>OW121742.1:9533207-10058207 GCA_933228675.1 Stomorhina lunata | reverse complement strand
AACATTTGACCATAGCTCCCGTATAACCTCGTCTAGGCTAATCGCTTATTTGCTAATTAATGACGAATTATAACAGCTGTGATGACAAAATTTGGTATCTAGAAGTTTTACATAAGTACTAGGCAGCGTATAAAATTTCATCGAAATCGGTTCACATTTAACCATAGCTCCCATATAAAAAACTTACGGAAACAGCCTAAATTCCACCTGAAATTCACTTAAATGCTAATAAATGATAAACTGTAATAGCTTTGGCCACTAAATTTAGTCTTATGTGAATGCCAGCCAGTGTGCAAAATTTTGTCACAATCGGTCACCATTTGACCATAGCTCCCACATGAAAAAAACTTACAGAAACACAAAAATACAAAATGAAAAGGAGATTTATGTCCATCTGTCTGTTAGAAAAAAACGCGACAGCTCCTTAACTACAAAAGCTAGAGAGACAAAATTTTACAAAAGTATTTTTGATATGTAACAAAAGTTGTGTAGTGAAAATGGGCGAAATCGTTCATTTTTTTTTTTTATAAAAAAAATTCTTCAAAATCGGTTTTATTATTTATGGTACCTCCCATAGGTCCCACTTCCCGGAGTTGATATATTGGCCACAAAAAACAATATTTTTTCATAAAATTCAAAAAAAACCTCTTCTGTAATTTAAATCGCTGTACCAAATTTTGTTGAAATCGGTCCACATTTGACCATAGCTCCCATACAAACTCTTTCCTCAAAACGCGCTAAATGAGACAAAATTCACTAAAACGCTCCTAAATCCGAAGACAATTAGAATTTTAAGTTTATTTTTTGCATACATAATTTTTGTGATAACTGTAATCAATTTACCACATTTCGGGATAATCGGTCCACATTTGACCCTAGCTCTCATATAAGTCCAAATGACGGATACAGCTTAAATGTATAAGTTTTGAGAATATGTTTGTACGATGGCAAAATTTAGCAAATATTTGTCTTTATACACGAAAAAGAACACCTTTGACATTAGTGGTGAAGGGTATTGTATGGTCGGGCTTGACCGACTATAGTGCTTTCTTACTTGCTTTTTTTTATTTTCAAATTATTATCAAGTTTTTCTTTTAGTTTACTTTATAGGTACAAATACTTCATATTCACTTTGACTTGAATAAGTATCTAGATATGTATCTATTGAATTGTATTGTATTGAATTTCTGCTGTATTTAAAATATTTCTTTATTTATTTACCTTTTATTTTGATAACAAATTAATTGTGAATTTTATTTACACGAGTGAATAATTTTACCCAAAAAAAAAAAAAACAAAATAAAAGGTATTCAATTATTTATTTATCTGTAAATATTTAAGTTTTGTTTGCTCTTGTTATTTACAGATAGATTATCATCATCTGAATATCGGGCGGAGTATCTATAAGAAACGATAAAACCAATTAAAGTTTTCTTAATGTTTGTAGACAAACAAAACTATTAAGCTCTTTAAGCTTAGAGTAAATATCTTAAACGATTTTCCCTAAATACGTTTTTGTACCTTACACACATACATACATATGTATATGTAAGCTCCTCTTACTCCTCTAGGGAATAAATACTTATATACATACATATGTATAAAATCATATAATATGATTATAGTACATGTGCAACACCCGCACAATTTGTTTAGTAGTTGTAACTATTTGCCTTAAGGATCTAAAACGTTTTTTCAATAAATTGTTCTTGAATATGTGTGAAAACTACAACAACTTATCAGCAAATATGAAATTCGTCATCAAAATCCTATAACAGGCGTAACAAAGTAATGTCAACAATCATTACAAATCATTCAAAGTCAGCAAATTGTGAGTCCCTTGACATCGAGTTCCTGGTATTACCCTCACAGTCTCGGTCACGTGTATGTTTACCTGAAAGTTATATGTATATGACATCGGCACATGCTTATGAAAATATGTTTTCATATAGTTTGCTTATAAAACGTCATTTGTCGCATTTTGTCAAATGTACTTATAGCATAAAAATTCATAGTTAAATACAAAATATTTTAAAAACAAGTACGAACAAGAACTGCTAATGTCAAATAGGGACCAATTGTTAATTCTTAGAGAAATATGTGGGGCCCAATCGCCGCATTTAATATCAATCAAAATGTAAAATATTTGAAATATAAATTCTAATATTAAACAATTTTAGATAACAAAATATGTATTAGATATTGTCGATACAAAATTTTTTTTATGAAAAAAATTTTGATAAAAATAGTATTTTTTTAGTATTTTTCTGTGAAAATTTTCTATCAAAAATTGTTCTATAGAAAATTTTTTGATAAAAAAATTTCAATAGAAAAATTTTTTATAAAAAAACTTTCTATACAAAAACTTTTGAAAAATTTTTTTTACCAAAAATTTTCTATATAAACTTTTTTTATAGAAATTTTTCTATGGAAAATTTTTCTATGGAAAATTTTTTCATGAAAATTTTTTTTTATCAAAAATTTTTCTATAGAAAAATTTTTTTATTAACAATTTTTCTATAGAAAATTTTTTATCAAAAAATTTTCTATAGAAAATTTTTTCACCAAAAATTTTTCTAAAGAAAATTCTTTTATAGAAAATTTTTGGTGACAAACTTTTCTATAGAAAAATTTTTGGTGGAAAAAATTTCTATAGACAAATTTTTGGTAAAAAAAATTTTCTTTAGAAAAATTTTTGGTTAAAAAATAAACAAATTTGCTATAGAAAAATTTTTGATCTGAAAATTTTCTACAGAAAAATCTTTAATAAAAAAAAAATTTTCATAAAAAAATTTTCGATAAAAAAATTTTTAGTGAAAAAATTTTTTATAGACAAATTTTTGATGAAAAAAAAAATTCTATAGAAAAATTTTTGATCAGAAAATTTTCTACAGAAAAATCTTTAGTAAAAAGATTTTTCTATGGAAAAATTTTTGATAAAAAAATTTCAATAGAAAAATTTTTCATAAAAAAATTTTCTATTGAAAAATTTTTGGTGAAAAAATTTCTATAGAAGCATTTTTGGTTAAAAAATTTTCTATAGAAGAATTTTCTTCAGAAAAATTTTTGGTAAAAAAACTTTTATAGGAAAAATGTTGACAAAAAAATTTTGCATGGAAACATTTTCGGTAAAAAGATTTTCTATAAAAAAATTTTTGGTAAAAAAATTTGCAATAGAAAAATTTTTCATAAAAAAAATTTTCTATAGAAATATTTTTGGTGAAAAAATTTTCTATAGGAAAATTTTTGGTTAAAAAGTTTCTATAGAAGAATTTTCTTCAGAAAAATTTTTGGTAAAAAAATTTTTATAGAAAAAATGTTGATAAAAAAAAAATTTCTATAAAAAAATCTTAAAAAAAAAAATTTCTATAGAAAAATTTTTGATAAAAAATTTTCAATAGAAAAATTTTTCATAAAAAAAATTTCTATGGAAAAATTTTTGGTGAAAAAATTTCTATAGAAGAATTTTCTTCAGAAAAATTTTTGGTAAAAAATTTTTGTAGAAAAAATGTTTATAAATGTCTATAGAAAAATCTTAACAAAAAAAAATTGTCTATAGAAAAATTTTTGATAAAAAATGTTCAATAGAAAATTTTTCATCAAAAAGTTGTTGGTAAAAATTTTCAATAGAAAAATCTTTAATAAAAAAATTTTTCTAAAGCAAAAAGTGTTAATAAAAAAATTTTAAATTTATAAATTTTCCATAGAAAATTTTTTGGTAAAAAAAATGTCTATATACATATTTTTGATAAAAAATATTTCTATAGAAAATTAATTGAAAATAAGGTTTTTAGTAAATATTCGAGTTTTAAGTAAAAAGTCAAATTTTAGTAAAAAGTTAAGTTTTTAGTAAAAGGTCAAGTTTTTAGTAAAAAGTCGAGATTTTTTGTCAAAAGTTAAATTTTTAGTTAAAGGTCAAGTTATAACTGGAAAGTCGAATTTTTAATAAATAGTCCAGTTTTTAGTGAAAAGTCGAGTTTTTAATAAAAAATAAAATTTTAAGTGAAAAGTCGAGTTTTCAGTAGAAGGTCGAGTTTTTAGTATAAAGTCGAGTTCTTAGTAAAAAGTCGAGTTTTTAGTAAAAAGTCGAGTTTTTAGTAAAAAGTCGAGTTTTTAGTAAAAAGTCGAGTTTTTAGTAAAAAGTCGAGTTTTTAGTAAAAAGTCGAGTTTTTAGTAAAAAGTCGAGTTTTTAGTAAAAAGTCGAGTTTTAAGTAAAAAGTCGAGTTTTTAGTAAAAAGTCGAGTTTTTAGTAAAAAGTCGAGTTTTTAGTAAAAAGTCGAGTTTTTAGTAAAAAGTCGAGTTTTTAGTAAAAAGTCGAGTTTTTAGTAAAAAGTCGAGTTTTTAGTAAAAAGTCGAGTTTATAGTTAAAAGTTTAATTTTTAGTAAAAAGACGAGTTTTCAGTAAAAAGTCGAGTTTTTAGTAAAAAGTGGAATTTTTAGCAAAAAGTCGAGTTATTAGTAAAAAGTCAAGTTTTTAGTAAAAAGTTAAGTTTTAAGTAGAACGTCAAGTTCTTAGTAAAAGTCAAGGTTTTAGTAAAAACTAAAATTTTTAGTAGAAAGTCGCATTTTTACTAAAAGGTCAAGTTATAAAAAAGTAAAGTTTTTAGTAATAAGTCGAATTTTTAGTAAAAAGTCGAATTTTTAGCACAAGTTGAGTTTCTAGTAAAAAGTTAAGTTTTAATTAAAAATTAAAGTTTTTAGTAAAATGTCGATTTTCTAGTATAAAGTTGAGTTTTAAGTAAAAAGTAAAATTTTTAGTAAAAAGTCGAGTTTCTAATTATAAGTTTAAATTTTAGTAAAAAGTCGAGTTTTAAGTAAAAAAGCGAGTTTCTAATAAAAAGTGAAGTTTTTAGTAAAAATTGGAGTTTTTGTAAAAAGTCGAGTTTTTAGTAAATAGTCGAGTTTTTAGTAAAAAGTCGATTTTATAGTTAAAAGTTTAATTTTTAGTAAAAAGACGAGTTTTCAGTAAAAAGTCGAGTTTTTAGTAAAAAGTCGAGTTTTTAGTAATAAGTCGAGTTTTTAGTAATAAGTCGAGTTTTTAGTAAAAAGTCGAGTTTTTAGTAAAAAGTCGAGTTTTTAGTAAAAAGTCGAGTTTTAAGTACAAAGTCGAGTTTTTAGTAAAAAGTCGAGTTTTTAGTAAAAAGTCGAGTTTTTAGTAAAAAGTCGAGTTTTTAGTAAAAAGTCGAGTTTTTAGTAAAAAGTCGAGTTTTTAGTAAATAGTCGAGTTTTTAGTAAAAAGTCGAGTTTATAGTTAAAAGTTTAATTTTTAGTAAAAAGACGAGTTTTCAGTAAAAAGTCGAGTTTTTAGTAAAAAGTGGAATTTTTAGCAAAAAGTCGAGTTATTAGTAAAAAGTCAAGTTTTTAGTAAAAAGTTAAGTTTTAAGTAGAACGTCAAGTTTTTAGTAAAAGTCAAGGTTTTAGTAAAAACTAAAATTTTTAGTAGAAAGTCGCATTTTTACTAAAAGGTCAAGTTATAAAAAAGTAAAGTTTTTAGTAATAAGTCGAATTTTTAGTAAAAAGTCGAATTTTTAGCACAAGTTGAGTTTCTAGTAAAAAGTTAAGTTTTAATTAAAAATTAAAGTTTTTAGTAAAATGTCGATTTTCTAGTATAAAGTTGAGTTTTAAGTAAAAAGTAAAATTTTTAGTAAAAAGTCGAGTTTCTAATTATAAGTTTAAATTTTAGTAAAAAGTCGAGTTTTAAGTAAAAAAGCGAGTTTCTAATAAAAAGTGAAGTTTTTAGTAAAAATTGGAGTTTTTGTAAAAAGTCGAGTTTTTAGTAAATAGTCGAGTTTTTAGTAAAAAGTCGATTTTATAGTTAAAAGTTTAATTTTTAGTAAAAAGACGAGTTTTCAGTAAAAAGTCGAGTTTTTAGTAAAAAGTCGAGTTTTTAGTAATAAGTCGAGTTTTTAGTAATAAGTCGAGTTTTTAGTAAAAAGTCGAGTTTTTAGTAAAAAGTCGAGTTTTTAGTAAAAAGTCGAGTTTTAAGTACAAAGTCGAGTTTTTAGTAAAAAGTCGAGTTTTTAGTAAAAAGTCGAGTTTTTAGTAAATAGTCGAGTTTTTAGTAAAAAGTCGAGTTTATAGTTAAAAGTTTAATTTTTAGTAAAAAGACGAGTTTTCAGTAAAAAGTCGAGTTTTTAGTAAAAAGTGGAATTTTTAGCAAAAAGTCGAGTTATTAGTAAAAAGTCAAGTTTTTAGTAAAAAGTTAAGTTTTAAGTAGAACGTCAAGTTTTTAGTAAAAGTCAAGGTTTTAGTAAAAACTAAAATTTTTAGTAGAAAGTCGCATTTTTACTAAAAGGTCAAAATATAAAAAAGTAAAGTTTTTAGTAATAAGTCGAATTTTTAGTAAAAAGTCGAATTTTTAGCAAAAGTTGAGTTTCTAGTAAAAAGTTAAGTTTTAATTAAAAAGTAAAGTTTTTAGTAAAATGTCGATTTTCAAGTATAAAGTTGAGTTTTAAGTAAAAAGTTAAATTTTTAGTAAAAAGTCGAGTTTCTAATTATAAGTTTAATTTTTAGTAAAAAGTCGAGTTTTTAGTAAAAAAGCGAGTTTCTAATAAAAAGTGAAGTTTTTAGTAAAAATTGGAGTTTTTAGTTAAATCAAGTTCTTAGTAAAAAGTCGAGTTTTTTGTAGAAAGTTAGATTAAGAAGTCAAGTTTTTAAAAATAGTCAAATTTTTGGTAAAAAGTCGGGTTTTTAGTAAAATTTTTTTGCAAAAAGTCAAGTTTTTGTGGTAAGTCGTTAAAAATTAAATTTTAAGTCAAAATAGGGATTTTAGTTACAGTTGAGTTTTTAGTAAAAAAAATTGGTAATTGGTTAGCCGATTACTTAGCATGACATATCATATTCTGCCTGGGTTCGATCCCCAGTCTCGGCAACATCAGTTTCTGTAATTATTGATGTCAATTAAAATTATTTATTACCACAGCATCCTTCATCGGCGGAAAGCCTACAGCAATAACACACTTTCGAAGAAAAATAAATAAAATTGGCTGTAGAACAAAAAGCTTAAACAATGCGTCTAAATAACAACAATTTACGCAACTTTACTGTTCTAATATTTTTTTTTGGCTAATGATTATTAAAACAGTTACTGATATATTTTATAGGTATACAAAAATCAATATCTCTGACAAAATAGGTTGAATGGTTTAGTTGCTTATTATTATAATACATAAATATAATAAATCCCATTAAAAGCATTAATAACCTTTATAAATATATACCCGTGTTAAAGAATGTCTAAAAATTAACCAAGGAAAATATTGAAAATGTCCCCAACTTAATTAATAATTAACCCAGAAAAACTTGCCAAAGTATTAATTTATTGAAAAAAAAAAACAATTCCTAATGTCAAAGTATAAGTATTAGTTATAAAAAAATAGCCCAATTAACCATAAAATGTAAATCCAGCTGCGGCTATCAGTCTTAATCACAACCCATAAATTACTATAAATTCAAGGTTCTCAATTTGAAAATAAATTTGCCATTTATATAAATTATTTCAGTTTTACATGTTCGATAAAATAAAATGTCCGACATTTGCGGAAAAATTTCATGAAAACAAGAAACTTTTTAATACAAACTAAGAGAAGGAAAATATAACAAAAATTAGTATTTAGCTACTTCTTGTTGCCATAAGCCGTTATTTTGTTGGTTAATTCCTGGAAAACTGAAATGTTGGAAAAACAAACAAAGCCCCTTATGCCACCATTAGACATATAGACCGACAGACGACTGTCTAACCCACCCAAATCGAAAAAAACATAAAAATTTTAGTTGTTAGATATGATAATAAAAAATGTGCTAATAAATGGCTTTAGCAGAAAAATAAAATTTTGTAATGCGATCAGTTTTCGCAAGTTTTTCTAAACAACCACAAATGCGAGTTTTTTTGTTTTTTTGGTACCCAAATAAATCAATTGTTAATGCCAAAACAAATAATAAATGAATCGGTAACATAAGAAATTCAATAATAAACCAAACAAAATGATACAAATATAATAAATACTACTTATGTGGAGGCGGACGGACGGACATCAGGACGGATATGTTAACATTTATTAACTCGATGTTGAACATTTTTGAGTAAATTGAAAGTAATATGATGTAGAACACACCTGTTGTACGAACACTCGAATATGTGTGTACACTGTACATATGAAATTTTGTTAGTTTTAGTTGTATCAAATGTTTATTAAAACTTTCTTAATACTACAAGTGTTGCCATTTTTCAATTTTGCTGACCTTTAGCCATTGAACTTTTCCTGAATAGATAATGGTTCTTCAAAAAAATCTGTTTAAATTCTTTTAAATTCTAATTAGTTAGATGATCTATGTTGTATATATCTTAGAACAGAGAAACTAAAAAAAACAAGTAAGAAAGTACTATGGTCGGTCAACGATACCCTTCACCACCAAGGTCAAATGTGTTCTTTTTCCTGTATAAAGACAAATATTTGCTAAATTTGAACATCATACAAATATTTTCTAAAAACTTATATATTTAAGCCGTTTCCGTCATTTGGTCTTTTATGAGAGCTGGGGTCAAATGTGGGCCGATTATCTTGAGATTTGGCAAATTGACTACAAAAATTATGTATGCAAATAATCAACTCAAAAGTCTCATGATCTTCAGATTTATGAGCGTTTTAGTGATTTTGTCTCATTTAGTGCGTTTTGACAGAAGTGTTTGTATGGTAGATATGGCCAAATGTGGACCTATAAAATAAGAATTTGGTAGAATGATTTTCGTTTGCATAAGCAGTATTTGTTTCAAATTTCATGAAAAATATTGATATTTTTGGCCAAATTATCTATTCCTGAAGTGGGACCTATTGGGGGAGCCATAAAATAAGAAATTTTTGAAAAATTTCCTATAAAAATAAAAACTTTTTTTAAAATTTCTTAGAAACATAAAAAATTGTTGAAAAATTTCCTATAAAAATAAAAAGAGTTTGAAAAATTTCTTAGAAACATAAGAAAATTTTGAAAATTTCCTATAAAAATAAGAAATTTTTAAAAAATTTCCTATAAAAATAAGAAATTTTTGAAAAATTCCCTATAAAAATAAGAAATTTTTGAAAAATTTTCTGTAAAAATAAGAAATTTTTGAAAAATTTCCTATAAAAATAAGAAATTTTTGAGAAAATTCCTATAAAAATAAAAAATTCTTGAAAAATATCCTATAAAAATAAGAAATTTTTGAAAAATGTTCTATAAAAATAAGAAAATTTTGAAAAATTTCCTATAAAAATAAGAAATTTTTGAAAAATTTCCTATAAAAATAAGAATTTTTTGAAAAATTTCCTATAAAACTAAGAAATTTTTGAAAAATTTCCTATAAAAATAAGAAATTTTTGAATAATTTCCTATAAAAATAGGAAATTAATTAAAAATTTCCAAAATAAAATAGGAAATTTTTGAAAAAGTTTCTATAAAAATAAAAAATTTAAAAAAAATTTCCGATAAAAATAAGAAATTTTTGAAAAATTTCCTATAAAAATAAGAAAATTTTGAAAAATTTCCTATAAAAATAAGAAATTTTTGAAAAATTTCCTATAAAAAATTTTTGAAAAATTTCCTATAAAAATAAGAAATTTTTGAGAAAATTCCTATAAAAATAAAAAATTTTTGAAAAATTTCCTATAAAAATAAGATATTTTTGAAAAATTTTCTATAAAAATAAGAAATTTTTGAAAAATTTTCTATAAAAATAAGAAATCTTTAAAAAATTTTCTATAAAAATCAGAAATTTTTTAAAAATTTCTTATCAAAATATAAATTTTTTGAAATATTTCTTATAAAAATAAGAAATTTTTGAAAAATTTCCTATAAAAATAAGAAATTTTTGAAAAATTTCCTACAAAAATAAGAAATTTTTGAAAAATTTCCTATAAAAATAAGAAATTTTTGAAAAATTTCCTATAAAAATAAGAAATTTTTGAAAAATTTCCTATAAAAATAAGAAATTTTTGACAAATTTCCTATAAAAATAAGAAATTTTTGAAAAATTTCCTATGAATATAAGAAATTTTTGAAAAATTTTCAATAAAAATAAGAAATTTTTGAAAAATTTCCTACAAAAATAAGAAATTTTTTAAAAAATTTCTTATGAAAATAAGAAATTTTTGAAGAACGTCTTTTGAAATAAGAAATTTTTGAAAACTTTTTTTTAAAAAAAAGAAATTTTTGAAAAATTTCCTATAAAAATAAGAAATTTTTGAAAAATTTATTATAAAAATAAATAATTTTTGGAAAATTTCCTATAAGAAAAAGAATATTTTTGAAAAATTTCCTATAAAAATATGAAATTTTTGACAAAATTCCTATAAAAATTAGAAATTTTTGAAAAAATTTCTTATAAAAATAAGACATTTTTGAAAAATTTCCTATGAAAATAAGAAATTTTTAAAAAATTTTCTATAAAAATAAGAAATTTTTGAAAAATTTCGTATAAAAATAAGAAATATTTGAAAAATTTCGTATAAAAATAAGAAATTTCTGAAAAATTTCTTATAAAAATAAGACATTTTTGAAAAATTTCCTATGAAAATAAGAAATTTTTAAAAAATTTTCTATAAAAATAAGAAATTTTTGAAAAATTTCGTATAAAAATAAGAAATATTTGAAAAATTTCGTATAAAAATAAGAAATTTTTGAAAAATTTCCTATAAAAATAAGAAATTTTTGAAAAATTTCCTATAAAAATGAGAATTTTTTGAAAAATTTCCTATAAAAATAAGAAATTTTTGAGAAATTTCCTATAAAAATAAGAATTTTTTGAAAAAAATTACAAAAAAGAGAAAATATTGACAAATTTTCTATAAACATAGAAATTTTTGAAATTTTCTACAAAATTAAGAATTTTGGAAATTTTTTTTTTAAAATAACAAATTTTTGAAAAATTTCCTATAAAAATTTTTGAAAAATTTCTTTAGAAAAATAAGAAATTTAAGCTCTACCACTGACACCTTTTCCTGTTTGTGTATTATAATCCTTTCAACATGTTTATACAACTATTTCTCCATTGAGTAAACTTTTATCGGTGCCAAATTACACCGACTGGCATCACTAAATCGACTCAGAAAGTGATTCTATGACTGCAATGCGAGTCGGAAGACAGTTTCCATTAAGGTTAAAAATCTAGTACCAATAATCTTGTGTATAAAATAAGCCAATGTCAATACTAACATATGAACTTTACCAATGACTACATTTAGATTGTATCTACAGATATTTCAAGAACAACAATTTCTTTTCTATAAACCTAAAATTTTCCTACCAAATGCAAATCAGTAGCAGATACAAACACAGATACATAATAACATACATATGTACGTATATCTGTATGTATAAATGTATGTAAGAGAGGGTATTCTTTATTAGTTGGAATGTGGACTTGACTTTATTTGTTTGCGGATAGATTTTCATTCTTCTGTTTGTGTTTTTATTTTTTTGTGTCGATTTTAGCCAAACCGCAAAAGGCAACCGAAGTCAAGTAGCAGAAAAAGGAAACGTTTTAATAAACAACAATAAGAACGAAGACACAAAAAAACACAATTTCATTTAACAAATTATGGACTGATAAAAAAAAAATTCGTATTTTATTTGAAATGAATTCCGATACCGATTTGCGGTACAGAGACAACAGATAGAAGCAGCTACAAGATGAGGAAAAGGTCTTTTGTTTTATTTTCTCGGGGCATTTAGAGTCAGTCGTTTATTAGCATTTTACTTGGCCAGACATAGAATAATTTAAATACAAAAATAATAATAAATATGTAACGAGTATCGAGTTAAATTAATTTAAGAAAACAAATAGGAAATACCGAATAAATAAAACGGAAAAATTATAATAATTCAAGTAATGAAAACAGAAATAAAATTATATTGAGTTTATTAATTACAATTGCACTCATTCACTCCAAATTATACACAATTTACAAAAAATTTATATGCAAAAATTATACCAAAAATCATTCAAAACGATAAAAATTGTTTAAATTTCTTTATCAGTGAAAAATGTAAAAAGTGTTATAATATAAAATGTAAACATTTGGCTTATAAGAAAAATTTCTCTTTTTTGTGTTTCGGGAAATATTGTCTATAAAATATCTAATAATAAACACATTTATTAACACAAATATTGTAAAGAAATAAATTCTAGAAGTGAGTATAACATAAGAATCTATAAATTTTTTATAACTTAATAAAAATGAACAGAAATGATTCTGTAATCATTCACTTCAGATGAGGGATTACTTGGTAGGACATGAATATAAATATTTATATGGGCTTTCCGTTTCAGGAAATAATTTTTGCAATATAATGCGTAAATATAAAATTGATTTGAATTTTTTGGGACATATGAATATTGACAGATCTTTGTGTTTTGTTATTACTTCATGTAGACCAGTGAACATATTGTTTTACCAAATATTGACATTTCCCTTAGCAATTTTTTTTTAATGAGTTATTTTTACTTTTGGTTAACCAATCGGTCGTATGAGTAATATTAATAAATATTTTATGCAAATAATTTTCAGGAATAAAAAGATTTCTTATGTTTGTTATCCTTCTACTGAATTTTGAGCGATTGATTTAAAAATATCAAAATTTTGAGAATTAATATATGATGACTTTAAAGTATAAAATTTTCTTAGAAACATTTTTAATACAAATTTTATATGAACTAAATTTGGATAATAACACTGTTTAACAAAATTTGAAGAAAGTCGTGACCAAAGGAATCTGAACCCTAATCCGTTGTTCGCTTAACCCGAATATGAAGAATAGTCAAAAGTTGAACAGTTTTTGAGATATTGCAAAATTACTTGTTTGTTGCATTTTCGAAAAATATAAATTCGGATTCGGTTTTTCTTTAAGAAATTTAAAAATGAACATTTTTATAAAAAGAAACTTTATTGCAATTTGATTCTTTTCCAAGAAATTTAAGTAAAAATTTTATATTCTGCCGTTTCGAAACTTATATGTCCACAATCAAATATGGGAACTATCGGAGCTATGGTGAAATGTGAACCAATTTTTCTCAATACAAAACTTTTCCAGGAATATTCTTGTCAATTTTTGTTGCCCTAGAAAGCTGACAGATGGATGGACAGACAGACAAAATTTATTTAAAAAAGAAATAATATGTTTCTTTATAAAAATTTTTCTATAGAAAATCTCAAATTTTTAGATATAAAAATTTTTCTATAGAAAACCTCAAATTTTTAGATATAAAAATTTTTCAATAGAAAATGTTTCTATTTAAAAATTTTTCAGCAGAAATTTTTTTATTTAAAATTTTACTATAGAAAATTTTTCTATAAAAAATTTTTCGATTTAAAAATTTTTCTATATAAAAATTTGTCTATAAAAAATTTTAAATTTTTGGATATACAAATTTTTCAATAGAAAATTTAAAGATTTAAAATTTTTTGTACAGAAAATTTTTCGATTTAAAAATTTTTCTATATAAAAATTTTTTTATAGAAAATTTAAAATTTTTTTATATAAAAATTTTTCTGCAGAAAATTTTAAATTTTTAGATATAAAAATGTTTCCAAGAAATCTGAAATAATTCAGTATAAGTATACAGAACCTCCCGATTCCTTTTAGGATTTAAGTATTTTCCGTAAGAGTTTTTTATGGGAGCTATGGTTAAATGTGAACCGATGTTGCTCACTACCAAACTTTTCCAGGAATATTCTGGTAAATTTTTGCTGCCCTAGAAAGCAGACAGATGGACCGACCGACAGACATCGATATTATTAGGAATAACGCAATTTAAAACTAAAATCTGCCAAAATCGATGTATTATTTCGGATACCGAAATATCTATAATTTCTATAGAAAATTTTTCGAGACAAAAATTGTTCTGTGGAAAATATTTATATATAAAAATTTAAAGAAAAATTTTCGGTATAAAAATGTTTCTATAGAACTCTTTTAGATATAAAAATTTTCCTCATGAAGGAAAATGAAAACTGAAAATTGTTTGTGTTTTCTTCAGTCGATGATCTACGCTTTTACTTATGGTTTATGAACATAATTCTGAAAGGTTTTGTTTGTAAAATAACTAATAATGCGAGATTTTCGATCTGTCTAAATTGGGGATAATCCTCCTGAAGAGATGGCCTGACGTCGAGGAATTTTGGTTTCTCCGCAAACAATTTTTGGCTTTTTATCAATAAATTGGTCTGTTACATTAATAAATAAATGTAACAGATTTGGGATCAAATGCGAATGGTCGTTCTTTTTGAATAATATTTACATCCCGACAATTTTGTTATTTTTTGATAAAAATTTTCTATAGAAGATTTCTAGATATAAAAATTTTTCTATAGAAAATTTTTCGATTTAAAAATTTTACTATAGAAAATTTTTTGATTTAACAGTTTTTCTATAGAAAATTTTTCTACCAGATTTGGGATCAAATGCGAATAGTCATTCTTTTTGAATAATATTTACATCCCGACAATTTAATTATTTTTGGATAAAAATTTTCTATAGAAGATTTCTAGAAATAAAAATTTTTCTATAGAAAATTTTTCGATTTAAAAATTTTACTATAGAAAATTTTTTGATTTAAAAATTTTTCTATAAAAAAATTATACCATAAAAAATTTTTGGATATAAAAATTTTTCTTTTGAAAATTTTTATATATAAAAATTTGTCTAAAGAAAATTTTTCGTTAGAAAATTTGTCTATGAAAATTTTTCAATATAAAAATTTTTATAGAAATATTTCGATATGAAATATTTTAATAGAAAATATTTCAATATAAATAATTTTTGTGGAAATATTTTTTTATAAATATTTTTAGAGATAAACATTTTTAGACATAAAAATTTTTCGATTTAAAAATTTGTCTATAGAAAATTTTCCCATTTAAAAATTTTTCTAGAAAATATATTTCAATATAAAAATTTTGCTGTAGAAAATTTTTCGACATAAATATTTTCAATGGAAAATTTTTCTATATAAAAATTTTCTATAGAAAAATGTTCTATAAAAATTTTTTGGATATAGTACATATAGTTTTACTATAGAAAATTTTTCGATTTAACAATTTTTCTTTAGAAAATATTTATATACAAAAATTTTTTTTAAGAAAATTTTTAGATTTCAAAATGTTTCTGTAGTAAATTTTGTGATATAAAATTTTTTCTATAGAAAATTGTTCCATAGAAAATTTTTATAGAAAATATTTCGATATGAAAAATTTTGTATAAAAATTTGAAAAATTTTTATTAAAATTTTTCAATATAAAAATTTTTTATGAAAATTTTTCAATATAAAAAGTCTTTTTGGAAATTTTCTTTTTTTACAAAATTTTTTATAAGAAATTTTTTCTTTCGAAAAATTTCGATTCAGATTTTGGTATAAAAATTTGCTATAAAAATTTTTCTATAGAAAATTTTTTAATATAAAAATTTTTAATAGAAAATCGTACAGAAAATTTTTTTTCAAAAAAATTTTTGTATAAATTGTTTTAGTAGAAAAATTTTCATATAAAATTTTTTAGAAGATTTTTATTTTATTTTTTACAAAAATTTTTTTTCCATTAAAATTTTTTAAAAAATATTTTTTAGATAAAAATTTCTTATAAAACATATAAAAATTTTCTATAGAAAATTTTTCCTTATAAAAATTTTTGAATAGAAAATTTTTGAAATTTTTTTTTTTTTAGATAATTTTTGAGAAGAAATTTTTTCTATCAAAAAATTTCAATTCAGATTTTGGTATAAAAATTTGGTATACAAATTTTTCTATAGAAAATTTTTTAATATAAAAATTTTTTATAGAAAATTGTATAGAAAATTTTTTATAACAAAATTTTTTATATAAATTTTTTTTATAGAAAAATTTTCATATACAATTTTTTAGAAGATTTTTATTTTATTTTTTACAGAAATTTTTTTCCATTAAAATTTCTTAAAAAATATTTTTTAGATAAAAATTTCTTATAAAAAATATATAAAAATTTTCTTTAAAAAATATTTCGTTATAAAAATTTTTTAATAGAAAATTTTAATATAAAAAATTTTTATATATAACAATTTTTCTATAGAAAATTTTTCGGCTTAAAATTTTTTTTATAGAAAATTTTTCTAAAGAAAATTTTTCGATTTAAAAATTTTTCTATAGAAAATTGTTCGTTTTAAAACATTTGCTATAGAAAATTTTTCGTTTTAAAAATTTTGCTATAGAAAATTGTTTGATATAAAAATTTTTCTATAGAAAATTTTTCTATAGAAAATATTTCTATAGAAAATTTGTCTATAGAAAAATTTATTATAAAAAGTTTTTAGATATAACAATTTTCCTAAAGAAAATTTTTCAATACAAACATTTTTCTTAAGAAATTTTTATATATAAAAATTTTTCTAAAGAAAATTTGTTGATTCAAAAATTTTTCAATAGAAAATTGTTTAATATAAAAATTTTTGTATAGAAAAAAATTAGTGTATAGAAAATTATCGATACAAATTTTTCAGATAAATAAAAATTTTTATAAAAAAATATAAATATCAACATTTTTTGTGGGAAATTTTTTTATAAAAATTTTTTTTTTAGAAAATTTTTTATAAAAAATTTCGATTCAGATTTTTCTATTAAAATTTTTTTTTTCCAATAAATATTTTTCTATAGGAAATTTTCCGATATAAAAATTTTTCTAGAAAATTTTTTATAAAAAAATTTTTCATTCAAATTCTTTTTTTTTTCTGGAAAAATTTTGATATAAAATTTTTTAGAAGATTTTCATTTTATTTTTAAATGTTTATTGAACATTTTTTTACTCGAAAATTTTTTATAAAAAATATTTAAGATAAAAATTTCTTATTAAACATTTTCCCTACAAAAATTTATTGTATTTAATTTTTTTATATATCTCAATTTTATATTAGCTCAAGCTTTTAAACCCCGGAATAAAGACTAAAGCCACACATTTCAGTATATTTTTAAGAAATTTAAAAGAAAAAAGCTTCCATATGCGATCTTCTAAATTTATATATAATGACTTTTAATGAATTTTATGTTTATTTGTTGCACACACAAATTTTGTATAAACTAAAATTGTTAAATTTTGAGAAAATCGGAAAAAAGAATTTGATTTTAGCTACGATATAAGACCAAAGTTTAAATACCAAATTCAGAAGCCATATAGCTCCCATATTAGTCCACCTTCGGTGGAATGCGAATAAATATCATAAAAGCTATGACGACAGACTTCAGAGGCCAAATCGTCTTATTCGATATCGATCGAAATATAAGATATTTCAGAAACATTTGTGTAGCATACTTTTAGGATAATCTAAGTAAAATATTATATAACGTTCACTACATCGTAACTAATTTTTCAAAAGTTCCCTAATAGTACAAGAATTTCATTCAAACTAAATGTTTTGACAAACAAACGGATATGTTAAGAAATCATTTTTTTTAACTTTTTTGCAAAATAAGTTACATATTTTGAAAATTCCTAAATTATGTTACTCAATATTTGCCCAAAAGTCAGAGTTTTCTATCGATATCGAATGCGGCGATTAGTCCCTCAGAATTATTACTTTGTTAACTTTATTGTTAACAAAATTTCTATTTATTCATGGATTTTCAGGAAATAAGTATTATTCTATTTGGACTAATAAATTTTGTAAACTAGTGTAAATATTACTGAAATGTATCCTTTTAAATACATTTCCCTAGAAATTTTGACATTTTACTTATTTAAGGCTAACTCTTTTATTAAGAAATAGAATACCGATATCAAAATAATGAGAAACTTTGACTTTATTCTATAACTTAATGTCAAATTGCATTAAAAAGGTCAAAGGTAATATTTTAAAATATAACATTTTAATAGCAAATTTTTAAAAATCATTATTATGAGTTTTAAAAAGAAAATATCCCCGGGCAAATTGATTTATCATCAAAGTTTTACATAAAAGAACAAAAACAAAATTTTTTTAAATTTTCAAAGGTCAAAGAATGAAAACAAAAATACGATAATCAATCAAATAAAGGAAACTCTTAAAAGTCAAGGTATTTTAAGATAATACATTTTTCTCACATTAAGTCTTTTAAATTTTAAAACACTTAATATCAAATATTTTGTATTTACTTAAATTGACTTTTGAACTCTTTCAAAAATATTTATATAAAATCTATTAGCATTTTAAATTGTTATTATTAAAGTTGATACTATTTTACATAAATGTTTCTCCTCTTGAAGTTATGGATCTTAAAAGATATTTGAAATATAATAAATTTTATGTAAATTTTGAAACATGTGTCCGCTAAAATGTTAACCAATAATTGTTGATAATTTGCAAATGTTAACGTACTTTTATTATTTGTTGTAGTATTTAGTTATTGACAACAATTGTTAATTTAATGAAAGTATAAAAGCAAATTTAAATCTAATTAATTTACGTGTATTTGCTAAATAACTAAATATTTACTTATTTTAATTTAAATGTTTCCCATAAAAATTTAAAAAATAAAACTAAATTATAATATACGTGGGCAGGTTGAGAAATTGACAATTTGTTTTCTATATAAAAATTTTTATATCCAAAAATTTTGTGCAGAAAATTGTTTATATCGGAAAAATTTCTAAAGGAAAATTTGTATATCAAAAATATTTTATAGAAAAATTTTGATATCGAAAAATTTTCTAAAGCAAACATTTGATATCGAAAAGTTTTCTATAGAAAAAATTTGATATCGAAAAATTTTCTGCAAATAATTTTTAAACAGAAAAATTTTCTATAGAAAAATTTTGATATCAAACAATTTTCTATGGAAAAATTTTTATATAGAAAAATTTGACACAGAAAAATTTTGATATCGAAAAATTTTGTATAGAAAAATTGTGATATCGCAAAATTTTCCATAGAATAATTTTTGTAACGTAATATTTTCTACAGGCAAATTTTCATAAGGAAAAGTTTTCTATAAAAAACGAAATATTTAACGAAATATTTTCTATAGAAAATTTTTGTTTCGAAATATTTTCTATAGAAAATTTTTGTGTCGAAATATTTTCTATAGAAAAAATTTGATGTCGAAAAATTGTCTATAAAAAAATTTTTACATCGAAGCATTTTCTATAGAAAAATTTTTATATCGAACAATTTTTATATGAAAAATCTTTATATCGAAAAATTTTTATATGGAAAATCTTTATAACAAAAAATTTTCTGTAGAAAAATCTTTATAACAAAAAATTTTCTGTAGAAAAATCTTTATAACGAAAAATTTTCTATAGAAAAATTTTTATAACGAAAAATTTTCTATAAAAACATTTTTATAACGAAAAATTTTCTATAGAAACATTTTTATAACGAAAAATTTTCTTAAGAAAAGTTCAGATATCGAAAAAGTTTTTATAGAAAAATTTTTTTTAACGAAAAATTTTCTATACAAAAATATTTTAAGGAAAAATTTTCTATAGATAAATTTTTTAACGAAAAATTTTCTATACAAAAATTTTTTTAACGAAAAATTTTCTATACAAAAATTTTTTTAACGAAAAATTTTCTATATAAAAATTTTTTAACGAAAAATTTTCTATATAAAAATTTTTTAACGGAAAATTTTCTATAGAAAAATTTTTTAACGAAAATTTTCTATAGAAAAACTTTTTTTAACGAAAAATTTTCTATAGGAAAACTTTTTTTTAAGGAAAAATTTTCTACAGGAAAACTTTTTTTTAAGGAAAAATTTTCTATAGAAAAATTTTGTTAACGAAAAATTTTCTAAAGAAAATTTTTTTATAGAAAAATTTTTTTAACGAAAAATTTTCTATAGAAAAATTTTACTTATTTTAATATAAATGTTTCCCATAAAAATTGAAAAAATAAAACTAAAGAAAATTTTTTTATAGAAAAATTTTTTTAACGAAAAATTTTCTATAGAAAAATTTTACTTATTTTAATATAAATGTTTCCCATAAAAATTGAAAAAATAAAACTAAATTATAATAAACGAGGACACGTTACTAGTAATAGTAGTAAATAGAAAATTCGAAATTTTCTATAATAATATTTCTATAGAAAAAATTTTATATCAGCAAATCTCTATAAAAAAATATTATATCGAAAAGTTTTCTATAAAAAAAAATATGTCGAAAAAATTGCTATAAAAAAATTATCATGTGAAAACAATTTTTATAGAAAATCTTTTATGTCGAAAAAAATTTTATAGAAAAATTTTTATATCGAAAAATTTTCTATAGAAAAATTTTTATATCGAAAAATTTTCTATAGAAAAATTTTTATATCGAAAAATTTTCTATAGAAAAATGTTTATATCGAAAAATTTTCTATAGAAAAATTTTTATATCGAAAAATTTTCTATAGAAAAATTTTTATATCGAAAAATTTTCTATAGAAAAATTTTTATATCGAAAAATTTTCTATAGAAAAATTTTTATATCGAAAAATTTTCTATAGAAAAATTTTTATATCGAAAAATTTTCTATAGAAAAATTTTTATATCGAAAGTAGAAAAATTTTTATATCGAAAAATTTTTTATAGAATTTTTTTTTTTTGAAAAACTTCTCCATTGAAAAATTTTTTTATCAAAAAATTTTCTATAGAAAAATTTTTTTATCAAAAAATTTTCTATGGAAATATTTTTATATTTAAAAATTTTATAAAAAATTTTTATAAAGAAAAATTTTCTATGGAAAAATGTTGGTATTGCAAAATTTTTGAATCGAAAAATTTTCTACAAAAAAATTTTAGTATAGAAAAACTTTCTACAAAAAAATTTCTATATCAAAAATTTGTTTATTGAAATCTTTTTATATCAAAAAATTTTCTATTGAAAAATTTTTTATAGAAAAATTTTCTATAGAAAAAATTTTCTTACGAAAATTTTTACATCTAAAAATTTTCTATCAACAAATTTTTATAGAAAAATTTTCTATAGAAAATTTTTATATCGAAAAATTTTCTATAGAAAATTTGTATATCGAAAAATTTTGTATAGAACAATTTTTATAAAATTTAGTGTCGAAAACTTCTCTATAGAAAAATTTTTTATAGAAAAATTTTCTATAGAAATTTTTTTTAACTTAATATTTTCAATTAAAAAATTTTTATAATTTAAAATTTTCCATAGAAAAATTCTTATATTGAAAAATTTTGTATAGAAAATTTATGTATCGAAAAATTTTCTATTGAAATTTTTTTTTCCAATTTTTCTTCCAAACTTTGCTTTTGTAGGGTTAATTTTCAATTAAAAAATTTTTATAATTTAAAATTTTCCATAGAAAAATTCTTATATTGAAAAATTTTGTATAGAAAATTTATGTATCGAAAAATTTTCTATTGAAAAATTTTTTTTCCAATTTTTCTTCCAAACTTTGCTTTTGTAGGGTATTAAGCAAATCCAATTTTGTGTTAAGTAGGTGACCGAAATGTTTACTGAAGCAGTCATTCATATTTGATTTATTGGCTTTTTCCGGATTACCCTCAAGTCAGAGCCATCAAATAAAAATAACTCAAATGAAAATAACACCAAATAAAAATATTTGTTTTCTTTTTTAAATTCTATTCTACTTATTCAAAGTGTCTGGTAGACATGCTCTAGACCAATAAAATGTTTAATATCCTTGTTTATATTTCCATTGTATTTTCTATTCATTGAGCACAGAATTGGAAAACATTAACTAGATAATCAATTGTTTTTTAAAGCGTATAGTTAACTTTTTCAATTGATTTTATTTTGTTGATGAAAATTAAAATTACTTTGGTTACATCAATGTTTATAAAAGAAAAAAAAGGTGAGTTAGGCTTAGACCTTAGACACCTACAAAAATCGTACCAGTGCTTTTGTTAGTATTTGAACACGTACGAGAGATGCCTAAATAAACACATGAATATTCAAGCTGAAAAAAAGGTTAAAAACTTGATATTATTTTTCGTATAATTGAACCCTCGAAATATAATGTTGGTAAATTCTGGATAGATGAACTATAAAGATTTTTAGCTCTAACAAAACTTTTTAACTTCAAATCAATGACTTATTTTCTTTCAACTTCACATACAACTTTACAATTAAACAACAAACACTTACTATAACATTTTTCCAAGGGTAATTTTGCAACCAAATTATCACGAGTACGAGTAAGTAAAATTTAAACGATTTCGTTCGTGGGTTGTTTATTTTGACATTTTATAGTGTCACAGTAAATTCATGTCATATCCTGGGGTTTGGGCAAATATCGATTTTATTATTAAAATTTAATTAAATTCCCTACTTCTCCTGTTTTTTCTACATCAAACCAAAACTAAATGCAAATATTTGCCAATAAAAAAAATGATAACAAAATATTTTATTTAAATAAATAGATAAAGGCGATAATGTGTGAGTGCGGCTGTTATTTGATTACATTTAACTTTTACTGGTCGCATTTAGTATTTGAAGTTAATCGAATTATTGCTGTTTCCTAAATATCAAATGAAAAGAATGCGGAAAATTTTATTTTTCAAAAGAAACGAAAACTGTAACGTGATGATACGAAAACGTATCCAAAAAAAAAATAAGAAAAACAAAAACATTATTTTGTGTTGGGTTCGTTCTTTAATTCAGTTTACGAGACACTAAAATTGATCCTTAGATTATGCTTCTTTAAGGCAAATGTTTTCTGTATTTGCTTTTTGTTTTTGGCCTCCAAGAAGATGATTTTTATTTTATTTTTTAAGAGGAAATAATGTTTAACAATAGCAGGGGAGTAATGAAATTTGTAAGGATTTATTGCTAATGCTTTAAGTAAAATAGTATTTTTGTACATAGTATTTTTTACCCTACAGCACCAGGGGAGCTGGTCTATAGAAGTGTTCGGTATAAAAATGTTTCTATAGAATTTTTCGGTATGAAAATTTTCCTATAGACATGTTTTCGGTATAAACATTTTCCTATAGAAATTTTTTCGGTGCCAATATTTTTCTATAGAAATTTTTAGGCAATTTTTCGATATAAACATTTTTCGGCTTAAAAATTTTTTTATGGAACATTTTCCGCTATAAAAATTTTTCGTGAAAGAAATTTATTTTAGTTGAACCAGAATTTATGTTCATGTCATAAATTATTTTTTTAGTTTATGATTTTTAAATTAGATGAATAAATTTTAGGAATACTGAAAAAACTATATGATACTTAGCAGTGTGGAATGCTGCATTTTCTGTCCCGCTAAGGACTTCATCAACACACTGTGTCACCAACTGTTAGATGCCAGTAAAGATCATCTATTCAATTGAATTCTTAAGCGAAATGGAAAACGAGAATTATGTTAACACTCATTTCTATTTCACCTATGACCATATGATCAATTCAGTTAGACGAACTTATCCACCACATGGTTTTTTCAGTATTCCTAAAATTTATTCATCTAATTTAAAAATCATAAATTAAAAAAATAATTTATGATATGAACCTAAGCCCGACTCGAACTCACGACCATAAAAATTTTTCTATAGAAAATTTTTCTGTATAAAAATGTTTCTTTATAAAATTTTTTGACATAAAAATTTTTTTTTAAGGAAATTTTTCCTTACAAAAATTTAGCTTAAAACAGTTTTCAATATAAAAATTTTTCTATAGAAAATTTGTTGATATAAAATTTCTTTTATAGAAAATTTTTTGGTGCAAAAATTTTGTTTATAGAATTTTTTGGTATAAAAACTTTCATATTTGAAATTTTTCGGTATAAAAATTTTTCTATAGGAAATTTTTGGGTATAAAAATGTTTCGAAAAATTAGGTTTAATCAGGCTTGAGTTCATTTAACTTTCAAATTATTAATTTTGAAAATTTGAAAAGTAATTGTGGAGAAAAACTGAAAAAATTATTTTTGAACGCGGCTAGTGGATTGCAATTTCTGTCCCGCCACAGGACGTCATCAGCACTTAGCGCCCTCGACCACAGTCGAGTTGTCAAATTGCAGAGATAATCATCAATTTAACTCATTGAGTTTGATCGAACATCACTACGTTTAATTGATTGTGTATTCTCCTATTACTTGTTTTGCTCGATCTTTTCACTTGCCGTTGGCATGTAGAGAAAAACAAGACTTTTTGGTTTGATGCTGACGTCCTGTGGCGGGACAGAAATTGCAATCCACTGAGCCGCGTTCAAAAATAATTTTTTTAGTTTTTCTCCACAATTACTTTTCAAATTTTCAAAATTAATAATTTGAAAGTTAAATGAACTCAAGCCTGATTAAACCTAATTTTTCAATCAATTCTAAAGTTCGAATAATAAATTCCCAAATAAATAAAAATGTTTCTATAGAAAATTTTTCGATATAAAAATTTGTTTCTAAAAAAATTTTTGACTAAAAATTGTTTCTACACAAAGTTCATGGATACCATAATAATTTCTACAGAAAATCTTTTGATAAGCAAAAAAAATGTTTTGATATAAAAATTTTCCTATTAAAAATTTTTTGATACAAAAATTTTCTACAGAAAATTCTTCGACGTTAAAATTTTTTCCATAGAAAATTTCTTGATATTAAATATTTTTATTGCAATACATTTTTTTAATGCAAAATTGTTCAGTATAAAAATTTTGCTTAGAAGTTAAAGTTTTTCTATAGAAAATTTTTCGGTATACAAATTTCCCTATAGAAAATTTTTCGGTACAAAAATTTTTCTATGGAAAATTTTTCTATAGAAAATTTTTCGGTATCAAAATTTTTGTATACAAAATTTTTCGGTGTAAAAACTTTCTTATAGAATTTTTTTTGGTATCAAAATTCTTCTATAGAAAATTTTTCTAAAGAAAAAATTTCAGTATACAAATTTTTCTTCAAAAATTTTTTAGCTATCAATATTTTTTGCTATAGAATTGTCAATAGAAAAGTTTTTGATATAAAAAATTTTATTTTTTTTTTGGTTCACAAATTTTTCTTTTGAAAATTTTTCTATAGAAAATTTTTAGGTTAAATTATATAATTTTATAATTATATAATTTACTTTTTCGGTAAAAACAAATTTTTCAACAGAAAATTTATCTATAGAAAATTTTTGGTTATAAAAAGTTTTTTATAGAAAATTTTTCATTACAAAAATTTTTCGTCATAAATTTTTTTTATAGAAAATTTTTCGCTATAAAAAAGTTTTCTAACAAAAATTTTTCTATAGAAAATTATCTATAGACAATTTTTCGAAATAAAAATTTTTCTAAAGAAAATTTTTCAGTGTAAAAATTCTTCTATTGAAAATTTATCTGTATTAAATATTTTCGGTATAAAAATTTTTTATTAGAAAAATTTCGTAATAAAAATTTTTTATTGGAAAATTTTTCGCTATAGAATTTTTTCTTTAAAAAATTTTTGTATAAAAATTTTTCTATAAAAAATTTTTTGATATCAACATTTTTCTATAAAAAACTGATCTTACTAAAAATTTTTCTGTAACTAATTTTTAGCTATAAAATTTGTCTATAAAAAATTTTGCGCTATAAAAATTTTTCTATAGAAAATTTTTCGATATCAAAATTTTTCTATAAAAAATTTTTCGTAACAAAAACTTTTCTATAGCAAATTTTTAGCTGTAAAAATTTTTCTATAGAAAACTTTACGCCATCAAAATTGTTTTATAGAAAAGTTTTTAGTATGCAAATTTTTCTATAAAAATTTTTTTGTATTATAAATTTTTCGCAATAAAAATTTTTCTATAAGAAAAGTTTCGCTATAAAATATTGTCTATAGAAAATTTTTCTCTACAGAAAATTTCTCTCTATAGAAAATTTTTCTCTATAGAAAATTTAATTCCCAAATAAAAAAAAAAAAAAAAAAAAAAATTTGTAGCTATAAAAATATTTCTATAGAAAATATGTCACTATAAAAATTTTTCTATAGATAGTTTATCGCTATAAAATTTTTTTTCCACAGAAATTTTTTCGATATATAAATTTTTCTTTAAAAATTTTTCGAAATTTAATTTTTTTCTTTAATTTTTTTATACAAAATTTTTATATAAAAATATTTCTGTAGACAATTTTTGCTATAAAATTTTTTCTATAGGAAATGTTTTGCTATAAAAATATAACTTTACAAAAATTTTCGATATAAAAATTTTACCATTTAAAAATATTTCGATAAAAATTTTTTCTATAGAAAATTTTTCGACATAAAAATTTTTCTATATAAAAATTTTCTTGTACAAAACTTTTTTATAAAAATTTTTCTGAAGAAAAGAAAATACAAATTTTTCAGATTCTTGTGTTTTTCCATAAAAATGTGTAGGGTCCTATCTAGTCAGTTTATAGTGCCAACTTTCTCACTTCTCTATGATTTATATGGAGTAAATATTTGTCTTAAATAATTCCACTGTTGGATGTCCCTTTTGAAGAAATGTTATGTGGGAAAACCAGTGAAACGAAGTAGAAATAAAATTGTTTGTATCTAATCTTTAAATATTTTATGATTTGTAACGTAATAAAATTACATAGAAGTAAATACGAGAACATACAGTTACTTGGGAAAGACTCTTAAAGTTCTATGAAAATATTGAAGTAAAATTTAGAAAAATTAAAAAACAAAAATTATCTAATATAGTGATGTAGCACTTTAAGATAGAGGATAGGTGGAAAATTAACAATTTAAGAAATTAGAGGTCTAGAGAATAAAGATTTTAAAGCTCCGATTGATTGACGGAATTATCATCTCCCAGCGGAGTAACGTTAAATCTCCATAGCAAAATAGGAAAAGAACAACATTTTAAATTCATACAGCTAAGCTTCAAGAATAAGGAGATACGTCTTAGGAACTTTTTGAAAAGTAGGACGATTAAGCTCAGGACTTTTACACTTTTTTCACATTCTTCTCTAAGAGCGAGACGGTCTTCCAACAACGGCTGCCATTTGAAATAATAGGCGAAAAGTTTAAAAACTATTAACCTTTTGAGCCAATTCGTAATTCTAAGAAAGTTTAAAATATTTTTCGGACTAATTAAATTTGGACTTTGAAATCTTGTCAAAAGTGATGTATTTATGTCAATCACAAAATAAAAATTTTATACATTTTTTTAACTTAATTGCCTACATAGCCATTATTTCATATCAAAAGGGAACATTTTTGTTATTTAATTATTTAAATAAAATTTTGAAAAGATAAAAAACGTGTATGCAACTGACATGTTACCCTTGTAATGAGTATTAAGTACTTATTAAAATTCCCAGTATCAATGTAAAATGTAATGTTAATCTTGTAAAAAGAAAAGTAAACGCAAAGAAATGTATGTGCTTTTCATTTTACAATACTTTAAGGAATTCTCGAATCCACAATGAATTTTTAAAAATTAAAACACGTAATTACTTGAAATTCAGATACTCGTATGTTAAGATTTTAATGATAATGTAAAGAGAATTATTTAAATATAAAACCAACAAACAATTGATATTATTTTAAATTATTTAAATCTTAATAAGATTATTTTATAAAAAAATTTTGAATGAAAATAATATTCTAAAAAGAAATTTTAAGGGAAAATTTTAATATTGATTTTGTATTTATTCAAGCAAATTATAGACAGGTTAGTTGTAGAGGTTCACAACAAAATAACACACATGACATTAAAATTTTGTTTTATAAATTATAAGAATTTTTTCAAATATTACAAAATTTTGAAAAAAAAATTGTAAAAACCTAGAAATTTTAAATTTCTTTACACAAAAAAGATCACAAGAAACATTTTGTTCTGCAACTGCTCATACATTGCCCTAAAATTTATTAAATTTTAACAATATTTTTTTTTTCTCTTTATGTTTCTCATAAAAGCTTAATTTTATTAAGCTTTTGCACCAAAATTTTACAAGCTGGAGGGCTTTTTAATTATCACCTTTTATGGAATTATCTTTCTTCCTTATATTGACACTTAAATGACCCTTTTTTATCTGATTTTGTTTTACATCATCAGACGTTCTTATATCCTTAGAGCTATAAAATTTCCTCTTTTTTTTTTGCCAATTTCGTTAAAACCACCATAAATTTAACGTTGTGTCAATAAATTTGCTTATAACAGCAAATGTATTGGTCATAAATGTCGATGAATCCTTAGGAGTTCAGGGTCAATGTTTCGTGGAGAAATCTAATTTTATTTCGGGCACAAACATACATTTTTTTGTGTAATCCAGTAAATTTTGTTGCTTTTAAGTTCAAAATAAATATTTATGTCTAAAGAAAAAGTTTTATTTGAAATGTTTATAAAATAAAATATTTTTATAAAATACTCAATAAAATCCGGTTAGCTTCGATAGCTTCGATAAAAGACTTTTCCATAGAAAATTTTTCGTTATAAAAATTATTCTATAGAAAATTTTTCGTCATAAAAATTGTCTATTCAAAATTTTTTTGATATATAAATATTTCTATAGAAAATTTTTCGGTATAAAAATTTTTCTATAGAAAATTTTTCGGTATAAAATTTTTTCTATAGAAAATTTTTTTGGTATAAAAATTTTTCTATAGAAATTTTTTCGGTATAAAAATTTTTCTATAGAAAATTTTTCGGTATAAAAATTTTTCTATAGAAAATTTTTCGGTATAAAAATTTTTCTATAGAAAATTTTTCGGTGTAAACATTTTTCTACAGAAAATTTTTCGGTATAAAAAATTTCTATAGAAAATTTTTCGGTATAAAAATTTTTCTATGGAAAATTTTTCGATATAAAAATTTTTCTATAGAAAATTTTTCGGTATAAAAACTTTTCTATAGAAAATTTTTCGGTATAATAACTTTTCTATAGAAAATTTTTCGGTATAAAAATTTTTCTATAGAAATTCTTTCGGTATAAAAATTTTTCTACAGAAAATTTTTCGGTATAAACATTTGCCTATTAAAAATTTTTCGGTATAAAAATTTTTCTAAAGAAAATTTTTTGGTATAAAAATTTTTCTATAGAAAATTTTTCGGTATAAAAATTTTTCTATAGAAAATTTTTCGATATGAAAGATTTTCTATAGAAAATTTTTCGGTATAAAACTTTTCTATAGAAAATTTTTCGGTATAAAAAATTTTCTATAGAACATTTTTCGGTATTAAAATTATTCTATAGAAAATTTTTCGGCATAAAAATTTTTCTATAGAAAATTTTTCGGTATAAAAATTTTTCTATAGAAAATTTTTCGGTATAAAAATTTTTCTATAGAAAATTTTTCGGTATAAAAATTTTTCTATAGAAAATTTTTCGGTATAAAAATTTTTCTAAAGAAAATTTTTTGGTATAAAAACTTTTCTATAGAAAATTTTTCGGTATAAAAATTTTTCTATAGAAAATTTTTCGGTATAAAAATTTTTCTATAGAAAATTTTTCGGTATAAAAATTTTTCTATAGAAAATTTTTCGGTATAAAAATTTTTCTAAAGAAAATTTTTTGGTATAAAAACTTTTCTATAGAAAATTTTTCGGTATAAAAATTTTTCTATAGAAAATTTTTCGGTATAAAAATTTTTCTATAGAAAATTTTTCGGTATAAAAATGTTTCTATAAAAAAATTTTCGGTATAAAAATTTTTCTATAGAAAATTTTTCGGTATAAAAATTTTTCTATAGAAAATTTTTCGGTATAAAAATTTTTCTATAGAAAATTTTTCGGTATAAAAATTTTTCTATAGAAAATTTTTCGGTATAAAAATTTTTCTATAGAAAATTTTTCGGTATAAAAATTTTTCTATAGAAAATTTTTCGGTATAAAAATTTTTCTATAGAAATTCTTTCGGTATAAAAATTTTTCTATAGAAAATTTTTCGGTATAAAAACTTTTCTATAGAAAATTTTTCTGTATAAAAACTTTTCTATAGAAAATTTTTCGATATAAAAATTTTTCTATAGAAAATTTTTCGGTATTAAAATTATTCTATAGAAAATTTTTCGGTATAAAAATTATTCTATAGAAAATTTTTCGGTATAAAAATTTTTCTATAGAAAATTTTTTGGTATAAAAATTTTTCTATAGAAAATTTTTCGGTATAAAAATTTTTCGGTATAAAAATTTTTCTATAGAAAATTTTTCGGTATAAAAATTTTTCGGTATAAAAATTTTTCTATAGAAAATTTTTCGGTATAAAAATTTTTCTATAGAAAATTTTTCGGTATAAAAATTTTTCTAAAGAAAATTTTTCGGTATAAAAATTTTTCTATAGAAAATTTTTCGGTATAAAAATTTTTCTATAGAAAATTTTTCGGTATAAAAATTTTTCTATAGAAAATTTTTCGGTATAAACATTTTTCTGTAGAAAATTTTTCGGTATAAAAATTTTTCTATAGAAAATTTTTCGGTATAAAAATTTTTCTATGGAAAATTTTTCGGTATAAAAATTTTTCTATGGAAAATTTTTCGGTATAAAAATTTTTCTATATAAAATTTTTCGGTATAAAAATTTTTCTATAGAAAATTTTTCGGTATAAAAATTTTTCTATAGAAAATTTTTCGGTATAAAAATTTTTCTATAGAAAATTTTTCGGTATAAAAATTTTTCTAAAGAAAATTTTTCGGTATAAAAATTTTTCTATAGAAAATTTTTCGGTATAAAAATTTTTCTATAGAAAATTTTTCGGTATAAAAATTTTTCTATAGAAAATTTTTCGGTATAAAAATTTTTCTATAGAAAATTTTTCGGTATAAACATTTTTCTGTAGAAAATTTTTCGGTATAAAAATTATTCTATAGAAAATTTTTCGGTATAAAAATTTTTCTATAGAAAATTTTTCGGTATAAAAATTTTTCTATAGAAAATTTTTCGGTATAAAAATTTTTCTATAGAAAATTTTTCGGTATAAAAATTTTTCTATAGAAAATTTTTCTGTATAAAAACTTTTCTATAGAAAATTTTTCTGTATAAAAACTTTTCTATAGAAAATTTTTCGGTATAAAAATTTTTCTATAGAAAATTTTTCGGTATAAGAATTTTTCTATAGAAAATTTTTCGGAATACAAATTTTCTTCAGAAAATTTTTCGATATAAAAAATTTGCGATGAAATAAGGAACTGGCTCACCCAAAGCTAAAATAGAGAGAAAAGAAAGTTGAGTTTTGAAGAAAGTAAAATCCCATGCCAGGTTATAGGGCTAAACGATGATGATCAATCGAATCCGCACCCTCAAATGCTCACCAGGCATTCATTTGTTTTATTAAAAGACTACTAAAAAATTGTAAATAATAACTTGTAAAAACAAGACTTTATAGTATTTTACTTATTTTGTTTGTTGTTTTAAACTTAAGTAAATTTATCTGTTAAATGTACCTGTTCGACCCCCAAAAGTATTTATTTTTTTAGGATCTTCATTGTTTTCCCTTGTTTCGCTAACAAAAAAAAAATAGGAGGCGGCTAAACAAATAGTATCCAATTACTAAATAAACTTCCAAAACCATAAGTATAAAAAATATGTAACTACCCCCAAAAACATTACACTAGACAAATAAAGTAGAAAAAACGAACATTTATGCGGAGATTTTTTCTAATTTAGGAAATACGGAGTTTTTGGACATACTCGTGTTTAGTGGAATTACACTTGTATTCGGATGTGAAAAGGCACTTCAAAGACTTTGCAAAAAATAGAAAAAAAAACAATTTTGAGAATAAATATTTTAATATGTGAATAAATACAATATATGTAGCAGACAAAATGCCACAAGTTTGAGGTCTAAACAATAGGAATTTTTATAACAAAACGAATGTTAAAAATCTTAGGGTGCGATAAACTGTGTGGAGAAGATTTTAGGGGTAATATAAAAAAGTCATAATTTCATATCATTTTTATACCGAAAATTTCTCTGTAGAAAAATTTTAAAACGAAAATTTTCTATTGAAATACTTTATAACGAACAATTTTCTATTGAAAAATTTTATAACGAAAAATTTTCTATAGAAACATTTTTCTAACGAAAAATTTCCGTTTACAAAATTTTTTTGACTAAAATTTTTTTTGACGCAAAATTTTCTACTTAAATTTTTTTATGACGAAAAATTCTCTATTAAAACAGTTTTTAACGAAAAATTTTCTATAGAAGAATTTTTATAACGAAAAATTTTCCATAGAAGAATTTTTAGAACGAAAATTTTCTAAAGAACAATTTTTATAACGAAAATTTATTTATAGAAAATTTTTTATAACGAAAAAATTTCGATAGAAAAATTTTTTAACGAAAAATTTTCCGCAAAAATTTTTTAACGAAAAATTTCTATAGAAAAATTTTAATGACAAAAATTTTAATTTATAACAAAAAATTTTCTAAAGAAATATTTTTGTAACGAAAGTTTTTCTAAAGAAATATTTTTATAACGAAAAATTTTGTATTGAAAAATTTTAATAACAAAAATTGTATACAAAAACAATTTATCAGGAATAATTTTTATTAAACCAATTCTAAAGAAAAATTTTATAACGAAATATTTTCTATAGCAAAATTTTTATGACGAAATATTTTCTATAGCAAAATATTTATAACGAACTATTTTTCAAAGATAAATTTTTATAACGAAAAATTTTGTATACAAAAATTTTTAAAACTAAAAATTTTTATAACGAAAAATTTTCTTTAGAAAAATTTTTATAGCAAAAAATTTTCTATAGAGAAATCTTAATTAAAAATTTTCTATAAAAAAAATTATAACGAAATATTTGCTATAAAAAAAAAATTATAACAAAAAGTTTTCTATAGAAAAACTTTTATTAAAAATTTTGAATAGAAAAACTTTTATACAGAAGTTTTTTTTATAGAAAAAATTTTATAACCAAAAAATTTTTATAGAAAAATTTTTATAATGAAAAACTTTTGGAACGAAAAATTTTCCATAGGAAAATTTTTATTACGAAAAATTTTCTGTAGATAAATTTTTATGACGAAAAGTTTTCTGTACAAAAATTTTTATGACGAAAAATTTTCTATACAAAAATTTTTATGACGAAAAATTTTCTATGCAAAAATTTTTATGACAAAAAGTTTTCTATAGACAAATTTTTATGACGATAAGTTTTCTATAGAAAAAATTTTATGACGAAAAATTTTCTAAAGAAAAATTTTTATGACGAAAAATTTTCTAAAGAAAAATTTTCTAAAGAAAAATTTTTATGACGAAAAATTTTCTAAAGAAAAATTTTTATGACGAAAAATTTTCTAAAGAAAAATTTTTATGACGAAAAATTTTCTATAGAAAAATTTGTATGACGAAAAATTTTCTATAGAAAAATTTGTATGACGAAAAATTTTCTATAGAAAAATTTTTATGACGAAAAATTTTTATGAAGAAAAATTTTCTATAGAAAAATTTTTATGACGAAAAATTTTCTATAGAAAAATTTTTATGACCACAAATTTTCTATAGAAAAATTGTTATGACGAAAAATTTTCTATAGAAAAATTTTTATGACGAAAAATTTTCCTAGAAACATTTTTATAACAAAAAATTTTCTATAGAAAAATTTTTATGACGACAAATTTTCTTAGAAACATTTTTATAACGAAAAATTTTCTATAAAAAAATTTTTATAACGAAAAATTTTCTATAAAAAACTTTTAAAATGAAAAATTTTCTATAGAAAATATTTATAACTCAAAATTTTCTATTTAAAAATTTTTATAACGAAAAATATTCTATACAAAAATTTTTATAACGAAAAATTTTCTATAGAAAAATTTTTATAAAGAAAATTTTCTATAGAAAAATTTTTATAACGAAAAATTTTCTATAGAAAAATTTTTATAACGAAAAATTTTCTATAGAAAAATTTTTACGAATATTTATTTCTATTAAAAAATATTTATAATGAAAAATTTTCTATTTAAAAATTTTTATAATGAAAATTTTCTATAGAAAATTGATATATCTAAAAATTCTCTATAGAATAATTTTTATAAAGAAAAATTTTTTACGAATAATTTTTATATCGAAAAATTTTCTATAGAAACTTTTCTATAGAAATATATGTATAATGAAAAATTTTGTATAGAAAAATGTTTATGACGTAAAATCTTTTATAGATAAATTTTTATGACAAAAAATTTTGTATAGAAAAATTTTTAGGACGAAAAAATTTCTTTAGAAAATTTTTTATGACAAAAAATTTTCTATAGAAACATTTTAAGAACAAAAAGTTTTCTATAAAAAAATTTTTATAACAAAAAATTTTCTATTGAAAAATATGAATAACGAAAAATTTTCTGTAGAAAAATGTTAAATAATAAAAAATGTTCTGTAGCAAAATTTTTATAATAAAAAATTTAAAATTTGAAAAATGTTTATATCAAAAAACTTTTCATAGAAAAATTTTTACACCAAAAATTTCTATTTTTTATTAAAAAAAATTTGGTAGAAAAATTTTTGTAAGAAGAATTAAAGAATTTTTTTAATTTTCTATAGAAAACTTTGTATAAAAAAAAATTTATAATAAAATATTTTCTATAAAAAAATTCTGTAAAAATATTATCTAACGAAGATTTTTCTATTGAAATATTTTTCATAGAAAAATTTTTTAAAGAAATATTTTCTATTGAAAAATTTTAATAAGGAAAAGATTTTTTATAGAAACATTTTTATAGCGAAAAATTTTTTATAGAAAACTTTTATAATGAAAAATCTTCTTTAGAAAAAATTTTATATTGAAAGACTTTTTTTAGTAAAATTTTTATGACAAAAATTCATAACTAAAAATTTTATTGGGATTTTTTGGAATTTTTTTCCCAAGTCTTTTTTGTGAGCAATTTGGCAGCAGTTTATACACATTCTTCTTAAAGAATTTGTTATTACAATGTGTGATTCCAACATTTAAGTCCAACATCAAATTGTTGAACTTACCAGTTGGAATCGAACATGTTTGGTCAAACATGTTTTATTTATAGTTGGCTTTAATACATCAAACCTCTTAATTTTAATGCTAAGCAAACGTTTTTAGCTTTAACCAAAATTGTAAATAGATTTGTAGAAAACAATCCTCTTAGAGAAGAACTATGCACGTATTAATGTAGTAAATCTTTATCAAACTGATTTTGCTGGTTCCACGTGCTTGGGTAAATTTCTTATAGTTTATTTTTGCCATTTTCAGAATTTATGGCCTACATTTGATTTCGATTTTGAAATGATTTTTAACTAAAGTTCTAACATCAAAAATATGCCTAAGACACACGCTGTTTTTTACTAAGAAAACGGAAATCTATCAACAGGATATTGAACTATTGGGAAAGTACTTAAGACTAAAAGTTATTGTTCAAAACTTTTGTGATTGATAAATAGTTATAGTAAGTTTTTAAATTAGGAGGTTCTTTCTTTTGTTCTCTAAAAAATTCATCAAATTGATGAATGAAATTCATCTTAAAGGCTATCATCTATCGTTTTATTGTGTTTACTAGAGGAAAACCACTTATAGGTTTTGTTTTTAGCAGTTGCTATAAAACATTTTTGTATGAAGGTTGCCTTCATTCAGTTTCTTGTGATGGGTTGTGGGTTGATGGGTGTTGGTTGGGTGGGTGGTTGTTTGTCTGTTTGGTTACCAATAAAAATTTTTGCAAAATGAAAATCAGTTGCCGGCAAACAATCACGCGCTTAAGACTTCTCAGAAAATATTAAACGGAATATTGATATGCCACAGGATATATAAATATTAAAAATTCACTTGAGACTTTAAAATTAAGTTGGAAAATATTAAAATACAATTTCATGAAAAAAAAAATTAAACAAAGAAAAATGTGAAAAATTAATCCTATTAGTACCAAAAACATTCCAAAATTAGGGATTAAAAAAATTTAATATTAGAGGAAACATAATATCAAATTGGTAGCTCTAGGTACCAATAATTAAGAAATTTATGGAATTAAAATTGTTCTATAAAGTGTGAAATTTTAAAATAAATTTGTTTCTGAAAATTGTTAACCCCATAAGCACCATTTATAAAAAGTTGAATATTTACATAATTAATGAATATAAATTTTGTTTTCGATCAATTGAAATAATCCAAAGACAAAACTAAGTGAAGAAAAATGTAAAAATTATTAAAAATATTAACCCTATAAGCACCAAAGATTTAAAAATTAATTTTTAACAATTTTTTTAAACTTTAATGAAATCTAAAATCCATTAAGAAGAAATTTAAGTAATAAAATTAATTAAATTAAAAATTAAGAAAGACATTAACCTTGTAAGCACCAACGATATAAAATATGAGAAAATTTAAAAAGTTCCTTAAACTTTAAATTATCTAAAATTTAATTAAAACAATTTAAAAGAAAAATATTAGTGAAGAACAAACATAAAACTAATAAAATAATTAACCCTATATAAAAATTTATAAAATTTTAAAACTTTGAAAAACTCAATTTTTTAAAGAAAACAAAATAATAATAAGAAATTACAAATAGAAACAAAAGAATTAAGATAAAATATTAATATTATAAGAACCAAATTATAAACATTAAACGGAAATGGAAATTCAAACAAAAAAAAAAACTAAAAATTCGGTGATTTTAATTGTTAAAGCTTAAAAAAGATATTAACCCAATAAGCACCACCTTAAAAATGATTCAAAATCAGAAAATATCTAAAACCTAAAATAAACAAAATTTTTCCAAACTAAAGCCAAATATTAACCCTTAAAGCACCAAATGTTTAAAATTAAAGAAAGAAAAAATTACAACAAAAATATTTCAAAAATCATTAAAATTCTAAATTTAAAAAAAAACTAATATTAAGTGATTAAAATTGTAAAAAAAGATAAATTTAACCAATAAGTACTAATAAATTTAAAACTCATGATATTAAAAATTTCTTTGCAATTTAAAGAAATTGAAATTAAAGAAAAACTCTGAAGTGAAATGGAAAATTTAAATAAATATTAACCTCATAAGCACCAAATATTAAAAATTGTATAACTGGAAAATTCTATAAACAATAAAAATTATATGTACAAAAACAACAAATGAAGAAATCTAAGCAACAAAAATTATAAAACATATAAAAAGTATTAACCCAATAAGCACCAGTAATTCAAAAATTCATATAATTAAAAACAAATTGTTAAAATTATAAAAAAAATAAAATGTTTGAAACGAAAATGATATAAAACAAATAGAGGGATTAGGATTAACCCAGTTATCACCCATAATTTAAACTTCACATATCAACAAATCAAAATGTTAGCCCAATATGTACCAATCATTTAAAAATTGAAATTAGGTAATAACTTATTTATAAAATTTGTATAGTAAATATGATTAAGATTAAGTTATTTAGAAAGTAAATTTGTACATTATGAGAGCTCTGAATTATAAAAAATTAGGTATTCGAAAATGCTCAGAATTTCTGGGAGCTATTAAATATTTGACATGAAATTTTAAATTAAATAAAACCTTAACCGTGCAATAAAAATTTCTTAAATGTATGGAAATTTATTAAAATATTGTACAAATTCATTTGATATTAAAACATTGTCAAATTATTCTGTATTTATAAACTTATCTACTTTATAAGAAGTCATTTATTTTTCGATCTTTTACACTTAAAATCGGATATAATGCGACAACTATTCTATGCTTTTAAACTCATTTTTAACAAGAGCTTTCGACACCTTTTAACAAGCCGAAGTTCTGGGCACCTAAGTTTCTTAAGTTCCCGCCGTGGTATAGTAGGTTGGTCAATCTTCTAGCATACTAGAGGGTCCAAGTTCGATCCCTGGCCAGACCCACTTGGAAATATTAAATTTGCAAAAACTCAGCTAGCCACTGGTTATTGAGTATTAGGCTATGTAAAGCTTCTCTAACAAATGCATTTGCCGTTCGGAGCCGGAGTTAAGATGTAGGTCCCTTTTAATGAGTCTAAAAATAGAATCGGATGCAGCTTATTATCTGAGACAAATACCCCTTGTTCCAATTAGAATGTCGTTGGAATTGTGTATGTATGTGTATGGTATAATGTCAAATAGGTCAAATCAATATGTCAAATATGTAGGCACTCTGTGCTGTTCCTGTAGCAGTGAGGGTTTTTTGTAGGTACTCTGTTATATACATTTCAGTGTTTATCGGTCCAAATGCCACAACTGGAAATTGCAATTATTATATTTTTTATGATTGCAAAATGGGTTGTTTTTAAACGAACCATTTTGGTTTTAAAGCAACAGTATAGGTCATATCTATAAAAGCTTACTTACTTATTTACCTAAATGGCCTAAATTAACAACCTATTAAGAACAAAGGCCGAACGTAAATTCCATGATCTTCGATTATTACTCATATTTTCCAATTTCGTGGGTCAAGCTTTGAAAGACTTTCTTCTATTATCATCATCGAAGTTTAGGACGTCCTTCGAAAATAAAGATGGCAGTTTTTTATAATTTTAAATTTTTCATACCAACCTTATAAACAGGCGTAGGCAGCCCGTACCACCAGAAGCCGATGATTTTTTGTAATTTTCGTAAATATCACGATCAACAAAATACTCAATAACAAAAAATCCAATTTATAGCAACAAACAAGTAAGAACAGCTATAGTTGGTCAGGCCCGACTATATCATACCCTTCACTGCTAAGGTCAAATGTGGACCAACAAGTAAACAAGTTTTCCTTATGTCTTAAAGACATACATACATATAATATGTGTTGTTTTTTCGAGATTTATTTCATTTCCGGCTAAGGGCCTGATATGGGAGCTAGGGTCAATTGTGAATTGATTGTTACCAAATTTTGGTTATTGGTTTATAAATACAAAATATTTATCTGTGCAAAGTTCTAATTCTAGTAATTAAATGCATTTATCTTTAGAGTTATTAACGTTTTTGTTCTTTTGTGTGCACATAAACGTCTTTTGAGAATGTGTCTTGTATTGGAGGTATGGTCAAATATGGGCCGATTCCTACAAAATTTGGTACACTGGTTAAGGTTATCATAAGCAATATTTGTGCTGAATATTACTAAAATATAAGTAAATTTGTGGCTGTAAAGGACCAAAAACTCTATTCCGGGAAAGCATCCCTATGGGAGGTACCCGAAATAGTAATCCGATTTCGCCCAAAATGTATGGGCATCGACCAAAATATGAGCCTGTGAAAAATTTAATCAAATTATCTTTAAAGTTACGACCTGTACAATGATAACAAGCTTACATGGATAACCGGACAGCAAGCCAGCCGGACGGTCATCGTTAAAACAACTCAGGGAGTGATTCTAAGTCGATTGGTATACTAAAAGGTGGGTCTCAGACCAATATTTCTATGCGTCACAAACATCAGCACAAATCCAATATACCCTTTCCACCTATGGTGGTGAAGATATAAATATACAGATCCAGAGAACAAAGAAATTTTATTGCGAAAATTATTTTTCTAAACATTGTTTAAAATAAATGTAACCGAATTGGAAATATTTTTCAAAACAGAAATAAATTCTTACATAAAACAATTTTGGATTTTTAGATAAGACATAATATTTTTTAGATATTTTCGATACAAAAATTTTTTTTTGGAAAAATTTTTTATATAATATTTTTTTTTTTTAATTTTTATAGAAAATTCTTCGATACAAATATTTTTCTGTGAAATTTTTCAAAAAAAAATTTTGCTGCAAAAAAAATTTCTATAAAAAATTTTGGACAAAAAAAATTTCTAGAGAAAAATTTTTGATAAAAATTTTCTATAAAAAAATTTTTGACAAAAAAAAATTTCTATAGAAAAATTTTTGATAAAAATTTTCTATAAAAAAATTTTTGATAAAAAAATTTTCTATAAAAAAATTTTTGATAAAAAAATTTTCTATAAAAAAATTTTTGTTAAAAAAATTTTTGATAAAAAAATTTTCTATAGAAAAATTTTTGATAAAAAAATTTTCTATAGAAAAATTTTATATAAAAAAATTTTTGTTAAACAAGTTTTCTGTAGAAAAATTTTTGATAAAAAAAAATGTTCAAAAAGCAACAAAATTGTCGGGATGTAAATATTATTCAAAAAGAATGATTATTAACATTTGATCCCAAATCTGTTAATAATAAATAAATGTAACAGATTTTGGTTCAAATGCGAATAATCATTCTTTTTAATAAAAAATTTTCTATAGAAAAATTTTTGATAAAAAATTTTGCATAGAAAAATTTTTGATAAAAAATTTTCCATAGAAAAATTTTTGATAAAAAATTTTCCATAGAAAAATTTTTGATAAAAAATTTTCCATAGAAAAATTTTTGATAAAAAATTTTCCATAGAAAAATTTTTGATAAAAAATTTTCTATAGAAAAATTTTTGATAAAAAATTTTCCATAGAAAAATTTTTGATGAAAAATTTTCTATAGAAAAATTTTTGATAAAAAATTTTTTATAGAAAAATTTTTGATAAAAAATTTTCTATAGAAAAATTTTTGATAAAAAATTTTCTATAGAAAAATTTTTGATAAAAAATTTTTTATAGAAAAATTTTTGATAAAAAATTTTCTATAAAAAAATTTTTGATAAAAAATTTTCCATAGAAAAATTTTTGATAAAAAAATTTTCCATAGAAAAATTTTTGATAAAAAAATTTTCTATAGAAAAATTTTTGATAAAAAAATTTTCTATAGAAAAATTTTTGATAAAAAAATTTTCTATAGAAAAATTTTTGATAAAAAAATTTTCTATAGAAAAATTTTTGATAAAAAAATTTTCTATAGAAAAATTTTTGATAAAAAAATTTTCTATAGAAAAATTTTTGATAAAAAAATTTTCTATAGAAAAATTTTTGATAAAAAAATTTTCTATAGAAAAATTTTTGATAAAAAAATTTTCTATAGAAAAATTTTTGATAAAAAAATTTTCTGTAGAAAAATTTTTGATAAAAAAATTTTCTATAGAAAAATTTTTGATAAAAAAATTTTCTATAGAAAAATTTTTGATAAAATTTTTGATAAAAATATGGAAAATTCTAAAAAAAAAAAATTCACTATAAAACTTTTTCTTTTTAAAACATTAGAACTACACATTAAAAAAAGACCTATTTCAGCTAAAAGTATAAAAAAATGACAATTTTGCCGAGATCTTTTTGTTGTGTTTACTTTGAGCCGACCTCTGGTCATGAGCCTGGTTGTGTCATGAGCCCTAGCATGAAGATCTCAATGGTATGGTCCTTTTGTGAGGCTTCAAAATTCAGTAACAAATTAACTTGTCTCAATATGGACGGATTTGAAAAACTACAAACAAAGTCGTTTTGAAAAGTCCCATAAAAAAGATAATATACCGCTTTACTTTAATTCAGAAACAACTAATGGAGACGATTATCCATTGGAAGAAAGCTTAGGCACAGACATGTCTTTATGAAATGGATATTTATTTGTGCGTTTATATACATATATTTCATTGTTCTTTATTCATTTTATTTTCACTTCTGGCAGAAAAAAATGCAATATCTTTATGTTATAGAGTCTTTGCTTCAAATCATGATTTTAATGACCTTTTATTTTTTTCGGTATCCCAAGAAATCATTTCAATAAATTTAAAGGGTAACCTAGACTACTCTTAATATGAACGGAGTTGATGAACACAATAGCATGATAACGCTGCACTATCCTTACCCTCTTTCCCCAGAAATCATTTTAATAAAATTAAAGAGTAACCCAGAAAATAATCGGATACTTTAAAATCAGTTTTTCTCCTTAAAATGTAAGAAAAGTACAATTTACTAGTTTTTATTATACTTAAAAACTATGAGTGTAATTACGAGGGTCGACTTTCAGGATTAGAGAAAAAAAATATTTATGTTCGAAAACTATTTTTACTTTTAAAAACATTTTCCATGGGCATCATTGCGATCTTCTGGTTTTGGTATAACTGGCACGATAAACACAGAAATTTTTATAACGGAGTGTCTAAAAATTTTCAATATCTTGAATACATATACATTGTATTCATATATTTATTTAAAATATATTTTGTAATGCACGGCAATCCTCGTATGAAAAATTGTGTTTAAACGCAATTAAAACAGATGTAAAAAATCTTAAGATTAATGCTAGAAACACAATCACGACAACAGGCTACACGAACACCGACTACAAAAGTCGTTGGCTGCAACAGTAGCCTTGTAGTCAGCTATCTAATTATTTTTAAGACGGCAGCTGCATTGAAAACAGCTGATATAGATTTTTGACGTTTGGACCATAAAAGTTTTTAATTTGTTTTTTAAAATAATGGCTGAAAATTTTTTATTAATAACAAATAAACAATAATTTAATAAACTTACCAAATAAAACAAAAGCCAACAGATAGAAAAAATGATAAATTTAATAAAATTAAATCAAGATGTCTATAATATAAACAGCTGCTTATGAGTGATACCAATATCGCATTTATAAGATGGGCAAAATAACGATTTATTTTTTAACAGAAATTACATAAATCCTTTTTAGTAATCAACCTCCGATGTCAACGGTTTTTATGTATCTGATACTATACATAAATCAAAAAATTCTAATACAAAGATTTTTGTGAAATCGCTTATAGTTTGAGAGTTATGAGCTTTTTAAATTTTAAGAATTATAGGCCATAACTTTAGAAACTTATATCCGATATTACCTTTTCGGTATCAATGAAAAGCTACTAAAAATACCTTTCAAATTATTATTCGATTATTCTTTCGATTTATAATGGATTCAGAGCCCATATCCTAAAAAAAATATTTTTACAACCGAAACTTTTTAATAAAAATACGCATATCTTAAAACAACATAGATGTAAGTATGCTCTTTTAAATAATAGATTTTATCCAGGAGCAGCCATGGTATAGCAGGTTAGTCATCCGCCTAGCATACAGAGGTCCCCAGTTCGATCCCTGGTAAAACTTCTCTAACTAATGGATTTGCCGTGCGGCGCCGGAGTTAAAACGTAGGTCTCTTTCAATGAGTCTATAAATAGAATCGGATGCAGCTCATTGTCTGAGAGAAGTACCCCTTGTTCCAGTTGGAATGTTGTCGGGGAATTATATATATATATATATATATACATGACATACTGCGCTTTTATATAACCTAAACTATGTAGATCTAGCACATGAAGCGTCTGAGTTATGACAGTTTAAAAATTAACTTCTTAAAAATGTACTTTTATTGAAATAGAGTTATATAAATATAAATTTTTATATCATATACTTATCAGATATTACTATATACATTATATATATGGCCTAGGCCGTGGGCTGGAACGTCACCAGTTTGCGAAATTTTCGACATATATTTGATGAACAAAGTAAAAAAGTAGCGATAACTTTTGTTCACTCAAAATATATTCTCAGGCTGTAACTTTGACGCAAAAAAATGTGCTTCTATTTCTTGCAAATTAAAAGTTACAGCCATTTGAAGTTAACTGGAACGTCACACTAAAAGAGAAGTGGTCTAAGAGCTTGTACAACATTTTCCAAAATTTCGTAATGTTTTCAAAAACCTGGACACGTTTCCCTCTAACATATCGTAGGTGAAAGATCAAAGAATACTCTACGCACAAAAAATTTATAAAAAATTGCATTTATAGTTGTTTTGGATGCAAAAATGCGAGACTGGAACGTCACAAAAAAAAAAAAACTGGAACAACACATAAAGTTCTCTTACTTAGGAGCCATGCAAAAACGACCAATGTGAATAAATAAAACACTAAAATTTACTTAAAAACTTTTATTTGTTTATTTTTTATTGGATAAAAAAAACAACATCACTTCATTTTTGATTATACTATTCAGTAGGTACGTAATTTCTTCCAAAAACAATATTAAGTAAAATTATTTTCTCAAAAAAAATTAAAAAAAAAATTTTAAAAATTAAATAAAATAAAATAGAAACCGATGCTCAAAAATGTTGATATATTAATACTTCACAAATGTACTTTCTTTGTTTTGTGAGGCTTTGGACTGTAAACAAACAAATGACAATTACAAAAGCACTAGATAATAAGAAAAAAAATTTTCATTGAATTCCCCTTTTCCGCGGCCTTGGCCATATATATAAATATTTGATAAGTATATTTAATTGTTTATTTCAATTTCCTTCACAATTATTGTAAATAAAGTTAAGTGGTTTAAATAGCTCATTTATTTCAATATTTTATGGTATTGACAGCACTAAATCTGTTATTGTCGCCAATAAAAATAGAAATTAGTTTAATCTTGGCTATAGCTGCAACAGCGGTCGGTAGTCGTGTAGCTGTGCCGACGCTAAAAAATTTATTCCCATTTGAATGCGTGTAACCTAATTTTGACAGGTTGTAGCCCGTAGTCTGTAGCCGTGATTGTGTTTCTAGCATAATAAATATGTGACACCTGTTTTCACTTAACAAATTCAAACAAAAAAAAAACATCTCATTGGGAGTAATAAAATATTGTAACTAATACTAAATAAATAATTACTAAATTAAGAGAAAAAAAAACAACAACAAAATCTCTTAAAAGGAAAATCATGTCAAAAAATATAATAAACTCTCAACTCCTACCAAAAATTAAATTTAATTTAATTTATTCAAATATGTAAAATTTAAATAGTCTTTGCTTTCTGGAGCATAAACTTTTGCGTTGAAATTGTAATTTTAATTTTATGTAATTGTTTCATAACAAACTGGAAAAACCAATTAAAGCTGCTGGTAGTTTCTGTGGAAAAAGGTGAAAAGTTTAAAGGAAAAAATGTTTTCCAATAAATGTGAGGAACTTAAATGAGAAGTAAAAACTTTTAATATGTATAAATGTTTAAAACCTTGATATTTGTTTTAAATAATAACCTTAAATTTTAATAAAAAATCTTTTCCCCTGTTATTGCTTGATAATCATAAAATGTCACAGTGACAAAAAAAAAAAATATCCTCATGTAAAACTTTTACAAAATTATTGAAATATTAGTAAAATTCTGAACACAGATGTCTTGTGACATTTTCTGACATTCAAACTCTTGGGACATTAAAGTTTTTTTTTAAGAATTTTTTTACTTTTGTTTCAAGTTAAGGAAAGCGTGGGGTTTATGACATACAGTTTTAAGACTTATCATTTTCTCAGGTTTCTTCAAAAAACCTAAAAAATCCATAAAACATGTGGATTTGATTTAAGCTTCTGTTTTTTAAAACTGTCTATAAAAGTAATTTCACACGTACGGATTTTGTCCGGGATTATATTTAATTTTTTGCAGATTTAACATCAAATGCTTTTGACAGATACAAATTCGAATGCAATCACAATTTTTTTTATGTTGTAACAAAATGTAAGCGATTTATAGTCTATTTATCTTGACTTAAGAGCACTCTACACCAATCCATTATTCAAATAGACAAATGAATAGACACAGTTGGACTTAAAGTTAAACTGCAACGAAGTTTAAGCCTAAGAGACAGAACTTCCAGAAAAATTTTTTCGTAGTAAAAATTTTCTTAGAGAAAATTTTTTTTTGTTAAAAATTTTCTTAGAGAAAATTTTTCATTAGAGAAAATTTTTCATTGTAAAAATATTCTATACAAAAACTTTTCATTATGACCATTTTCTACAGAAAAAATTTTTGGTTGAAAAATTTTTTGTAGAAAAAATTTTCATAGTACAAAAAAATTCTCTGGAGAAAATCTTAATTTATAAAAAATTTTCTTTGCAGAAAATTAAAGAAAATTTTTTGATATCCAAAAATTTCTCTGAAAAAAATTGTTCATTATTAAAAATTTTTCAAATGTTCTCTAAAAAAATGTCGGTTATACAAATTCTATGTCATACAAAATTTCCTCTGATCACAAAATTTTCTATAAAGAAAATTTTTCGAAAAAAAAACTAAGACATAGACTAAGACATAGACTAAGACATAGACTAAGACATAGACTAAGACATAGACTAAGACATAGACTAAGACATAGACTAAGACATAGACTAAGACATATACTAAGACATAGACTAAGACATAGACTAAGACATAGACTAAGACATAGGCTAAGACATAGACTAAGACATAGACTAAGACATAGACTAAGACATAGACTAAGACATAGACTAAGACATAGACTAAGATATAGACTAAGACATAGACTAAGACATAGACTAAGACATAGACTAAGACATAGACTAAGACATAGACTAAGACATAGACTAAGACATAGACTAAGACATAGACTAAGACATAGACTAAGACATAGACTAAGACATAGACTAAGACATAGACTAAGACATAGACTAAGACATAGACTAAGACATAGACTAAGACATAGACTAAGACATAGACTAAGACATAGACTAAGACATAGACTAAGACATAGACTAAGACATAGACTAAGACATAGACTAAGACTAAGACATAGACTAAGACATAGACTAAGATATAGACTAAGACATAGACTAAGACATAGACTAAGACATAGACTAAGACATAGACTAAGACATAGACTAAGACATAGACTAAGACATAGACTAAGACATAGACTAAGACATAGACTAAGACATAGACTAAGACATAGACTAAGACATAGACTAAGACATAGACTAAGACATAGACTGAGACATAGACTAAGACATAGACTAAGACATAGACTAAGACATAGAGTAAGACGTAGACTAAGACATAGACTAAGACATAGACTAAGACATAGACTAGGACATAGACTAAGATATAGACTAAGACATAGACTAAGACATAGACTAAGACATAGACTAAAACATAGACTAAGACATACAATAAGACATAGACTAAGACATAGACTAAGACATAGACTAAGACATAGACTAAGACATAGACTAAGACATAGACTAAGACATAGACTAAGACATAGACTAAGACATAGACTAAGACATAGACTAAGACATAGACTAAGACATAGACTAAGACATAGACTAAGACATAGACTAAGACATAGACTAAGACATAGACTAAGACATAGACTAAGACATAGACTAAGACATAGACTAAGACATAGACTAAGACATAGACTAAGACATAGACTAAGACATAGACTAAGACATAGACTAAGACATAGACTAAGACATAGACTAAGACATAGACTAAGACATAGACTAAGACATAGACTAAGACATAGACTAAGACATAGACTAAGACATAGACTAAGACATAACTAAGACATAGACTAAGACATAGACTAAGACATAGACTAAGACATAGACTAAGACATAGACTAAGACATAGACTAAGACATAGACTAAGACATAGACTAAGACATAGACTAAGACATAGACTAAGACATAGACTAAGACATAGACTAAGACATAGACTAAGACATAGACTAAGACATAGACTAAGACATAGAGTAAGACGTAGACTAAGACATAGACTAAGACATAGACTAAGACATAGACTAGGACATAGACTAAGACATAGACTAAGACATAGACTAAGACATAGACTAAAACATAGACTAAGACATAGATTAAGACATAGACTAAGACATAGACTAAGACATAGACTAAGACATAGACTAAGACATAGACTAAGACATAGACTAAGACATAGACTAAGACATAGACTAAGACATAGACTAAGACATAGACTAAGACATAGACTAAGACATAGACTAAGACATAGACTAAGACATAGACTAAGACATAGACTAAGACATAGACTAAGACATAGACTAAGACATAGACTAAGACATAGACTAAGACATAGACTAAGACATAGACTAAGACATAGACTAAGACATAGACTAAGACATAGACTAAGACATAGACTAAGACATAGACTAAGACATAGACTAAGACATAGACTAAGACATAGACTAAGACATAGACTAAGACATAGACTAAGACATAGACTAAGACATAGACTAAGACATAGACTAAGACATAGACTAAGACATAGACTAAGACATAGACTAAGACATAGACTAAGACATAGACTAAGACATAGACTAAGACATAGACTAAGACATAGACTAAGACATAGACTAAGACATAGACTAAGACATAGACTAAGACATAGGCTAAGACATAGACTAAGACATAGACTAAGACATAGACTAAGACATAGACTAAGACATAGACTAAGACATAGACTAAGACATAGACTAAGACATAGACTAAGACATAGACTAAGACATAGACTAAGACATAGATTAAGACATAGACTAAGACATAGAATAAGACATAGACTAAGACATAGACTAAGACATAGACTAAGACATAGACTAAGACATAGACTAAGACATAGACTAAGACATAGACTAAGACATAGACTAAGACATAGACTAAGACATAGACTAAGACATAGATTAAGACATAGACTAAGACATAGACTAAGACATAGACTAAGACATAGACTAAGACATAGACTAAGACATAGACTAAGACATAGACTAAGACATAGACTAAGACATAGAATAAGACATAGACTAAGACATAGACTAAGACATAGACTAAGACATAGACTAAGACATAGACTAAGACATAGACTAAGACATAGACTAAGACATAGACTAAGACATAGACTAAGACATAGACTAAGACATAGACTAAGACATAGACTAAGACATAGACTAAGACATAGACTAAGACATAGACTAAGACATAGACTAAGACATAGACTAAGACATAGACTAAGACATAGACTAAGACATAGACTAAGACATAGACTAAGACATAGACTAAGACATAGACTAAGACATAGACTAAGACATAGACTAAGACATAGACTAGGACATAGACTAAGACATAGACTAAGACATAGACTAAGACATAGACTAAGACATAGACTAAAACATAGACTAAGACATAGACTAAGACATACAATAAGACATACACTAAGACATAGACTAAGACATAGAGTAAGACGTAGACTAAGACATAGACTAAGACATAGACTAAGACATAGACTAGGACATAGACTAAGACATAGACTAAGACATAGACTAAGACATAGACTAAAACATAGACTAAGACATACAATAAGACATAGACTAAGACATAGACTAAGACATAGACTAAGACATAGACTAAGACATAGACTAAGACATAGACTAAGACATAGATTAAGACATAGACTAAGACATAGACTAAGACATAGACTAAGACATAGACTAAGACATAGACTAAGACATAGACTAAGACATAGACTAAGACATAGACTAAGACATAGACTAAGACATAGACTAAGACATAGACTAAGACATAGACTAAGACATAGACTAAGACATAGACTAAGACATAGACTAAGACATAGACTAAGACATAGTCTAAGACATAGACTAAGACATAGACTAATACATTTACTAAGAAATAGAATAAGACATAGGCTTAGACTTGGACAAACATAGACTAAGATACTTACATAATAGTTTTGTTTGTTATAATATTTTTATATAACTTCGGAAACAGTAAAAGAACTTGCATTGGGTGTCGGACTCTGTGATAGTTATAGGAAAATGGTAATTAATGCACAATTTTCTAATTAACACGCAATTTAGTAATTATCGAAAAGTGATATGACCTCATTAATTTATTTTTTCCATAAATCACTTTTGGTGTATTGAACTCTATTTATTATGAACACTTTTCCAATTTTAGGTTTCTAAAATGAAAAATAACTTCAAAGTAAACGTCGATTAAAGTCAATTATTAACTTTATATAATCTTAACGTTTATGATAGGGGGGTGTGGTGGAAAATCACTTGAACTCAACTTAAAGTGATTTGTTATAATGACATTATTGACTTTTCTAACTTCAATTACGTGTCTAGTAAAAGCTATTAACTTCTTATGATGATAATGACATACACGTGGAAGTTTTTGGTATTTTTATCTGATTTTTGTCAATAGACTTTATTTGTTCTAAAACATTGACAGAAGGGTTAACAATTTAGACAGAAATGGTTTTCCAACAATAAGGATGGTCTTTATTTTGAGAAGTTTGGAAATTATTGACTCTTGCCCCCATAAACGTTGAAAGCCCCACAAAAGAAATTTTTTCGGTGTTATGATTTTATAGAAAATTTTTTATTGTTAATTTTTTATAGAAAAATTTTCGGTGTTAAATTTTAATAGAAAATTTTTCGGTGTTAAATTTTTATTGAAAAATTTTCGGTGCTAAATTTTTATAGCAAAATTTTTGGTGTTATATTTTTATAGAAAAATTTTCGGTGTTAAATTTTTATAGAAAAATTTTCGGTGTTAAATTTTTATTGAAAAATTTTCGGTGTTAAATTTTTATAGAAAAATTTTCGGTGTTAAATTTTTATTGAAAAATTTTCGGTATTAAATTTTTATAGAAAAATTTTCGGTGTTATATTTTTATAGAAAAATTTTCGGTGTTAAATTTTTATAGAAAAATTTTCGGTGTTAAATTTTTATTGAAAAATTTTCGGTGTTAAATTTTTATAGAAATTTTTTCGGTGCTAAATTTTTATAGCAAAATTTTTGGTGTTAAATTTTTATAGAAAAATTTTCGGTGTTAAATTTTTCTAGAAAAATTTTCGGTGTTAAATTTTATAGAAAAATTTTCCGTGTAAAATTTTTATAGAAAAATTTTCGGTGTCAAATTTTTATAGAAAAATTTTCGGTGTTGTTAAATTTTTATAGAAAAATTTTCGGTGTAAAATTTTTATAGAAAAATTTTCGGTGTAAAATTTTTATAGAAAAATTTTCGGCGTTAAATTTTTATAGAAAAATTTTCGGTGTAAAATTTTTATAGAAAAATTTTCGGTGTAAAATTTTTATAAAAAATTTTTCGGTGTAAAATTTTTATAGAAAAATTTTCAGTGTAAAGTTCTTAGAGAAAATTTTTCGGTGTAAAATTTTTCTAGAAAATTTTTCGGTGTAAAATTTTTCTAGAAAATTTTTCGGTGTAAAGTTTTTATAGAAAAATTTTCGGTGTAAAATTCTTAGAGAAAATTTTTCGGTGTAAAATTTTTCTAGAAAAATTTTTGGTATAAAATTTTTATAGCAAAATTTTCGGTTTAAAATTTTTATAGCAAAATTTTCGCTAAATTTTTATAGAAAAATTTTCGGTGTTAAAGTTTTTTAGAAAAATTTTCGGTGTTAAATTTTTATAGAAAAATTTTCGGTGTAAAATTTTTATAGAAAAATTTTCGGCGTTAAATTTTTATAGAAAAATTTTCGGTGTAAAATTTTTATAGAAAAATTTTCGGTGTAAAATTTTTATAGAAAATTTTTCGGTATAAAATTTTTATAAAAAATTTGTCGGTATTAAAATTCTTTGACCAGATTTGCCTAATAAAGATACCTTTATAAACTTAATTCCATTGAAAATTATAATAAATTTTCCACATCCTTTACTAAATAAATCATTTACGTTCCAGGAATATTGTAGGTATTTCTAAAAATATTTAAATATAAACAAATGTCAGAGGAGTATTAAAAATGTATTAAATCCTTATAATAACGTAAAATGGTTTATTCCAAGAAAAACATTTTAATCATATGGAAATCTTATGTGAAAATATTTTTAGACATAAATAACATTTATCAATGGTAAGGAAAGACTTGAAATCTAGAGATTCATTTTTGAAAGTCTATAACATTTGTTTTATGGTTCAATGCTTTTGAAATGCAAAAGACAATATAATCGTCTTCATACTTTTTTATATAGAACAAATTATTGACTTGACTTATTTCCTTCGAAATTATATTGATAAACGTTAAAAGGCGTCAAATTATTTCATTTCATCACAATTTATTTTACAATTACATCAGACAAATATCATGTGAAATGAGTCGTATCGTGTTTATTATGACAAGGAATAACATCACCACAAAATATTTGTTTCGTCTTGATTGAATTCTTCGTCTTCTTGAGGGAAAACGGAAAAATAAAGAAAAGTGTTAACATTTGCTTGTCAGAAAACAAAAACATTCTTATGTACATGTGGAAGGAATTTTGTTGCTTTATTTATTATCATTTCACCTTTTGTCAAGGGAAAACGTGTAGCCATAAAAAGTAATATTTAAGAGAATTCAGAGAAAGAGAAATACAGTAAAATCGTTATAGTTACCCCAAAAAAACTCTACTCTACAAATTAGTGTTTGTATAGGAAATGTGTTAAAAAAAAGTTCTATGTTAAAAACTTTTAGGAACCTAGAAAAATTTTCTGTAGGAACAATTTTTAGGAACAATAAATTTTCAACAAAAAACATTTTTAAGAAAGAAAATGTTTTAACGAAAAAATCTGTATGAATGAAAAATTTTCTATAGAAAATTTTTTTAACGAAAAATTTTCTATAGAAAAAATTTTTTAACGAAAAATTTTCTATAGAAAAATTTTTTTAACGAAAAATTTTCTGTAGAAAAATTTTTTGAACGAAAAATTTTCTATAGAAAAATTTTTTTAACGAAAAACTTTCTATAGAAAAATTTTCTATAGAAAAATTTTTTTAACGAAAAATTTTCTATAGAAACATTTTTTGAAAGAAACATTTTCTTTAGAAAAAATATTTTATCGAAAAATTTTCTATAGAAAAACTTTTTGAAAGAAAAATTTTCTATAGAAAAATTTTTTTAATGAAAAATTTTCTATAGAAAATTTTTTTAACGAAAAATTTTCTAAAGAAAAATTTTTTTAACGAAAAATTTTCTAAGAAAAATTTTTTTTAACGAAAAATTTTCTTAGAATAAAATTTTCTAAAGAAAAAATTTTTTTAACAAAAAATATTCTATATTTAGGAAAAAAAAAATTTCTATAGAAACATTTTTTTAACAAAAAATTTTCTAAGGTAATTTTTGGTTTTACTAAAAATTTTCTATAGAAAATTTTTTTTTTAACGAAAAATTTTCTATAGAAATTTTTTTTTAACGAAAAATTTTCTATAGAAATTTTTTTCAACGAAAAATTTTCTATAGAAAATTTTTTTTAACGAAAAATTTTCTACAAAAAAATTTTTTTGTAACGAAAAATTTTCTATAGAAAAATTTTTTTAACGAAAAATTTTCTATAGAAAATTTTTTAACGAAAAATTTTGTAAAGAAAAATTTTTTTTACGAAAAATTTTCTATAGAAAAATTTTTTAACGAAAAATTTTCTATAGAAAATTTTTTTTTGCCAAAAATTTTGTAAAGAAAAATTTTTTAACGAAAAATTTTCTATAGAAAAATTTTTTAATGAAAAATTTTGTATAGAAAATTTTTTATAACGAAAAATTTTCTCTAGAATTTTTTTTAACGAAACACTTTCTATATAAAATTTTTTTTTAACGAAAAATTTTCTATAGAAAATATTTCTTTAACGAAAAATTTTCTATAGAATAATTTTTTTTTTTAAAAAATTTTTTTAATGACAAAGTTTCTATAGAAAACTTTTTTATAGAAACATTTTTTTAACGAAAAATTTGCTATAGAAAAATTTTTTGAACAAAAAATGTTCTATAGAAAAATTTTTTGAACGAAAAATTTTCGTTAAAAAATGAAAAAGAAAAATTTTTTAACGAAAAATGTTTTAATGAAAACTTTTATATAGAAAATTTTTTATAACGAAAAATTTTCTCTAGAAAATTTTTTTTTTAACGAAACACTTTCTATATAAAAATTTTTTAACGAAAATTTTCCTTAGGATTTTTTTAGCTATAGAAAAATTTTTTGAACAAAAAATTTTCTATTTTTTGAACGAAAAATTTTTATTATAGAAAAAATTTCTAAAGAAAAATTTTCTATAGCAACATGTTTTTAACAAAAAATTTTCTATAGAAAAATTTTCTTGACGAAAAACTTTCTATAGAAAAATTTTTTTAACGGAAAATTTTCTATAGAAAAATTTTTTTAACGAAAAATTTTCTATAAAAAAATTTTTTTAACGAAAAATTTTCTTTAGAAAAATTTTTTAACGAAAAATTTTCTAAAGAAAAATTTTCCATAGAAAAATTTGTTTAAAAAACATATGTACAGAAAAATTTTTTTAATGAAAAATTTTCTATAGAGACATTTTTTAATGAAAAATTTTCTATACAAACATTTTTTAAAAAAAAATTTCCTAAGAAACATTTCTTAATGAAAAATTTTATATAAAAATATTTTTTAACGTAAAACTTCCATAAAAACTTTTTTTAATGAAAAATTTTCTAAAGAAACATTTTTGAATGAACAATTTTATACGTCAAATTTTTAAGATAAAAAAATTGATATGAATAATTTTCTATGGAAAAATTTTGATATCAAAAATTTTCTATAGAATAAGTTTTAAAACCAAAAATTTCTTGTAGAAAAAATCTTGATATCAAAAATTTTAATATGAAAAATTTTTTACAGCAAAAATTTGACACAACAATTTTCTATAGCAAAAATTTTGATATCAAAAATTTTCTATAGAAAAAAATGTTGATCTCAAAAATTTTCTACAGAAAAAATGTTGATATTAAAAATTTTTTATAGAAGAAATTTTGATATCAAAAATTTTCTATAGAAAAAATTTTGATATCAAAAATTTTCTATAGAAAAAATTTTGATATCAAAAATTTTCTATAGAAAAAATTTTCGATAGAAAAAATTTTGATATCAAAAATTTTCTATAGAAAAATTTTGATATCAAAAATTTACTATAGAAAAAATTTTGATATCAAAAATTTTCTATAGAAAAAATTTTGATATCAAAAATTTTCTATAGAAAAAATTTTGATATCAAAAATTTTCTATAGAAAAAATTTTGATATCAAAAATTTTCTATAGAAAAAATTTTGATATCAAAAATTTTCTATAGAAAAAATTTTGTTAACCAAAAATTTTCTATAGAAAAAAATTTTGATATCTATAGAAAATTTTTGGTATTAAAATTTTTTCTATAGAAAATTTTGTAGTAACTAACAGGGGCTTACTGTATTGGTTGACATTTGGATTAGAGTTCGCTTCATTGACTTGCACGTACCATCTCATAAACATTTTGAAACAATTGTTTAAAACAAAAAACCTTAATATACTTAAAGCATATAAAATCTTCATGAATGCTAAAACATTTTAAATTTATTATAATTGAATCGGTTTTCCAACCAATATCAAATAAAATGCGTAAATATATTTGCCATTTTTGTGTAGATATTAAAAGTATAATAAATATTTAATTATGCGTAAGTAAAATGTAACAAATAAAAAAATCATAAAGTATTTAATATTAATACAATTTCTTTATATAAATACTTTTCGCAAAGGCTTATAATAAAAATATTAATTTTATTATGTTGTATGTTTTCTTTTATACCATTTCAGCCACCTGTAAAATTTTCGACCGCCAGGTATTTTAATTTTTTCTTGTAACCCCAAAAAAGAAAAAGACACTGGAAAAACCCACATCTTGAAAAATTTTTGTTTTGGGTCAAAAACTTGGCAGAATCGAAAAGAAATAAAAGCACCCAATCTCTATAAAATTGCGCCTTAAAAGTTCATCTTTTCTTCAAGGACAACAAAACAGAAAAGCATCATAAAAGGAATTCAAAACCCTTCGTAAAAATTCTGCTACTCGGAGATAACATCTAAACCAAGGACACCACAAACAGCTCTATAGTGAAGCAAAATGGATGAATTTCCAATTGTTATACGACCACCTGATGAAATTCTGGAGGAGGAGGAATTTGGTAAGGATAGTCCAAGAAGTAGTAGTAGAAAAAAAAACAAAACAAAACAAAAAACTAAACATCAAACATAGACAATTGATTAAATGTTCTGGTGAATAAGAACATAAAAAGGCTTTTATTTATAAATTTTATAAAAAAATACTTCCAAATTTTTTGTCGTATGTCTTCTTTGTTAAACATAAAATTTTAACATTCTTTTGTTATTTATTCGAAAGTACCATATTAAAATTCCAATTTACTAAATATTTTAACATACTTAAGTATTTTAAAATATTACCAACTATAGTTAAAAGAAAATTCGATTTGATAAGGACACCACAAGTTTATATGTCTCTTTTAAAAATATGCAAACTTCAAAAATGACAAGATTGAATACTTGGTGACAGCGGATCTAAAATACCCTCCAGGAGGTGTAATACAAATCCTTTATTACTACAGCAAATTCAATTTCTACACAACAACCGACCACATTATAGAAATAATTTTCAAGTACTTTTTCAATCGGCTTCTTGGCAGCCATCAAACATTTGACTCAATAAATAGTTTGATCAAGCATAAATATATTAAAATTTTTGACAGAATAAAATTTTCTATAAAAAATTTTTATAACAAAGAATTTTCTAAAGAAACATTTTTATAATGAAAACATTTCTATAACTTTTCTATAGAGAAGTTTTGATGACGAAAAATTTTCTATTGAAACTCACGACTTCAATAGAAAATTTTTTTTCTATAGAAAATTTTTTTTTCTATAGAAAATTTTTATGACAAAAAATTTTCTATAGAAAAAATTTTTATTACAAAAAATTTTTTTATGACGATAAATTTTCTATAGACAAATTTTTATGACGAAAAATTTGTATAAAAATTTTTTAAACTAATTTTCTATAGAAAAATTTATACAACGAAAAATTTCCTATAAAAAAATTTTCTTTAGAAAAATTTTTGCAACGAAAACTTTTCTGTACAAAAATTTTTATACCTAAAAATTTTCTATAGAAAAATTCTTAAATCTAAAAATTTTCTGTAGAAAAATTTTTATACCAAAAAATTTCGTATAAAAAATTATTATAACAAAAATTTTCTATAGAAAAATTATAATAATAAAAATATTCTATAGAAAAATTTTCATAATGGAAAATTTTCTACAGAAAAAATTTTATAACGAAAAATTTTCCATAAAAAAAATGTTTAAAACGGAAAATTTTCTATAGAAAAATTTTCTTTAGCACAATTTTTCTAACAAAGCTTTTTTGTAGAAAAGTTTTTATTCCGAAAAAATTTCTTTAGAAAAATTCTTAAACCGAAAAATTTTCTGTTGAAAAATTTTTATACCAAAAAATTTTCTATAGAAAAATTTTTATAACGAAAAATTTTCTATAGAAAAATGATTATAAAAAAAATTTTCTATAGAAAAGTTTTTATAATGAAAATTTTCTATAGAAAAATGTTAAAAATGATAAATTTGGATAGCTAAATTTTTATTTTTTCTATAGAAAAATTTTTATAACGAAAAATTTCCTATAGAAAAATTTTTATAACGAAAAATTTTCTATAGAAAAATTTTTATAACGAAAAATTTTCTATAGAAAAATTTTTATAACGAAAAATTTTCTATAGAAAAATTTTTAATTGAAAAATTTTATATAGAAAAATTTTTATAACGAAAAATTTTCTATAGAAAAATTTTTATAACGAAAAATTTTCTATAGAAAAATTTTTTTAACGAAAAATTTTCTAATGAAAAATTTTTATAACGTAAAATTTTCTATAGAAATGTTTTAAAAACGAAAAACTTTCTATAGAAACATTTTTATAACGAAAAACTTTCTATAGAAACATTTTTATAACGAAAAATTTTCTATAGAAAAATTTTTATAACGAAAAATTTTCTATAGAAAAATTTTTATAACGAAAAATTTTCTATAAAAAATTTTTATAACGAAAAATTTTCTATAAAAAATTTTTATAACGAAAAATTTTCTATAAAAAATTTTATAACGAAAAATTTTTATGACGAAAAATTTTCTATAGAAAAATTTTTATAACGAAAATTTTTCTAAAATTTTTTAAAAAAATTTAATAACAAAAAATTTTTTGTAGAAAAATTTTTATAACAAAAAATTTTCTGTGGAAAAATATTTGTAACGAAAAATTTTTATAACGAAAAATTTTCAATAGAAACATTTTTACAATGAAAAATTTTCTATAGAAAAATTTTTATAACGAAAAATTTTCTATAGAAAAATTTTCAAAGAAAAAATTTTATAACGAAAAACTTTTGTTACGATAAATTTTGTATAGAACAATTATTATAACAAAAATTTTTGATAGAAAAATTTTTATAACAAAATTTTTTGATAGAAAAATTTTTATAACAAATTTTTTATAGTAAAATTTTTATAACTAAAAATTTTTTATTGAAAAATTTTGTTAAGTAAAATTATCTGTAAAGAAATATTTGTAACGAAAAATTTTAACAGTGAAAGTTTCTATAGGAAAATATTAACAACGAAAAATTTTCCATAGAGAAATTTTCTATGGCAAAATTTTAAGTAACCAAAAATTTTCTATTGAAAAATCTTTAAACGACAAATTATCTATAGACAAATTTTTATTACGAAAAGTTTTCGATCGAAAAATTTATTTAACGAAAAATATTCCATTGAAAATTTTTTATAGTAAAAAATTTTGCGTAGAAAAATTTGTTTAATGTATAGAAAAATTTTTATAAGGAAAAGTTTCTTTAAAAAATTTTGAACGAAATTTTTTTGTAAAAACATATTTATTACCGAAAATTTTCTGTAGAAAACTTTTGAAACGAAAAATTTTCTATAAAAGATTTTTATAAGAAAATATTTTTACTTAAAAAATTGTTTACATAAACGTTTTTATGAAAGTTTTCCATATCAAATTTTTATTTTTTATTTGTATTAATTTCTTAAGCGATGTAATTACCCACCAGATGGATATAACTTAATCCAGTTAAAAAGCACTAAATCTTTGCCCTTTGGGTATAATTAAGTGTTCGCCTTGGAATGTCAAAAGCGCCAGCTACTAATACCCTCCCCCTTGACCGTGGGCGGTGAGTCTTTTCCACCTTTTTTATTTTCTGGACTTTTTGCCTTAAAATTGTTCATCGATTTATATTATTAAAATATTTTTAAACTTTTAAGGGATTAAGTACACAAAGTTTAAAAAACAATCCATTTATCAGTAGCCAAATGTCTTCATGATATTATCCCTAAGATTTGGCCTAAAACAACAGCTGTTGAAATTTTCATAATATTTAAATATGGGCAATGTAAAATGATTGAATGATATTTATTATCGATTATTTAAAAAAACAGATTTAGGATGACAATTCAAAAACAAATATGTAAATAAATAACAAATTTGTATGTCATTTAGGCCATTAAGAAGGACATTTAGATCATGACTCATAAGTAAACAGGACAATATTTTAATAAGATTAATTGTCATTTGAAAAGACTAACTTTTATTTGTTTATTCGAAAGCTTCAAAAGAGAGATAGTGAGATTAAGAAGGCAACCTCTTTAACTTTTTTATGATTATACAAATTTTTCTACCGAAAATTTTTGTATAGAAAATGCTTCGTCATAAAAATTTTCCTATAGAATAGAAAAAAAAATTTTCTATAGAAAATTTTTCGTCATAAAAATTTTTCTATTGAAAATTTTTCGTTATAAAAATTTTTCTAAAGAAAATTTTTCTATAGAAAATTTTTCGTTGTAAAAATTTTTCCTTATAAAAATTTTTCTATTGAAAATTTTTCGTTATAAAAATTTTTCTATAGAAAATTTTTCGTTATAAAAATTTGTCTATAGAAAATGTTTCTTTATAAAAATTTTTCGTTATAAACATTTTTCTATACAAAATTTTTCGTTATAAAAATTTTTTGTTATAAAAATTTTTCTATAGAAAATTTTTCGTTATAAAAATTTTTCTATAGAAAATTTTTCGTTAAAAAAATTTTTCTATAGAAAATTTTTCGTTAAAAAAATTTTTCTATAGAAAATTTTTCGTTATAAAAATTTTTCTATAGAAAATTTTTCTTTATAAAAATTTTTCTATAGAAAATTTTCTTTATATAAATTTTTCTATAGAAAATTTTTCGTTATAAAAATTTTTCTATAGACAATTTTTCGTTTTAAAAATTTTTCTATAGAAAATTTTTCGTCATAAAGATTTTTCTATAGAAAATTTTACGTTATAAAAATTTTTCTATAGAAAATTTTTCGTTATAAAAATTTTTCGTTATAAAAATTTGTCTATAGAAAATTTTTCGTTATAGCAATTTTTCTATAGAAAATTTTTCGTTATAAAAATATTTCTATAGGAAATTTTTTGTTATAAAAATTTTTCTACAGAAAATTTTTCGTTATCAAAATGTTTCTATAGAAAATTTTTCGTCATAATGATTTTTCTGTAGAAAATTTTACGTTATAAAAATTTTTCTATAGAAAATTTTACGTTATAAAAATTTTTCTACAGAAAATTTTTCGTTATCAAAATGTTTCTATAGAAAATTTTTCGTTAAAAAAATTTTCTATAAAAAATTTTACGTTATAACTATTTTTCTGTAGAAAATTTTATATTATAAAAATCTTTCTATAGAAAATTTTTCTATAGAAAATTGTTCGTTATAAAGATTTTTCTGTAGAAAATTTTACGTTATCAAAATTTTTCTATAGAAAATTTTTCCTTATAAAAATTTTTTTATAGAAAATTTTTCGTTATAAAAATTTTTCTATAGGAAATTTTTCGTAATAAAAATTTTTCTACAGAAAATTATTCTTCATAAAAGTTTTTCTATAGAAAATTTTTCGTTATAAAAATTTTTCTATAGAAAATTTTTCGTCATAAAAATTTTTCTATAGACAATTTTTCGTTATAAAAATTTTTCTATAGAAAATTTTTCGTTACAAAAATTTTTCTATAGAAAATTTTTCGTTATAAAAATTTTTCTATAGAAAATTTTTCATTACAAAAATTTTTCTATAAAAAATTTTTCGTTATAAAAATTTTTCTGTAGAAAATTTTTCGTTATAAAAATTTTTCCATAGAAAATTTTTCATTATAAACATTTTTCTATAGCAAATTTTTCATTATAAAAATTTTTCTATAAAAAATTTTCATTATAAACATTTTTCCATAGAAAATTTTTCTAAAGAAAATTTTTCTATAGAAAAATTTTCGTTATAAAAATTGTATATAGAAATATTTTCGTTATAAATATTGTGTTTATAAAATTTTTTGTTATTTAAAATTTCTATAGAAAATTTTTCGTTATAAAATTTAATAAAAATTTTTTGTTATAAAAATTTTTCTATAGAAAGGTTCTCGTTATAAAAATTTTTCTAAAAAAAAAATTTCGTTATAATAATGTTAACTTATTGTTTTTTTTTTTATCAAATTAATCGACTTAATAAAAATCTTATCGAAATATATTTGTTTTGGCAATAAAATGCCAACCAGTTTTCGCAATATATTAAATTTCCATTAGACAACAAAGTCAGCAGTTTCAACAGTTGGAACATTTATTAGCCTTCATTTGAAAACTCAATATTATAAATCTCGGATTATCACATGTAAGTTAATGTTAAATAATTTATTAGTTTTTTTTTTTTAACAGACTTAAAGAAAATTTACATATGGCCTAAGGCATTTCTACTGACTTGACTTCTCAGTATAAATCTCATAAAAGAATACAAATGTTTAGTTTCAACATTATTCCGGTGAAATATATTTATGTATAAGTATGAGTTTCTTGAAAAAATTAACTATTACATGCAAAATCCTTAGTAATAAACTATAAACATTCAAAGATAATATAAGAGTATATACAGATGATGCAGCATAAGCTGGGACTTTGTTGTTAAGAGATGAGAAAGAACAATCTGTTGCGGCAACTGAGTGTTTTTTATTGGCAACAGATAAGCTTCTATTCATGTTAACGTACTTACATATTCAGGGTAAGTAAGTAGCTATGCGTAGCTATCAAGTACTTTCATTTTTGCTATGTAAATACAGACATACATATTTATGTTTGTAGCTACGGATGTACCCAGTGGTAAAAGATAGATAGCACTTCATTATTTTGTATTATTTCCGTCAAGCAAACTATATTTTTTAGAGTTATTTAAAGCCCAGAACGACAAATCTAGAGAGGACATTATTATTAAAGAGTTTCCTAAGATGGTTGGCAAAACTATTAATATTTTTACAATATATTAAAATAAAAATTTTTGAAAAATTTCCTATAAAAATAGAAAATTTTTGAAAAATTTCCTATAAAAATAGGAAGTTTTTGAAAAATTACCTGTAAAAATAGGAAATTTTTGAAAAATTTCCTATAAAAATAGGAAATTATTGAAAAATTTCCTATCAAAATAGGAAATTTTTGAAAAATTTTCTATAAAAATAGGAAGTTTTTGAAAAATTTCCTATAAAAATAGGAAATTTTTGAAAATTTTCCTATAAAAATAGCAAAATTTTGAAAAATTTCCTATAAAAATTGGAAATTTTTGAAAAATTTCCCATAAAAATAGGAAATTTTTGAAAAATTTCCTATAAAAATAGGAAATTTTTGAAAAATTTCCTATAAAAATAGGAAATTTTTGAAAAATTTCCTATAAAAATAGGAAATTTTTGAAAAATTTCCTATAAAAATAGGAAATTTTTGAAAAATTTCCTATAAAAATAGGAAATTTTTGAAAAATTTCCTATAAAAATAGGAAATTTTTGAAAAATTTCCTATAAAAATAGGAAATTTTTGAAAAATTTCCTATAAAAATAGGAAATTTTTGAAAAATTTCCTATAAAAATAGGAAATTTTTGAAAAATTTCCTATAAAAATAGGAAATTTTTGAAAAATTTCCTATAAAAATAGGAAATTTTTGAAAAATTTACTATAAAAATAGGAAATTTTTGAAAAATTTCCTATAAAAATAGGAAATTTTTGAAAAATTTCCTATAAAAATAGGAAATTTTTGAAAAATTTCCTATAAAAATAGGAAATTTTTGAAAAATTTCCTATAAAAATAGGAAATTTTTGAAAAATTTCCTATAAAAATAGGAAATTTTTGAAAAATTTCCTATAAAAATAGGAAATTTTTGAAAAATTTCCTATAAAAATAGGAAATTTTTGAAAAATTTCCTATAAAAATAGGAAATTTTTGAAAAATTTCCTATAAAAATAGGAAATTTTTGAAAAATTTCCTATAAAAATAGGAAATTTTTGAAAAATTTCCTATAAAAATAGGAAATTTTTGAAAAATTTCCTATAAAAATAGGAAATTTTTGAAAAATTTCCTATAAAAATAGGAAATTTTTGAAAAATTTCCTATAAAAATAGGAAATTTTTGAAAAATTTCCTATAAAAATAGGAAATTTTTGAAAAATTTCCTATAAAAATAGGAAATTTTTGAAAAATTACCTATAAAAATTTTTGAAAAATTTCCTATAAAAATAGGAAATTTTTGAAAAATTTCCTATAAAAATAGGAAATTTTTGAAAAATTTCCTATAAAAATGGGAAATTTTTGAAAAATTTCCTATAAAAATGGGAAATTTTTAAAAATTTTCCTATAAAAATGGGAAATTTTTGAAAAATTTCCTATAAAAATAGAAAATTTTTGAAAAATTTCCTATAAAAATAGAATATTTTTGAAAAATTTTCTGTAAAAATAGGAAATTTTTTAAAAATTTTCTATAAGAATAGGAAATTTTTGAGAAATTTTCTTTAAAAATAGGATATTTTTGAGAAATTTCCTATAAAAATAGGACATTTTTTTATAAATATAGGAAATTTTTGAAAAATTTTCTTTGAAAATAAGAAATTTTTGAAAAATTTCCTATAAAAATAGGAAATTATTTAAAAATTTCCTACAAAAATAAAAAGTGTTTGAAAAATTTCCTATAAAAATGGAAAAATTTTTAAAAATTTCCTATAAAAATAGGAAATTTTTCAAAAATTTCCTTTAAAAATAGGTAATTTTTGAAAATTTTCTTATAAAAATAGGAAATTTAAAAAAAATTATAATACTTTTTTTTTGAAAATTTCATATAAAAATTAGAAATTTTTTATAAATTTCCTATAAAAAGTAAATTTTTGAAAAATGTATAATGAAAATTGTATTTTTTTTAATATATGAAAAGTTTCCTAAAACTTAAAACTTAGAGGATTTACATTTCTAATATTTTTTTTATTTATAAGTAGCCATGGATCACCTCATCTCATGGGATCTACATATTTTCGTCAACCTTAATTTCTTAACATTGTATTGCCTAATATAAGAGTCTTGTGCAAAAATGAAAAAAAAAACTTCCATTATCTGGCAAAAAAAAGTAAAGTCATAAAAAGCATAAATAATAAAACGCTTATAGAAAAATAAGAAAATTGAAAAGCCCTTTTATATATGCTCATAAGAAGAAAAATATTTACCTAAACACTTTTGTACCTATAAGCCCGGAAAATTGCTCTATTTCCACACATTTTATTCTAAATTATTCTTTTGAAGTTCCTTTTTTTTTTTTTTTGCTGTTCTCCTTCAGTTTGAAACCAGACCTAAAAAAAAGCCATTAAGAAAGTTTTTGCATAAACTGGAGAAGTCACATTTTGAAGTGGCCTAACAAATTAGTTGCTAATAGGTATTGTTCTGCCTTTTTTATAAGAAATTCTTAATAAATCAGTGAAATGGAAAATTTAAGATGTGAGACAAGTTATAAAATTTATTAAAATATTTTACATGTTTATAGGAGTATTATCAAATATTCACATGTGTAGGAATGAACATATTAGAGTCATCATTTTTTTTTTGTTTCCTTACATTGGCCTTATATTAAGGAAATATAATGGAATTTAATTTAGATACATCATTTTCCATCATGAAAATTGAATATGTTTTTTGCATGACAAGAGTACTTTTATGTCTGTCATATTTAATTGAAGTGATGAGTAAATAGCTTAAACGTGTTACTCACTTCACGACGAAGCAATTAATTTTATTACAGCTTAAATATTAAATGATGTCTAAAATATTTAAGTCCTCAGGCGTCTTAGACGATTCCAAATTTTTTCTATACAAATTTTTTTTAAGAAAATTTTACCAAAAAATAACCAAATTTTCGGGATTTAAATTTTTTCAAAAAGAAATAGTATTCGCATTTAATCCTTAATCTGTTACATTTATTTATTAATGTAACAGACAAAGTTATTGATAAAAAGCCAAAAAAATTTTTGCGGAGAAACCAAAATTTCTCGACGAGTCTGGATGGTTGGTTAGGGCATCTTTTCAGGAGGAGTATCCCCAATTTTATACAGATCGCATTATTATCTATTTTACAAACCAAATCTTTACAAATTGTGTTTATAAACCATAAATAAAAGCTCCGATTATCGACTGAATTCACATTTTTCTATTGTAAATTTTGGTATAGAAAAATTTTCACTATAAAAATTTTTGTATAGAAAAATTTTCACTATAAAAATTTTTGTATAGAAAAATTTTCACCACAAAATTTTTTCTATTTACAATTTTTCACTATAAAAATTTTTCCTTAGAAATTTTTTTAAAATAAAAATTTTTGTAAAGAAAATTTTTCAATACAAAAATTTTTCTAAAGAAAACTTTTCAATATAAACATTTTTCGAAAGAAAACTTTTCATTAAAAAATTTTTCTACAGAAAATTTTTCACTATAAAAATTCTTCTATAGAAAATGTTTTACTATAAAAATTTTTCGACAGCAAAGTTTTTACCATAATAATTTTTGTTAAAAACTGTTTACTATAAAAAATTTTATTAAATTATAATCATTGTCTATAAAGTGTCTATAAGAAATTTTTGTTATAGAAATTTTTCTATAGAAAACTTCTCAATATAAAAATGTTTCTATAAAACAGTTTTCCTAATAAATTATTTTATTATTAAAACTTTTTTATGCAAAATTTTTTGCTTTAAAAATTTCTCACTCTAAAAGTTTTTCTATAGAAAATGTTTGACTGTAAAAAGAACTTTTTCTATAGCAAAATTTTCACTATAAAAATTTTTCTTTAGAAAATTTTTTAAGATAAAAATGTTTCTAAAGAAAATTTTTCAATATAAAAAATTTTCTGAAGAACTTTTACTTTTCACTAAAAAATTTTTCTATAGAAAATTTTTAGCTATAAATTTTTTTCTGTATAAAATTGTTCACTATCAAAATTTTTCTATAAAAAATTTTTCACTATAACAATTTTGTGTAGAAAATTGTTCACTATAAAAATTTTTCTTTGGAAAATTTTTCACTATAAAAAAAATTTTTCACTATAAAAATTTTTCACTATAAAAATTTTTCTATAGAAAATTTTTCACTATAAAAATTTTTCTATAGAAAATTTTTAGCTATAAATTTTTTTCTATATAAAATTGTTCACTATCAAAATTTTTCTATAAAAAATTGTTCACTATAACAATTTTGTGTAGAAAATTGTTCACTATAAAAATTTTTCTTTGGAAAATTTTTCACTATAAAAAAAATTTTTCACTATAAAAATTTTTCACTATAAAAATTATTCTATAGAAAATTTTTCACTATAAAAATTTTTCTATAGAAAATTTTTTACTATAAAAATTTTTCTATAGAAAATTTTTCACTATAAAAATTTTTCTATAGAAAATTTTTCACTATCAAAATTTTTCTATAGAAAATTTTTCATTATAAAAATTTTTCTATTTACAATTTTTCACTATAAAAATTTTTCTATAGAAAATTTTTCACTATAAAAATTTTTCTATAGAAAATTTTTCACTATAAAAATTTTTCTATAGAAAATTTTTCACTATAAATATTTTTAAATAGAAAATTTTTCTCTAGAAAAATTTTTCTATAGAACATTTTTCAATATAAAAATTTTTACTAGAAAAATTTTTCTATAGAAAATTTTTCACTAGAAAAATTTTTCTATAGAAAATTTTTCACTAGAAAAATTTTTCTATAAAAAATTTTTCACTAGAAAAATTTTTCACTAGAAAAATTTTTCTATAGAAAATTTTTCTATAGAAAATTTTTCACTATAAAAATTAAGATTTTCACTTCAAATAATTTTCTGTAGAAAATTTTTCATTTTAAAAAATTTTGTACAGAAAATTACGCACTTTAAAAAACTTTCTGTAAAAAATTTTTCACTATAAATATACTATACAAATTTTTCTAAAGAAAATTTTTATAGTAAAAATTTTTCTATAGAAAATTTTTTACTATAAAAATTTTTCTATAGAAAATTTTTTACTATAAAAATTTTTCTATAGAAAATTTTTCACTATAAAAATTTTTCTATAAGAAAATTTTTCTATAGAAAATTTTTCACTATAAAAATTTTTCTATTGAAAACTTTTCACTATAAAAATTTTTCTATAGAAAATTTTTCACTATAAAAATTTTTCTATAGAAAATTTTTCACTATAAAAATTTTTCTATTGAAAATTTTTCACTAGAAAAATTTTTCAATAGAAAATTTTTCACTAGAAAAATTTTTCTATAGAAAATTTTTCAATATAAAAATTTTTCTATTGAAAATTTTTCACTATAAAAATTTTTCTATAGAAAATTTTTCACTATAAAAATTAAGATTTTTACTTCAAATAATTTTCTGTAGAAAATTTTTCATTTTAAAAAATTTTGTACAGAAAATTTCGCACTTTAAAAAACTTTCTGTAAAAAATTTTTCACTATAAAAGTTTTCTATAGAAAATTTTTCAGTATAAAAATTTTTCTATAAAAAATTTTCAGTATAAAAATTTTTCTATAGAAAATTTTTAATATAAAAATTTTCACTATAACATTTTTCTGTAGAAAACTTTTCACTATACAAATTTTTCTATATAAAATTTTTCATAATGAAAATGTTTCTATAGAAAATTTTTCACTATGAAAATGCTTCTATAGAAAATTTTTCACTTCACAAATTTTTCTGTAGAAAATTTTTCACTATAAAAAATTTTCTATAGAAAATTTTTCACTTTAAAAATTTTCTATAGAAAATTTTTCACTTTAAAAATTTTTCTATTTCACATTTTTGTATAAAAAATGTTTCACTGTGAACATTTTTCTATAGAAAATTTTTCAGTATAACAAGTTTTATATTAAAAAATTTTCACTATAAAAATTTTTCTATAAAAAATTTTTCACTATAAAAATTTTTCTATAGAAAATTTTTCACTAAAGAAATTTCTGTATATAGAAGATATTCACTATAAAATTTTCCTATAGAAAATTTTTCTTTCTGCTTTACTCACTCTAAAATCTAATACTGAGACAATAGCTTGATTTAATAAATACTTTTTATACTACCAATTAACCGGAATATAATTAACAATTTATTCTTCATGCTCTTAAAAGAACATTTAAATATTAATTGCTTCTTTCTTTTCCAGAACGTCTCTACTCAGCTCCCATTGAGATAATTGTTCTGCTGTCAATCTTCTACGGCAGCATAAGTGTGGTAGCAATAATTGGCAACACTTTGGTCATTTGGGTGGTGGCGACCACCCGCCAAATGCGTACCGTGACTAACATGTATATAGCAAATTTAGCATTCGCAGATGTTATCATTGGACTATTTTGTGTCCCATTTCAGGTAAGTGAAATTATAAAATTTTAATTAAATTTCTTTTCTTTTGCTAAATCCGCAAAATTCTGAGATAAAAAAGAGGAAATTATATTTATATCCATATCATATCCATAAATATTTTTTGTTTTTACTCTGTGAAATTTTTCTCAAGTTTTAAACATCATTTCAACAACGTATAGGCAATAAAAAGATTTTAAGGCAGATGATGCAAGAATGAAAGAAATTGAAATGTTTTTAAGTAACAAAGAAGAAATTTAGTTTCAGTTCCGTGCCATTCACTCATTTTTATTTGGATACTAAAACATTATCCCAAAACTCGTAAATTCTTATTCTATATGAATGAGATGGGATGAAAATGTTTATGGAAAATATTTTTCATAAGCACGAAAAAATTTTGGAAAAAAAATTTACAAAATAATAAATAAAATATGAAAAATGAGATAGATAAATGTTTACATTTGCGATTAATTTTAAAGTAAATAATTTATTATTTTGGCGTAATCAAAAATATAGAAGAAGAATAATATAATAAAATTTAGATTTTTTTTTTCTAAGATTTAATCAAAAAATCTAATTTTTTTGGGGTATTCACAAGGTGCGCTATTTATTATGTTGTAAATATTTAACAAACACATAAGAAATATTCTAAAATTATGATAAATGATTTTGAGTTTTTAAAAGAATTTAATATTTAAAATTTTAAGACAATATGACATGCCACTCATATCTTGTGAATCCCCGAAATGTGTTTATTTTAATACCAACAATGTTTGAATAATTACTTATGTATGTGGATTAGGGTGACCCTTATTTTTCCTTCTAAAATCGGTTACATTTAATACAAAAATTAGCCTCGCCAGTTTTCTGATCAATTAAGGAATGTTAACCCTCAGTTTAGTTTGCAAAAGAGTGGCTTTGAAAATTGTTTGTTTTTACATTTAGTCCTCAAATTGCTAGTAAAGCATAAGGCCTCAACTAATGTTGATTCATCTTTATCAGGAGTAAGCAGCCGGTGATTTTTAAAAATTTTTTAAATACCACGATCTATTAATAAAACTCATGAAAATGAGTATTAAAATCATTCGGTTGGAATTTGAATGTCAACAGAGTTGACATCCGCTTTGTTGAAGAAAAGACAAAAACAAAATTGTCAAGAAACAAATCAAAATCCAATTTATAGCAACAAAATACATGGTTCGAGAGAACAAAGAAATATAAAGCCTCGAACATTGTTGCCACGACATAATTATTTTTGTAAACATTAGGAATATTTTTGTAAATATTGGGAATATTTTTCAAAACAGAGATAAATTCTAATATTAAACAATTTTAAACTTTTATATTTTTTAGATATTTTCGATCCAAAAATTTTTTTATAGAAAAGTTTTTAAAAAAAAAAATATTTTTCTTTGGAAAATTGTTCGTTAAAAGTTATATTTTATAGAAACATTTTTCAATAAAAATATTTTTCTGTAAAAATTTTCGATAAAAATATTTTAATATCAAAAAGTTTTTAAATGTTCTATAGAAACATTTTTTATAACAAAATGTTCTATAGAAAAATTTTTGATAAAAAAATTTTTGTTAGAAAAATTTTTGATAAAAAAAATTTTCGTTAGAAAAATTTCTATAGAAAAATTTTTGATAAAAAAATTTTCTATAGATAAATTTTCTATAGGAAAATTTTTAATAAAAACAAGTAAGAGTGGTATATTCGGCTTTGCCGAATCTTGGATACCCTTCACCAATGGTGTTCCAAAAGTAAAGTACAAAATCGTAAGAATATATTGATAATTATATAGTTTCTGATTACTGACTTAGTTGAGCCCCACACAAATGCTTGATATGTATATTAATTTTCTTTTTGTTCATACTAAATGTAATTCCTAGCAATATTTAGCTATGTAAAACTTTGAAGTTAGCGGACTGATTTAGGTCAAAGCTTTAACAATGATTGTCAATGTATACAAGCCTTAGAATTATAGGGTGTATATCTTAGTTTTAGATACATACGTGAAATATATAGCTTTTTAATGGATGGATATCAGCTTTGTCGGAAAAGTTATTGAAGATTTACTTATATTCTGAAGTTAGTTAACTAATTAAGATGAATACTTCATTAATAATATTTGGGATGTATTGTTCTTTCGATCTGTCCGATGGATGTGTGGAAAGTTTTGCTCTAGTTCTTTGTGCAATTATAACGTGATTTAATTTATCAGCATTAAAGTGATTCCCATTCGGGGTTATATGGGAGATTTCACTAAATGTGAACCGAGCTCGACCATTTTCAATACCGAACTTTTCAAGAGATCAGAAATACTTTTGTCAAATGTTGTCCCTCTAGAAAGTTTATTTTAGGCGCTATCGCCCTGAATAACGACATTGTACAATGTCTTTATACTAAATGTCATCATCGTATCTATTATAATTTGTCATTTATTAGCTACTAAGAGATTGCCTCAGGCGAAGTTATTCGGAAGCAATTGTCAAACGTGAACGGATTTCTCCCAATTGCAATTAAAAAATTTAAATTTTCGTTGATATGTGAGATACATACACACATATGTAGGTTTTTGAACGGATATAATGTACTCAGTTGCATTTTTGTACTTCCTAGGAAGATTACCTACAATTTGATATATAATACATTCTCAAATGTTATCATAATGTTCAAAAGTCGGACACAAAATTAAGATAAATGCAGTGTGTCTGTCTGCTAAAATCAGATTTGTGGAGCTCCTGGAAGGTATAAACATATGCATATCGACAAAACAGGAGCTCCAAAAACTTGACTACGACAGAAAAAAGGACAGACATGTAGACGAACGGACAGACAGGTAGACGGACGGACGGACAGACAGATAAACAGACGGACAGACAGACGTAGCGAAATCGATTATCCTGCCGATTCTGAGTCGATCGGTACAATTTGAATGGTATTCATAACCAGATTTGTAGAGTTTATACATCAGATTTTAGGAAATCCTCCCACAAAGAACGCTGTCAAATTTCATCACAATCGGCCCATAAACACCTGAGATATCGCTGAAACAATACTAACAAAATGTAAACAAAATTTCTTAGACACGTACTTTGGGAAATTTGTTGCACATCACAAGTAGTGTTTTGGTGATATCTCAGTTGTTTATGGACCGCTTTTGATTAAATTTAATAACGTGCTTGGCGGGAGAATTTCCTAAAATCTGATATAAAATTTATGTATGTCCGTGCTAAAGGAGGATGGTTTTTCCTATCCCTGCATTTCATTTTTTCAACAAACATTCCCTAATGCGTACTTTGGGCAATTTGCAAAACATCAAATTTAGTATTTTGGCGATATCTCAGTGGTTTATGGACCGATTTTAATAAAATTTTACAGAGTGCTTTGGTGAACAATTTCCTACAATCTGATATATAATATATTATCACATATACAAAAGGAGTATCTTTTTTCTCTTGTTATTTAAAAGTGTGTTTCAATCAAAAATTTTAAAATTTTCGTCTAATTTTTGGTATTTTTTCGATATTTTCGGTGTTTATAAACCAATTTTAATGAAATTTAATAGCGTTCATTGCGGGAGAATTTCCTAAAATCTGATATATAATTTATGTAGGTCCATCCTCCAGGGGCTTCAGAAACTTGATTTCAACAGACAGACAGACAGACGGACGGACAGACAGACAGACAGACAGACAGACAGACAGACAGACAGACAGACAGACAGACGGACATCGCTTAATCGATTCTCCTCCCGATTCTGAGTCGATCGGTATAATTTTTATGGGGTCTACGATCACTAATAAAAAAATTACAAACGGAATCACAAACTTATAATACCCTTTCACCTATTGGTGAAGGGTATAAAAATTTTCTGTAGAAAAATTTTTGGTTAAAAATTTTCTATAGAAAAATTTTTGATAAAAACAATTTCTATGGGAAAATTTTTAATAAAAAAATTTTATAGAAAAATTTTTGATAAAAAAATTTTCTATAGAAAAATTTTTGATAAAAAAATTTTCTATAGAAAAATTTTTGATAAAAAAATTTTCTATAGAAAAATTTTTTATAAAAAAATTTTTTATAAAAAAATTTTCTATAGAAAAATTTTCTATAGAAAAATTTTTGATAGAAAAATTTTCTATAGAAAAATTTTTGATAGAAAACTTTTCTATAGAAAAATTTTCTATAGAAAAATTTTTGATAGAAAAATTTTCTATAGAAAAATTTTTGATAGAAAAATTTTCTATAGAAAAATTTTCTATAGAAAAATTTTTGATAGAAAAATTTTCTATAGAAAAATTTTTGATAGAAAAATTTTCTATAGAAAAATTTTTGATAGAAAAATTTTCTATAGAAAAATTTTTGATAGAAAAATTTTCTATAGGAAAATTTTTGATAGAAAAATTTTTAATAGAAAAATTTTCTATAGAAAAAGTTTTGATAGAAAAATTTTCTATAGAAAAATTTTTGATAGAAAAATTTTCTATAGAAAAATTTTTGATAGAAAAATTTTCTATAGAGACATTTTCTATAGAAACATTTTTGATAAAAAAATTTTCTATAGAAACATTTTCGATAATAACATTTTCTATAGAAAAAATTTTGATAAAAAAATTTTCTATAGAAAAATCTTTGATAAAAAAATTTTCTATAGAAAAATTTTTGATAAAAAAATTTTCTATAGAAAAATCTTTGATAAAAAAATTTTCTATAGAAAAATTTTTGTTAGAAAAATTCTCTATAGAAAAATTTTTGAGAACAAAATTCTCTATAGAAAAATTTTTTATAAAAAAATTTTCTATGGAAAAATTTTTGATAAAAAAATTTTCTATAGAAAAATTTTTGATAAAAAATTTTTTATAGAAAAATTTTTGATAAAAAAATTTTTTATAGAAAAATTTTTGATAAAAAAATTTTGCATAGAAACTGTTTTGATAAAAAAAATTCTATAGAAAAATTTTTGATAAAAAAATATTCTATAGAAAAATTTTTGATAAAAAAATTAGCCTTTAGGTCCCAAGTTCGATCCCCGGCCAGGTCCCAAGTTCGATCCCCGGCCAGACCTACTTGAAAAAATAAGTTTCAAAAAAAACGGCGGTTCACCTCATAACTCACTAGCAACTGGTTATTGAGTATTAGGCTATGTAAAACTTTTCCTTCTAATGCATTTGCCGTTTGGAGCCGGAGTTAAAACGTAGGTCCCTTTCAATGAGTCTAGAAATATATATTTGCTTATCTTTAGCCTTCAATTATTTGCCATGTGTTACCAGAAATCCTAGAAATCCAAAAGGCCTATTTCATATTCTTTTCTTATAAATTTCGCTGTCATCAATTTCAATAAAGGCAGATATTTCATTTTGCTTGTAGGAGTCTATATTCTGCTAGACAGAGATATCCTATGGATTGAGAAAATAATAGAAACTTTAGGTGTACTCGTTTTCAATTTCAGTAGATCAAGTCTGCGTCGAACCTCGACTTAAATCAAATGATAATTGCTTTCTATATTCAACAAAAACCTGATCCTGATATAGTGCTTTTTTCAAGTGGTCAATCTGATCTTTGGTTATATGATCCGGGGATACCCTTGCGTATTTATACATGTTCTTGTGCAAAAATATAGATTATACAGATTCAAATTCCCAGTAAGAACAGTGTCAAACGTTTGTAATATGATGACTTTTACATTTGATATCAAACTTTTCTTTCAAACTTTTTTCAAAACTGAACAGATGTTTGAGATTTATATTCATTTTCAAATGAGGGTTCATTTGAGAATAAACGTTTGAAAAATTATAGTTTCTCAAATTGAGAATTAAGGTTATTCTCAAATCATTATCAAACCCTAAGATGATTTGAGAATAATTTGAAAAATGGTGTTACATAAACTTGATATCAAAAATTATTTTCAAACATTAAAAAAATAATTTATGTTAAAAAAAAAATAATGTTTAAGATATTTTAATGGAATGGCATTGCATTTCAAAGAAATTCGTTATTTCTTTCGGATTTTTTAAAATTGATCCATATTAAAAGTTCAATAATATTCAGATGCATAAGTAAATTTTCTTAAGGAAAAAAAATTTAAGGAAAAGAATTCAAACTCAAAAATATCAAAAATACAACCCCATTTATTTATGTTCCACATGTAGATGATACCCACCTTTGAAAAATCTTTGAGAATGAGGTTTGATAATGATTTGAGAATAAAGGTATTTCTTAATTTGAGAATAAAGTTCCCTTTTTGTCGAGAACGCTATTATTCTCAAATCAGTATCAAATCCGTATCAAACGTTTGACCTTTGAAAAAAGATTTATTTTCAAATCATCCTCAATTTGAGAATAAACCTTTTTTCTTACTGGGAGCATACAAACATTCATAGATTGACCTTAAGCTTTAAGGTTTTAGGTTTTGTATCAATTCTATGCAAATTAAATTATAATAGAAGAGTGAAACATTTTGGCAAAATATGTCTCACCCTAATGTAAAATATTTATGAATCTTAGCATTTCAAACATTTTTTTCCAAATTAGAATTTTTTATGTTTTACTTTTTTAATACTTATACGAATATGTTTAACTTTTTAATTTCATTCAGTTGGCATGTGTCAGCCAGTTCATATACAAAAACTTCTTTTTTAAACATTTATTATTACAGACTGACATTTAGGAATTCGTAAGAATGTAAGAAAAAGAACCAGTACGGATTTGAAAGGAACACATGACTTCCTCAAAAGCTTGAATTTTAGTTATTTTTATCCCTTTCTCCTGTTTTTTATTGATGTTACTTGAAACAATTTATTTTCTTGGTTTTAATGAAACAACAGAAGAAAACAAGTGTTAAAGAAAAGTTGGAAAGAAAATTACATTTTTTCAAAAATAATTTTAAAAAAATATTGCATGCATGAGAAAGAGTAGGGAAAATGGGAAAAGTAATTAATTAGAAACCTAATATCTGCTATGGAAGGACCAATTATTTACATGTGGTCAGTGGTAAAACCTCTAACACATGTATGCATACATACATATGTATGTATACTAACACATCATCATGTATTTTTTTTAGGAGACATTGAACGAATGTTTACTTTAAAACATTTTACCATCTCATCATTTTATTAAGCTGATGACAAAAGACCACCATTAGGGGAAAACAATCTGGAAAATGGTGTCAAAACTTAAGCAAACTTTGTCTGGTAACAGTGATAACTTTTCTACAACAAACCCTAATTTGTAATTTTTGGGAAATAATCGTAAATTGTTGAATGACATATGTTAAATACATACATAAATATTTTTATTTTAGTTCATCCAAACTTTTATTAAACTAAAAAGGAACTTCCTAATTTATAATATTATACAAAAAATCTAAAAACTCACATTGATTTCTAGATTTCATTTAATTTGAAAACAAGAACTTATATAAATTTTTACCCAAGAGCTTTAAAAGTTTTTTTTAAAGAAAAGTTATTTTAACGAAGATGGCTTAAATTTATTGAAAACAAGAAAGATATAAAAACAAGTAAGAAAGTGTAAGATAGCACTGCTCTGCAAAAATTCATTTTTTGTCTTTCCTTTTAATAAAACTATGCGGACTATATGGATCTTGATGCGCTAAACTCAGATCCGTTGTCGGTTTTTTTCCATCAGATCTGGAGTTTTTTATGATCGTGGCAAAATTTTCCTCTTAAATTAGTCAGGTACGGAGACTTATTTCGTCCTAACTCTAGAACGACTCATCCGATTTTCAAAATTAAAACACTTGAAGATACATAACAAAATTGCATTTATTTTAGTCTAATATAATTTTTCTGTATCTCTTATCGTTTTGGAGTTATTTAGAAATTAATGAAGAAAAAATTATAAAAAAAGATAAAGTTAAATTTTAACATTTTAAACATTTTTCTAAGAGCTACATATCTTAAGAATAAAATAAGCTATAAACCATAAAAATCGGTTTAAAAATTTGAATTTTATTATCAATTTACCGCACTCATTGATGATATAAGGTGCTTTAGTACTTATGTCGCCCAATCTGACGACAGCCTAATTGATGTTTTGTTTGATGTATGTCACATATTTCATTAATACTGGGTATCTGCGGTAAATTGGTAATAAAATTCACATTTTTAAACCGATTTTTATGGTTTATAGCTTATTTTATTTTTAAGATATGTAGCTCTTTGAAGAATGTTTAAAATGTTAAAATTTTACCTTATTTTTTTTTTAATTACTTTTTTAACCTGAAAAAAATTACGAATTTCGCACGAAAAAAAAAAAATTTTTTATGCAATTTAGTTATGCATCTTCAAGTGTTTTAATTTTGAAAATCAGATGAGTCGTTCTCGAGTTAGGACGAAATAGGTCTCCGTACCTGACTAATTTAAGGGGAAAAATTTACCACGCCCATAAAAAAAATCCAGATCTTATGGAAAAAAACCGACAACGGATCTGAGTTTAGCGCATCAAAATCCATGTAGTCCACATAGTTTTATTAAAAAGATGATTTGGCTGCAGAGCAGTGTAGTCGGTCAAGCCCCACCATACGATACCCTTTACCACTAAGGTCAACGGTGTTGTTTTTTCTATATAAAGAAAAATATTTGCAAAATTTTGCCATCATACAAACATTTTCTCAAAATTTATATATTTAAGCTGTTTCCGTCATTTGGACTTATATGAGAGCTAGGGTCAAATGTGGACCGATTATCTCGAAATTTGACAAATTAATAACAGTTGTTACAAAAGTTATGTGCAAAATATATGAACTTAAAATTCTCATTATCTTTAGACTTACGAGCGTTTTAGTGATTTTTGTCTCATTTAGTGCGTTTTTAAAGAAGAGTTTGTATGGGAGCTATGGTCAAATGTGGACCGATTTTAATGAAATTTGGTACTGTGATTTAAGTTTACATAAGCAGTATTTGTTTTAAATTTTATAAAAAACAAGTAAGAAAGCGCTATAGTCGGTCAAGCCCGACCATACGATACCCTTCACCACTAAGGTCAAAGGTGTTATTTTTCCTGTATAAAGACAAATATTTGCTAAATTTTGCCATCATACAAACATTTTCTCAAAACTTACATATTTAAGCTGTTTCCGTCATTTGGACTTATATGAGAGCCAGGGTCAAATGTGGACCGACTATCTCAAAATTTGGCAAATTGATTACACTTATTACAAAAATTATGTATGCAAAAAATAAACTCAAAATTTTCAATATCTTTAGATTTACGAGCGTTTTAGTGATTTTTTTTGTCTCATTTACTGCGTTTTTAAAGAAGAGTTTGTATGGGAGCTATGGTCAAATGTGGACCGATTTGGTACAGTGATTTTAGTTAACATAGGCAGTATTTGGTTTAAATTTCATGAAGAAATATTGGTATTTATGGCCAATATGTCAATTCTGGGAAATGGGATCTATGGGAGGTACCATAAATAATGGACTGATTTAGACCAATGTCCCATTATCAAAAAAATGATCTGTACCAAATTTCATCAAATTATCTTTAGAATTGCGACCTGTAGTTTGATTACAAGGTTTACATGGGGGTCCAACCAGCCAGCCAGGCGGACGGACGGACATCGCTAAATCCACTCGGAAAGTGATTCTAAGCCTATTGGTATACTAAAGGGTGGGTCTAAGACAAATATTTCTATGCGTTACATACATCAGCACAAACTTATAATACCCTTTCCACCTATGGTGGTGAAGGGTATAAATATTGATATTTGTGCCAAATATATCAATTCCGGGAAGTGGGTCCTATGGGAGGTACCATAAATAATGGACCGATTTTGACGAATTTCAATAGCCATGGTCCCATTATCAAGAAAAAAATGATCTGTGCCAAATTTTATCAAATTATATTTAGAATTGATTAAAAGATTTACATGGGGGTTCAGCCAGACAGACGGACGGACGGACATCGCTAAATCAACTCAGAAAGTGATTCTAAGCCTATAGGTATACTAAAAGGTGGGTCTAAGACAAATATTTATATGCGTTATATACATCAGCACAAACTTATAATACCCTTTCCACCGATGGTGAAGGGTATAAATAGTCAATGTCGAATCGTATACACCCTTTAGCATTTCTTTACATATACCAAAATTTTAATTGAATTCAATGTTTTCAACAAATTACCAATAAAAAGCATTTCATTAACGTTTTTGTTACAATAAACTAGTTTTTGTTTACCCCTAAAGTGGTTTCGTGTTTAAGTGAAATTAATTCTGAAATGCTGAAACATTATAATATTGAAAAAGAAACAACAAAATATTGACTTTGTTGTTTAATATATCAGAAATTCAATATACATATGTACATATGTATATTTATAGATATAGCGGGATGCATTAATAATGTGTGATGTAATTAATTAATAAGCATGTGTTTAATACAATTTACATATATACCCTACATCACCAGAAAAGGAAAGTTTTTAAGTTTGTCGTAATAGTTGTAACCCATACAAACATTATTATACCCATTCCCAGTAAGAAAAAAGGTTTATTCTCAAATTGAGGATGATTTGAAAATAAATCTTTTTTCAAAGGTCAAACGTTTGATACTGATTTGATACTGATTTGAGAATAATAGCGTTCTCAACAAAAAGTGGACTTTATTCTCAAATTGAGAAATGCCTTTATTCTTAAATCATTATTAAACCTCATTCTCAAAGGTTTTTCAAATGTGGATATCATCTACATGTGGAACATAAATAAAATGACGTTTTATTTTTGAGTTTGTTTATATTGTTTTTTAAAACGGTACATCATATTTGAATTCTTTTGCTTAAAATATAATTTTTTTATTGTTAGGTAAAAAAAAATTTAAGAAACAAAGAAAATTTACTTATGCATATGAATATTATTGAATTTTTAATCCCGACATTTTTTAAGCAAGGTTTTAGGTCAAATATGGATCAATTTTAAAAAATCCGAAAGAAATAACGAATTTCGTTGAAATGCCATTCCATTAAAATATCTTATATTAATTTGTTTTGACATAAATTATTTTTTTAATATTAAATGAAAAAGGTTTGAAATAAGGTTAGATATCAAATTTATATAAAACTATTTTCCAAATTATTCTCAAATCATCTTAGGGTTTGATAATGATTTGAGAATAATCTTTATTCTCAATTTGAGAAACTATCATTTTTCAAAGGTTTATTCTCAAATGAACCCTCATTTGAAAATGAATGTGAATCTCAAACATCTGTTCAGGTTTGAAAAAACGTTTGAAAAAACTTTTGATATCAAATGTAAAAGTCATCATATATCAAACGTTTGACACTGTTCTTACTGGGTTAGTATACCCATCATAATGTATAGTAATCCTTCTATTAGTGATGTAAAAGTATTGAGTATTTGGTTATTGAGTACTCAATACCGACAATCAATATCTAAAAGTAAGTATTCGATACTTTTAGGATTGTATTTTTCATTGTATATCGTACCATTTTAAAACAACAATGATAGAAATTACTTTTAATTACAGGCCATAGAATTGTAAATCATGTCTTACTTTGGCATTTTTTTATTCTAAAGAATTAATTAAGTTATTTACAATCAAAGTAAAAAAAATCAGGAATTTCGCAATTTTAGGCGGGCCATGGGCATCCGATTGACCTCAAATTTTTAAGGGACTATTTTTTTTAGCATTTCGGCTGGCCTCCTAATGTATATACAATTTAAAGTTTTAAAAAAAGAATATGTATGTAAAATATGTTTGTTAATAATATGTAACAATTTTTTCTGACTGACAAACTGCACACACATATAGAACACAAATGTACGAAATACAGTAACATTTTTCATTAGAGTTTATAAAGTCTTGAATGTATCATCAAATTAATTCATTTTTTCATTTTCATATGTCTTCTTTTGACATACCATAAAAGTATCATGTAGTATCGAATCAATACTTAATAAGTATTGGTACTACTCAATACTTAAAAAGTATTGGTACTACTCAATACTTAATAAGTATTGAATAGTATCGACATTTTACAACTCTACCTCCTATGCCGGGTGGCATACCAACCAGGGATGACAAATATGGTACAATTGTACTTTTTCTGATACATTTTAACCCTTGTTGGAACCATGGTACTACCGCTTTCAACTTGATACAATTTGCAATTCTTAGATTTTCAAGGTGACGGTTTAGGATTTAAAATTTCTCACATAACAACTAACATAATAGTTTTGCTACCCATTGTGCTGATGTTAAAGTATAGAATGAGTCTGAGACTAAATTTTAGTATTTTCGATGGCATTCAAAAATTGATTTAGTCAAAAATCGGTACTTCATAAAGAAACGATACTGTGGCATTAAAATTTGGGCCTGACAGCCACATTTTTTTTAAGTTCAATGAATTTAAGAAATAATAATAAAAAACAAGTAAGAAAGTGCTATAGTCAGTCAAGCCCGACCATACGATACCCTTCACCACTAAGTTCAAAGGTGATCTTTTTCCTCTATAAAGACAAATATTTGCAAAATTTTGCCATTATACAAACATTTTCTCAAAACTTATATATTTAAGCTAGTTCCGTCATTTAAACTTATATGAGAGCTAGGGTGAAATGTGGACCGATTATCTCGAAATTTGGCAAACTGATTACAGTTTTTACAAAAATTATGTATGCAAAAAAAATTCTTATTATCCCAGTAAAACTTTTCATTACCAAATAATGAGTTAAACAGTTAAACTATTGAACGCGAACTACTTACTCATTCGCTGTTTAAGTCATTACATTAACATGGGGATGTAATTGGAGGCAAGTACTTACCAATTGCAGAAAAGTAATGACTTGGGTAAGCAATTTGAAAGCAACAACAACAGCAACAACTTTTTTGTTGTTGTTTTATTAAAAACATATATTTTTGAACGAAATACAAAATTTTTTTTATGATCCCATGGGGGCTCGAACCCAGACCCTCCGACTGATAGGCAGAGACTCTTCCACTGAGCTACTTCATATGTTGAAAACTTAGCAGCTTATAATTAATATAAACAATTTTTATTTTTAGATCCAAAATCATGTGAAAATAACTTTGTTTTTCCCTGCTTTTTTTTGCTTTGTTGTAATTTTTGGAAAATTATTTTTATACGATTTTTTGTAATTATTTTAAAACTTTTTTAAAATTATTTTAAAACTTAAACAACTTAAATATTCTTTTTTGTATAAGTTTTTACATAAGATTGACTCTTACTTACTTAAATGTTACAACCTGTTAAGGTCAAAGTCCGAGCATATTTTAGACTTCCATGGATTTCGATCTTGTGCGAATATTCTCCAATTTTATAGGCCAAGCTTTGAAAAATGTTCCTCTACTTGGTCTTTTTATCGAAGCTTCGGAAATCCTCCTCTAACATTAGGTAGTGGGACATTTCAATTCTAATTTTATCCTCTTCATTGTATTTTTTTTTTCAAGAGAGGGTTACTAGCCCGTAATCCTAACCCATTTTTATCGATCTTATGGGACAACTCTCGGAACATGTTAACTCCCAATATTAACGGGTGTTAAACTAGCTCCCCGGGTGATACCATGAGGAGGTGTGTGTCCACAGTTGAGATGAAGGATGACCCAGATAAGTTGGGCTTACCAAGTTAAGACCAATTAGAATCGTGTTTGGTATTCAACATCCCCTACATAATAACAATTGACTCATGATGGTACTTTTTCATTAACGTGAGTTAGTTTTACAATTTTTTTTTACAGAAGATAATATTTAAGTTCTTAAAAATCAAAAATCATTTAAAAAGACTCTTTTAATAAAAAAAACTAAACAAAATTGTTGCCCTTGGTGGGATTTGAACTGGGGCCATTCAGTTTAAATTACCATTTTAATTACAAATAAGTACTTTTTTATCAGAAGAGTTTGTATGGGAGCTTTGGTCAAATGTGGACCGATTTCAACGAAATTTGGTACAGTGATTTTGGTTTACGAGTACATAAGCAGTATTTGTTTTAATTTTTTAATTGAAAAATATTGATATTTGTGGCCAAGATATCAATTCCGGGAAGTGGTATCTATGGAAGGTACCATAAATAATGGACCGATTTTGATGAATTTCAATAGCCATGGTCCCACTATCAAGAAAATTATCTGCGACATGTACTTTGATTAAATGGTTTACATGGGGGTCCATCCAGCCGTCCAGCCAGACTAACGGACGGACTGACTGACGTCCCCAAATCGATTCAGAAAGGGATTATAAGTTTATTGGTATACTAGAAGATAGGTCTAAGACAAATATTTCTATGCATTACATACATCAGCACAAACTTGTAATACCTATGGTAGTGAAGGGTATAACAAATAACTGTATCACCTTCAAGAAAGTAAAATTTAATATTTAAATGAATTTCTGACACAGGTCCTGATAAAGCATATAGCCCATCACCTTCTAGAAAGTCCAATTGTTTACAAATGTTTAATATTTAAATGGATTTCTGACACAGGTCCTGATAAAAAGAGGTCACTCCCTGGATTTTACTAGCTTTTCTTTTGAATAAATGTTCGATCTATTTACTATAAAGAGCATCCTCAGATAGGAAATCAGACAACGAGTTGAATAATAATTCGGGGTACCAAAAAACACTAAATCTAAGAATTTTAGGTGGTGGCTGCGTTACTACATCAGCATTTCTGTCTATTATATCTACCAAATAAAAAAATCGGTTCTTTTTCTCTACTCATTTTAGAATGACCCGATATTTTGTCCTTACTTTTTTGTTTCTCGAAAGGTTCGAAAAAGACAGTACCTTATTATATTGTACTGAACTTACGTACAGGCAAGAGTTATTTATTTTTATGTACCCAAGTAAGTGGAAACAAAGTTGGGTTCACAAAAAAATAATAAAATAAGTACTTTACGTTATAACAACGTACCTTTCTTTCTGATTTTAGAGTATTTTGGAGTATTTTTTCGAACCTTGGTTTTTCCCTTCTATCCCATCTTCATATGATTAATTTTATTTATAATAAATTTATATATATTTTTCATATGCTTCTTTTCAGTTTCAAGCCGCCTTATTACAGCGTTGGAATTTGCCCTGGTTTATGTGCGGCTTCTGTCCATTTGTGCAGGCCCTCAGTGTGAACGTATCAGTGTTTACACTGACTGCAATTGCTGTAGATCGACATCGAGCTATAATTAATCCATTGAGGTAGGTCGAAAAAAACATTATATAAAAAAAAACTTTTAAATAGCTGCTGAGATGATGTGACTTTTACCCATAAACGTACCTTAAGCGAAAGTATAAGTTCTAAAGAGAATTTAATAGAATAAATAAGTGGACAGATTATTTCCATTTTTAATAGAAAATTTTATAGAAGTAATGAAGTGATTTAAATCCTGGGTAATTTAAGGTTTGTCATTTATATTTTAAGATTGTCAAATCAACTTAAAGGAGTTGAGGCCTAAATGGTTAGCACCATCTTTACATTGATTTTACATTACATATTTAGTCTAGGTTTGAGCCCCAGTCACGTCAACATTAATTTCTGAAAATAATGAATTACATCAACATTATTAATTAATACAGCGACTAACCATGGTAGTAAGCACTACTGCATTAACACGTTCAATTATGCGTCTAACCAACAACAGATGGCGCAACTTTTTGCTCCAAAAATAGACATAACGTGTAACTACAGCGTTAGATACTAATAGGAACTGATACTACAAGGTCGTCATGTTCATTTAAAGTATTTATTTATTTATTTAAATTTAAATCTAAAGTTAATTTATATTCTAATAGATTTTCCGGTTTCATTCATCAGGATGTTCTTGCATAGATTAGGCACCTCCAAAATCCTTGTGCCAGCTGCCGTATCAGGGGGATTTCTCGCTAGATTACCCCTTGAAGTAGTATATTCTATAAAGTAGTTTCTTTCCATGCTTAAAACATCGTAAGTGCTAAGTCGATGGATGATGAGTCCAAAGACAAGAGCCACGTTTGTAAAGCGAGCCGCTCGATCCGAGACAGACGCCCGCTTGCAGCCGCAACTAACATGTTGAACAGACGCTACAGTTTTGTACTTTACCAAGTACAATTATCTTAGACCCTTAGACCAATTACATCGGAATGGCTCCAAGATAACTCCCCCTCACGTTAGCCCTGACCTAGAATCCCAGTCGGATTGTTTACCGCATCTTCAACTAGGTTGCTCAGGTTTCCAAGATGTACCACGAGAAGGTGTGAGTAGGAATTGAATACAGTTATTACGTGTTAGCCGGAAACCCAGGTAGCAACTGCATCCCATTTACAGGCCCTATGCTCCACTGGGAGTCAAGGATAACAGAAGAAGAAGAAGAAGAAGATTTTCCGGTGTCCGGTGCAGTGTAACAGATCAGAGTCTCTGGGGGGAATCGAACCCACAACCTCCTCACAAGCAGTCTAGCTTGCTTAAATACATATGTATCATATCGTGATAGATTGCACTTGCCTGTATTGGTTTTCCAAGCTGACCAAAACAAAAATCATTCTGGATCGAAATACTTCGTCATTTATAGGGTGCTGTAGCTTAGTTATCTAGCAAGTTGACTTTAAAAGATAACGTATCAAACTCTGCCTGGGTTCGAGCCCCGACAACATCAATTTATGTTATTTACAATTTCTATTAAAATTAATAATTACCACAGCATCCACTAGTAACTGTAAGTCCAACAGAATTTACACGCCGTCGATGTAAAAGAACAAAATTCTCAATAATCCCTCAAGCTTACAATAGATGGCGCAATTTCATTGTTAAAAAGGACTTGCTATTACAGTGTTGAATAACTCTCTCATATTCAACACCTTTTATCTTTCCAAGATTCCAATAAATTGGGTTTTGCAAATACAATTATATAGGAAGAATTTGCCTGAGCTTTACCTTTCTTAAAAAAAACTGAACTTGGAGTAACGTAGAATGTTTAATTCTGAATGGTACACAATCATTTTTTTGTCAGTAGTCCTTGGAAACAATACAAAAAACTGGTCATTCTCTACCATAGTCGCCCCTGGTCGAGGTTTTGAAGAAGACTGTTTTAAAGATACTTCAATCGAAATGCAAAAAGTGCTTTCAAAATTGGTTAAAAGGCATTCAAAATGTGTAATGATCTTGATGGAGAATATTCAAGAAGGCAATATAGTATTTTTTTTTTAATTCCCCGACAACATTCCAATTGGAACAATGGGTACTTCTCTCAGACAATGAACTGCATTCGATTCTATTTTTAGACTTATTGAAAGGGGCTTACATTTTAACTCCGGCTCCGAAAGGCAAATGCTTTAGTAAGAGAAGTTTTACATAGCCTAAGACTCAATAACCAGTGGCTAGATGAGTTATGAGGTGAAACGCCGCTTTTTTTTTTTAAATTTATTTTTTCAAGTGGGTCTGGCCGGGGATCGAACTTGGGAACTCTGGTATGCTAGGCGGATGACTTACCTACTAATATATATATATATATATATTTTTGTTGTTATATTAGACCAACACTCAGGGGATGAACCCTACGTATGCATATGCAATGATCTAGGAAAAAAGGTTGTGGGAAGGGGGATAGAGGGAGTAGTGTTTGTGGATATTCGATTTGAACCTTTGGATATCATAATTAGAGGGGAAGACTGATGCAGGAAGTTTATTCCACATTCGTGCTGTGCGGCTAAAAAACGAGTTTTCTCTATAGTACGTCGTGCGATCCACTGGAAAATCGAATACAAAGGGATGAGCCCTTGTTGAGTTGCGTGTGCTACGAAGAAATGTACGGGTTTGTGGAACAAAATCCCTAATTTCGTTTGAGCACATGCCATTGTAGTAGCGATAGAACAGTGAAACGCAACCCACATTACGACGATGCTCCAATGAGGCAATAGAGTTGGCTTATACACGGTCGAGAAGCTCCAAAATAGACTTTGAAGCACCGGCCCATACATGAGAGTTGTATTCCATTTTCGGTCGGATATAAGTGGTATAGATGTTAAGGAGATCAGTTGGAGTGAAGTATGTCTTACACCGCTTTAGAAAGCTGAGACACTTGAATGCTTCTTTCGACACTTGAAAAACGTGATTAGTCCAACTGACATCACAATGAATTTTCATGCCTACAACATCAAGAGTTTCTGGTTCCTCAATATTTATACCACCCATAATTACAGATGATGCAACATTGTTCATAACGCGTTTGTGTGTTAATACACAACATTGGGTCTTTCGAGCGTTGAAATCGACCCTGTTAGAACGACCCCAATTGAATATTGTAGAAAGGTCGGAGTTTAGCGTAAGAGGCAAACCATGAATGGCCTCTTGGAATTGATATCCAACATGCTAGGCCTATAGTTGAATGAATACGACAGATGTTGCTATCATCTGCAAAAGAGTAGATAGGATTGGAAGTTTGACATAGAAGTTCATTTAGAAAAATAAGAAATAGAGTAGGAGAAAGAACGGAGCCTTGTGATACCCCAGAATTAATCTTGAACTCGTCGAACGATATCCCATCTATAACAACTCTTATAGTGCGATCTCTGAGAAAGCTCGATATAAACCGAGAGAAATTGTTACCAACACCAAAAGCAATAAGTTTTGATAGAAGCGCTCCATGCCACACTCTATCAACCTACTATAATGTATGTTAAATTACCCATTACTCCAAAAGTTTCAAATGTGCTACAGGAAAATTTCGTCTACTAATTGATAGTTTTGATGTTACCAACGCAATGAATAATGTATATTACCCTTAAAGTAATAGTAAAGGGTACCAAATACACTCAGGAGATTTATTAACTTTTTGTTTACTCTTTTAGAAGTTTTTATGAAAATATATGACTTTTTTCCATTAGCCAAAATTGTACATCATTATAAAATAATGTAGATATGTTAAATATTGAATATAAGAAATATTTTTGCACATACATAAATAAATAATTAAAATCTCTTTTACTTCAACTATTTGCAGAGCTCGTCCCACAAAGTTTGCTTCAAAATTTATTATTGGCTGTATTTGGTTGATAGCCATTACCTTTGCCATACCCTGTGCCATAGCATTTCGAGTGGAAGAAGTGCACGAGCGTATTAAAGGTAAATATTTATAATATTATTTTCTTAAAGAAAACAAAATTTTGCTAATGTTATTCATAAAACTTTTAACCTAGCAAATATTTGGTAGCTAACTAGGGAATGGGAAAAACTAGTTGTATAATTGCATAACCTTCCACTATCCTATACCATTATAACCTATCTATTCCCTTCTGTTCTGTAGATGTATCCTTTATTTGAATTCCTTTATAATCTTCTTAGAATGATATGATTTGCATATTTTATATTTGTATTTGTCTATTCCATTTCCCCTATTTTTTTGCAGAAAATGGGATTGTGTATAATGTGACAAGACCATTTTGCTCAAATGTTAATTTGTCAGAGGAACAACTACAATCGTATCGTTACACTTTGGTATTTGCACAATATTTGGTACCCTTTTGCGTCATCAGCTTTGTCTACATCCAAATGACTATTAAATTGTGGGGCACCCGTGCGCCCGGCAATGCCCAAGACTCCAGAGACATAACGCTGCTGAAGAATAAGAAAAAAGTAAGGATTTAAACATAAGACTGTATATGTTCATAAATTTTAATAAAGAGGAATTTATTGTATGTGTGTATGTGTTAAGTAAAAGGGGAGCTTTAGACTGGATGTGTTTAGTATAAGTAATGTATGTTTTTTTTAATAACCGTAAGTACAGATTTGATAGTTTAATGTGTAAAATACAAAACGAAATGTCAAATTTTTTTTGACTTATAAATCTAACATTTTATATCGTAAAAACTGATAGTCTAAAGGCCCCACTGTAAGTAAGTTAAAGTCATGACATGTCAAAAAATAAAAGTCTGTTCTTTTGATAAAACAACTTTAGGAAAAATATCCTTTGGCTTGTACTTATTTATTTTACTTTTTTTATTAATAACAATTTCTTTCTTATTTTGCCTTATTTTGTTTGTCTTTCCTTTTTTCATTCATTCCTCGTATTTTTCCATTTTTAGGTGATAAAAATGTTGATTATTGTTGTCGTGGTATTTGGCCTTTGCTGGCTGCCATTGCAAATGTATAATATCCTGTATGTGACTATACCGGAAATAAACGAATATCATTTCATAAGTATTGTCTGGTTTTGCTGCGATTGGCTGGCCATGAGTAATAGCTGCTACAATCCATTTATCTACGGAATTTACAATGTAAGTAGTCGCCCAGGTAACGCAGTCTTTATACCTTTACACAGTTCATTAATAAACGAAAATCACAAAAATTGGGTAAATTTTAAGTTTATTTGTCTTTATTAACTTTTTTAAGTAAAAAGTACTTTAAGTAAAAAACAGTAAAAAAAATATTTTGTTCATTTCATTCCTATCAACAGACAAATCTCATAAGTTTTAATTTGAAAAGTTCGCCCCATCTAATTCGCTTAAACAACATAAATTTTTCTAATAAATTAAATAGAGAAATATTTATTTTTGTATTTATGAAATTCAAAAGAAAATATACATTTCAAATATTTCTGGACGGAAAATAAATCTCAGTTTAATAACTTAAAAATACAAATTTGACAAAGATCTAATAACACAAAGAAATTTCTTACAATGAAATAAATTCTTCACAACAAAGTTTTGAAAAAAAATCCTACATGAGGAGAACTTTAAAAAAAAGAAAAAACATTTAAAGACAAAGAATGAAAAAATTGTTACAGAAAAAATGTTTTAAAACTAAAAATTTCGGTACAAAAATGTTTCTATATAAAATTTTCAGTATAAATACTTTCTATATAAAATTATTCTTTAAAAAATTTATCGGTATACAAATTTTTCTGTAGAAAAATTTTTCGTTAAAAAAATTTTTCTATAAAAAATTTTTCGTTAACAAAATTTTTCGTTAACAAAATTTTTCGTTAAAAAAATTTTTCTATAAAAAATGTTTCGTTAAAAAAATTTTTCTATAAAAAATTTTGATGGTCGTGGGTTCGAGTCGGGCTCAGGTTCATATCATAAATTATTTTTTTAATTTATGATTTTTAAATTAGATGAATAAAATTTATTCATCTAATTTAAAAATCATAAATTAAAAAAATAATTTATGATATGAACCTGAGCCCGACTCGAACCCACGACCATCAACATAAATTTCTGGTTCAACTAAAATTAATTTCTTTCAAATAAAAAATTTTTCATTAAAAAAGTGAATAGGATCTAAGTGCAATACACTACAGTAAAACTTTTTAAACAAACAATTTTTCGTTAAAAAATTTTTTCAATAGAAAATTTTTCGGTAAAAAAAATTTTTCTATAGAAAATTTTTCGTTAAAAAAATTTTTCTATAGAAAATTTTTCGTTAAAAAAATATTTCTATAGAACATTTTTTGTTAAAAAAAAATTTTTTTTTAGAAAAATTTTCGTTAAAATAATTTTTCTATAGAAAATTTTTCGTTAAAAAATTTTTCGTAAAAAAAATTTTTTAGAAAATTTTTCGTAAAAAGATTTTTTCTATATATTTTATAAAAATTTTTCTATAGAAAATTTTGTAAAACTTTTCTATCGGTATAAAAATTTTTCTATATAAAATTTTTCGGTATAAACATTTTTCTATAGAAAATATTTCGGTAAAAACATTTTTCTATAGAAAATTTTTCGGTATAGAAATTTTTCTATAGATAACTTTTCGGTATAAAAATTTTTCGTTAAAAAAAAATTTTATATAGAAAATTTTTCGTTAAAGCAATTTTTATATAGAAAAATTTTCGTTAAAAAAATTTTTCGTTAAAAAAATTTTTCTATAAAAAATTTTTCTATAAAAAATTTTTCGTTAAAAAAGTGAATAGGATCTAAGTGCAATACACTACAGTAAAACTTTTTAAACAAACAATTTTTCGTTAAAAAATTTTTTCAATAGAAAATTTTTCGGTAAAAAAAATTTTCCATAGAAAATTTTTCGTTAAAAAAATATTTCTATAGAACATTTTTGTTAAAAAAATTTTTTTTTAGAAAATTTTTCGTTAAAATAATTTTTCTATAGAAAATTTTTCGTTAAAAAATTTTTCTATAGAAAATTTTTCGTTAAAAAATTTTTCTATAGAAAATTTTTCGTTAAAAAAATTTTTCTATAGAAACTTTTTTGTTAAAAAAATTTTTCTAAAGAAAATTTTTCGTTAAAAAAAATTTTCTATAGAAAATTTTTCTATAGAAAATTTTTCTATAGAAAATTTTTCGTTAAAAAAATTTGTCTAGAAAATTTTTCGTTAGTTAATTTTTCTATAGAAAATTTTTGGTTAAAAAATTTTTCTATAGAAAATTTTTCGTTAAAAAAATTTTCTATAGAAAATTTTTTGTTAAAAAAATTTTTCGTTAAAAAATTTTTTTTGAACAAAATTTTTCATTAACAAAATTTTTCTGTAGAAAATTTATCGTTAAAAAAATTTTGCTGTAGAAAATTTTTCGTTAAAAAAAATTTTCTGTATAAAATTTTTCGTTAAAAAAAATATGTTAGAAAATTTTTCGTTAAAAAAAATTTTTTTTCGAAAATTTTTCGTTAAAAAAATTTTTAGAAAATTTTTCGTAAAAAGATTTTTTCTATATATTTTATAAAATTTTTTCTATAGAAAATTTTGTAAAACTTTTCTATCGGTATAAAAGTTTTGCTATATAAAATTTTTCGGTATAAACATTTTTCTATAGAAAATATTTCGGTAAAAACATTTTTCTATAGAAAATTTTTCGGTATAGAAATTTTTCTATAGATAACTTTTCGGTATAAAAATTTTTCGTTAAAAAAAATTTTATATAGAAAATTTTTCGTTAAAGCAATTTTTATATAGAAAAATTTTCGTTAAAAAAATTTTTCGTTAAAAAAATTGTTCGTTAAAAAAATTTTTCGTTAAAAAAATTTTGCTATTAAAAATTTTCGTTAAAAAAATTTTTCGTTAAAAAAATTTTTCGTTAAAAAAATTTTGCTATAAAAAATTTTTCGTTAACAAATTTTTTCTATGGAAAATTTTTCGTTAAAAAAATTTTTCTATAGAAAATTTTTCGTTAAAAAATTTTTCTACAGAAAATTTTTCGTTAAAAAAATTTTTCGTTAAAAAAATATTTCTATAGAAAATTTTTAGTAAAAAAAATTTTTTCGTTTAAAAATTTTTCTATAGAAAATTTCATAAAACTTTTCTATCGGTATAAAATTTTTCGGTATAAAATAAAATTAACTTTTTTAAGAGTAAATTTTTCGGTATTAAAATTTTCTATATAACAATTTTTCTATAGAAAATTTTTCGGTATAAAAACGTTTCTATATAAAATATGTCGGTATAAAAATTTTTCTATAGAAAATTTTTCACTATAAATATTGTTCTATAGAAAAGTTTTCGGTATAAAAATTTTTCTTTAGAAAATTTTTCGGTATAAAAATATTTCTGTGGAAAAGTTTTCGATACAAAATTTTCTATAAAAAATTTTTGGTATAAAAAACGTTTTCTATAGAAAATTTTTCGCTATAAACATTTTTCTATAACTAAAATTTTTCCATAGAAAATTTTTCGGTACAAAAATTTTGTTATTGAAATATTTGATATAGAAAATTTATTTGAATAAAAATGTTTTAATATAAAATTTTTCGGTATAAAAATTTTTCTATAGAAAATTTTCAATAAAAACTTTCCATAGAAAATTTTTCGCTATTAAAATGTTTCGCTATTAAAATGTTTCGCTATAAAAATTTTTCTATAATTTCTTTTTATAAAAATACTTCTATAGAAAGTTTTTGGTATTAAAATTTATGGTTTGAAAATTTAGCTATAAGCAATTTTTTTCTTTTCATTGTTCTACATAAATTCTTACAGAAAATTGTTTTCCATTTTACTTACAGGAAAAATTTAAACGTGAATTCAATAAACGCTTCGCCGTCTGCTTTTGTCGCTTTCACACCAGCCTCGACAACAACGAACGCACCCTCTCAATGCATACCAGAGCCAGTTCCGTGCGATCCACCTATGGTCAAATGCGAATACGAGGCACTACCTTTAACAACAGTACGCACAGTCAAAATCGTTCCTCCCTAAAGGCAGCCAACAAACAAGACTTCCTCAACTCAAATCATCAAGCGGAAGGTACAACAATACTCCTCAATAACTATGGCAGTTCTCTAAACGGACACGAGTCGGTCAGTAATCACAAAATGTCCTGGCAGCGTAATAATTTTAGACCTTTACATCCGGAACTTATTGAATATGATGGAGACGAGGATCAAAGCCTGATAGAAGAGAAAAGTCAAATGTCCATGGATATGCCCCAAATAATAGATACAGAATTTGTGATGCTGAAGTCCTCGACAAATGGCACAAAGACTTAAAAAGACTGGCTTTCTTTGACATGTTTTATATAGAAGGATACACTTATATTCCTAATTAAAATGCTGTGATGTTAGAAAATCGAAACTGTACAAAAAGAAATCTAAGTGTATTATAAGTTTGTAAAAATATCTTATATTTTGGGCACACATTCATTCATTATTTATTTAATAGGATTATAACACTTGATAGGTATTATTTTAGCAAGCGCTTCCATTATTTATTAAATTGATTAAATTCTTAAATACGTAGATATTTATAAGTATTTAATAAATATTTTAATTAAGTTAATTGAAGGTTTATAAAGAAAGTAGAATAGAGTATTTTAAAAATTTTTAGATTTTTTTCCAATTATTCTCAATCAAGGGCTGCGATAGAAAAATTATCGCTTTGAACATTTTTGTAGGAAGAAAATTGTTGTAAAAATTTCTATAACAAATTTTCGGGTATAATTATTTCTATATTAAATTTGACTATAGAAATGTTTTGAAAATTTCTTTGTAAAAATTTTAATAGAAAATTTTTCGGTATAAAAACTTTTATCGAAAAACATAAACATTTTTATAGAAAAATTATCCGCATAAAAATTTTCATAGGAAAAGTTTACGTTTAAAAATTTTTATAGAAAAGTTTTAGGTACAAAAATTTTTATAGATTATTTTTCGGTATAAAAATTTTCATAGAAAATTTTTTGGTATAAAAATTTTTATAGAAAATTATACCATTTTTATAGATTATTTTTCGGTATACAAATTTTTATAAAAAATTTTTTGGTATAAAAATTTTTATAAAAAATTTTTCGGTATAAAAATTTTTATAGAAAATTTTTCGCTAAAAAATTTTTATAGAAAATTTTTCGCTAAAAAATTTTTATAGAAAATTTTTCGGTATAAAAATTTTTATAGAAAATTTTTCGGTATAAAAATTTTTATAGAAAATTTTTCGGTATAAAAATTTTTATAGAAAATTTTTCGGTATAAAAATTTTTATAGAAAATTTTTCGGTATAAACATTTTTATAGAAAATTTTTCGGTATAAACATTTTTATAGAAAATTTTTCGGTATAAACATTTTTATAGAAAATTTTTCGGTATAAAAATTTTTATAGAAAATTTTTCGGTTTAAACATTTTTATAGAAAATTTTTCGGTATAAAAACTTTTATAGAAAATTTTTTGGTATAAAAATTTTTATAGGAAATTTGTCGGTATAAAAATTTTTATAGAAAATTTTTCGGTATAAAAATTTTTCGATATAAAAATTTTTAAGAAAAATTTTCGATATAAAAACTTTTATAGAAAATTTTTCGATATAAAAATTTTTATAGAAAATTTTTGGGTATAAAAATGTTTATAGAAAATTTTTCGGTATAAAAATTTTCATAGAAAATTTTTCGGTATAAAAATTTTTATAGAAAATTTTTGGGCATAAAAATTTTTATAGATTATTTTTCGGTATAAAAATTTTTATAGAAAATTTTTCGGTATAAAAATTTTTATAGAAAATTTTTCGGTATACAAATTTTTATAGAAAATTTTTCGGTATAAACATTTTTATAGAAAATTTTTCGGTATAAACATTTTTATCGAAAATTTTTCGGTATAAACATTTTTATAGAAAATTTTTCGGTATAAAAATTTTTATAGAAAATTTTTCGGTTTAAAAATTTTTATAGAAAATTTTTCGGTATAAAAACTTTTATAGAAAATTTTTTGGTATAAAAATTTTTATAGGAAATTTGTCGGTATAAAAATTTTTATAGAAAATTTTTGGGTATAAAAATTTTTCGATATAACAATTTTTAAGAAAATTTTTCGATATAAAAACTTTTATAGAAAATTTTTCGATATAAAAATTTTTATAGAAAATTTTTGGGTATAAAAATGTTTATAGAAAATTTTTCGGTATAAAAATTTTCATAGAAAATTTTTCGGTATAAAAATTTTTATAGAAAATTTTTGGGCATAAAAATTTTTATAGATTATTTTTCGGTATAAAAATTTTTATAGAAAATTTTTCGGTATAAAAATTTTTATCGAAAATTTTTCGGTATAAAAATTTTTATAGAAAATTTTTCGGATAAAAATTTTTATAGAAAATTTTTCGGTATAAATATTTTTATAGAAAATTTATCAGTATAAAAATTTGTATAGAAAATTTTTCGGTATAAAAATTTTGTATAGAAAATTTTTCGGTATAAAAATTTTTTGATATAAAAATTTTAATAAAAAATTTTTATATAAATATTTTTATAGAAAATTTTTCGGTAAAAAAAAATTGAATAAAATATTTTGGTATAAACATTTTTATCGAATTTTTAGGTATACAAATTTTTGTAGAAAATATTTCGGTATAAAGTTTATATAGAAAATTTTTCTTTTTAAAAATTTTTGTAGAAAATTTTTCGGTGCAAACATTATTATAGAAAATTTTTCGGTTTAAAATTGTTTATGGATAATTTTTCTTTATAAAATTTAAAAACTTTTTCGGTATAAAAATTTTCATAGAAAATTGTTCGGTATTAAAATGTTTATTGAAAGTTTTTCGGTATAAAAATTTTTATAGAAAATTTGTCAGTATAAAAATTTTTATTGAAAAGATTTCAGTATAAAATTTTTTTTAGAAATTTTTTGGTATAAAAATTTTTATAGAAAATTTTTCGGTATAAAAATTTGTATTGAAAATTTTTAGTCGGTTTAAAAATTTTAATAGAAAATTTTTCGATATCAAAATTTTTTAGAAAATTGTTTGATACAAAAATGTTTATTAAAAGTTTTCAATATAAAAATTTTTATAGAAAATTTTATAAAAATTTTAATACAAAATTTTTCTGTATAGAAATTTTTAATCAAAATTTTTTTTGGAAATTTTTAGTCGGTTTAAATTTTTTTTATTAAAATTTTAATAGAAAATTTTTCGATACAAAAATTTTTATTGACAAGTTTTCAATATTAACATTTTATAGAAAATTTTTTGATATAAAAATTTTTATAGAAAATTTTTTGATATAAAATTTTTTATAGAAAATTTTTCGATGTAAAAATTTTTAAAGACAATTTTTTGATATAATTTTTTTTTTAAATTTTCAATATAAAAATTTGTATAGAAAATTTCTTGGCTTAAAAATTTTATAGAAAATTTTTCTTTATAAAAATTTTGTAGAAAATTTTTTTGTATACAAATTTTTATAGAAAATTTTTCGTTATAAAAATTTTTCAATATAAAAATTGTTATTGAAAATTTTGCAATATAAAAATTTTTGAATATAAATTTTTTTGTTGAAAATTTTTTAATATAAAAATGTTTGTTCAAAATTTTTCAATATAAATTTTTTTATTGAAAAATTTTCAATGTAAAACTCTTTACAGAAATTTTTTCTTTAAAAAAAATTTTAGAGAAAATTTTTCGGTATAAATTTTGTATAGAATATTCTTCGGTACAAAAATTTTTATAGAAATATTTTCGGTTTAAAAGTTTTATAGAAAATTTTTTGGTATAAACATTTTTTTATTGAAAATTTTTCAATATAAAACTTGTTATTGAGAATTTTTCAATATAAAAATTTTTCAATATAAAACTCTTTACTGAAATTTTTTCAAGAAAAACATTTTTATAGAAAATTTTTCGGTATAAATTTTGTATAGAATATTTTTCGGTATAAAAATTTTTATAGAAAATAAGAATAAAATTTTTTAATAAAATTTTTTTTTAGAAAATTTTTTAAATAAAAATTTATATAGAAAATTTTCAACATAAAAATTTTAAATTTTTTGGTATATAAATTTTTATAGAAAATTTTTAATATAAAATGTTTCGATAAAAAAATTTTGATAGAAATTTGAGATTTGAATATAATTTTTGAATAAAAAATTTTTTTAGAAAATTTTTTAAATAAAAAATTTATATAGAAAATTTTCGACACAAAAATTTTATATAAAATAAAAAAAAATTCGGTATAAACATTTTTTTATTGAAAATTTTTCAATATAAAAATTTTTGTTCAAAATTTTTCAATATAAAAACTTTTGTTGAAAATTTTTCGATATAAAATTCTTTACTGAAATTTTTTCAAGAAAAACATTTTTATAGAAAATTTTTCGGTATGAATTTTGTATAGAATATTTTTCGGTATAAAAATTTTTATAGAAAATAAAAATAAAATTTTTTAATAAAATTTTGTTTTAGAAAATTTTTTAAATAAAAATTTATATAGAAAATTTTCAACATAAAAATTTTATATAAAATTTTTTGGTATATAAATTTGTATAGAAAATTTTCAATATAAAATGTTTCGATAAAAAAATTTTGATAGAAATTTGAGATTTGAATGTCTTTGATCTGAATAGCCGTACGGATGGATGGACGAACAAATTGATATGCTTAAATCGGCTCATGAACTGATTCCAGAAATGTGATTATTAGTGATCCTAAGACAGTTGCATTATAATCATCAGCATAATCCTTATATATCCTTTTCTACTATAATGGTGTACGGTTCTGTCTTATACGATCCCCGCTTGAAAATTTCTAGAAAATTTTCTATAATACATATTTTATAAAATGTTTCTGTAAAGAGTTTCATAGACAAGTTTCTGAGAAAAATTTTTGCCATAGCCCTTTTTATAGATACAAATTTTTAGTTTTAGATTGTGTTTTCCGTACTTCAAAGTTTGAATTTAACATTCCATTTACTCTACCGACCTTAATTTAATTTGGAGGTATTATATTTTCCATAGATTTGACGAAATTTATTTAATTTTGCACATTTTATAACACTCAAATCTTTATAAGGAACAAATATTAAGAATCACTTGAAATCCCTATTATTTACTATAAATCAATAAAAAAAAATTGTTATTAAAATAATTAAATTTAAAAACATAATTAAGTAGTTAAACTCTAAATTATATTAAATTTATCACATAATAATCGTTACAAAATGTTTGTGTGCAATTAAAAAAATTCAGGTGCAGTTAAGTTTTCTTTAACCCTTATACACTCCTTGGGTCAATTTGACCCAATTTTTTTTTCAAACGCAAAATTATCTCATTAAATAATTAGATATGAATGTGAAACTTTAATTTATCCATTACAGGGACGAAAATTATTTTAAAATAAAGTAATAATATTAAAATTTTTCCTTCCCCCTCCACTTTTCAAAACACGATTTACACACATTTAGTACCCTTTGGGTCAATATGACCCAACAAGCGATATTTCAAGCTTAATTCCATTTTATATTTTTTTTTTTATTAAACATAATTGAATCGAGTTCACCTTCATTCAGAATCATTTATCAATAATTTGTTCAGTGAAATAATCAATAAAATCGCTTTCATTGAATATTTTTCCATTCATGGCCTGTTCACATATTACGTAACGCTATTTTCGCAATTTTTTGTTTTCAAATTATACAACTATAGCATCATATGTTCCAAACAAAAAAAAAATAAGTTTTCCTTTTAAGATCTCTTCATCTTTCAGCCGAAGTAAGAGATCATGAATAAAAAAAACAACTAAAATACTACATCCTTACATCCAAACTTGACGAACTTGTTCCTAATTACATATTTAAGCGTGAGACTAAACGATGGCCAGTTGCATTATTTTCAAACTTGATAGATGTATCAGCGTATAGATCTTATGGACTTAAATGAATCCTGATTTAAATTTTAATAAAAACTTCAGAAGCAGGCTTTATCTAGCAGAACTTGCAGATCAATGAGCTAACAAATGGGCATATTTTGCGAAGAATATTTCCAAGGCATTTGATATAGTTTGACATGAAGAACTTCTATCAAAACTTATTGCCTTTGACGTTGGTAATAACTTCTCAAGGTTTATATCAAGCTTCCTCAGAGATCGCTCTATACGAGTTGTTATAGATGGGTTCTCTTCAAACGAGTTCAAGATTTATTCAGGGATACCGCAAGCTCTGTTCTTTCTCCAAGTCTATTTCTTATCTTTATAAATGACCTTCAACATCAAATTTACAATCCCATATACTCTTTTGCAGATGATAGTAATATTTGCCATTCATATTCATTCAATCATAGGCCAAGCGTTCTTGAGGTTGGCGCTATGAGACAAAACATGAATTAATCATTAAACCGATATTTAGAAACAATTTCAGAATGGGGTCATGCGAATGGATGTTGTATGCTTACTCATAAACGCGCGGCAAACAATGTTTATTTATCTGTTTTTGTTGTTGTTGTAACTGCGATATTATTGGTAATATCGTAGAAGTGATAGTCCTTGGTCGGAATCTTAAGAATTCCGAGTCGTTCCGGTACGAAGAACCGACTGCCGTGGGAACGTTCTTTATCTGTATTAATGGGTGGTGTACATATTGAGGAATCAGTAGGTCGTTTCTGTAACTCAAAGTGATAAGTTTTCACAGCGAAAAGTATGAAACAAAAAATTCCACCGTTTCTCGACCTGGAAGAAAAAAGTGTTTCTGTAACACAAAGTGAGTACTAGCAACACTGATTACGTTTTTAATGGAAATTTCCAATACATCTGTCAAAAAGTAAACAGCTGGTAGAAAAAGTAAAAATTTATCATCAAAAAAATTAAAAAATTAATTTAAAATAAGAAAAAATAGATATATATATAGATATATATATTTATATATTATTTTAAATGTTTAGTGTGGTGTTGTTAGTTGCCGAACAAAACGATCGCCGAAATATTTTTGATATTCTTTAAGTTTTCTGAAATTAATTAAAATGGAAAATATTTGAATAAATAAAATGAAGCGATTGAATACATTTTATTTAATTATATGTTTTAATTATGTATTTGTTTTTACTTCTTAGTTCAAATGTTTCTTTTTCGACGCCTTTAATATGTGCGAATTGTTTTGACAGATAAAATGAAAAACTTTTCGCATCATTCGCTTACAGAAACAGTTTTACTCGCACATTTCCAATAAATTTGACGTAAGTTGCTGAATGACAGATAGTTCTCACAAAAATAAATTACAGAAACACTTGGGTGAAAAAAATGACATTTTGTTTCAATTCAACTAGTTTCTTTTTCATTTTCATTGTTCCACTCGAATAATTTATCGACGCGAGAGTTACAGAAACTAGGCACAGATGCTCTTGATGTTCTGGGCAAGTGATGTCCGTACTACAAAATACATCTTTCAAGTGCCGAAAGAAGCATTCAAGTGCCTCAGTTTTCTAAAACGGAGCAAGAGATTCTTAACTTCATCTGATCTCCTTACTATTTACACCGCCTCATGTATGGGCTGGAGCTTCAAAGTCTATTTTGGAGCCTCTCGACCGTGTGCAAGATATGGCGAAAGTGCTCATAGGGACTCTATTGATTTATAGGAGTACCATCGTAATTTGAGTTGTGTCACACTGTCCTATTGTTTATACTTTGGAATATGCTCTAACGAAATCAGAGAACTCGTTCTCGAAGCTTGGACTTTTTTTGCGCAATACACGTCATTCTTTTAGAGCTCATTCCTTTGTGATCGATTGGACGGTAGACCGTACGAACACGCTACATTAAATTCGCCCTTCAACAATATATGTAGTTCGTATGTGGAATTCACTCCCCGCAGAAGTTTTCACTACCAGTTGCAATATAGGTATAAACACGACTCCATGTATCCTCCCTCCCATATTCTATTTTCTTACTTCCAACATAATGTATTGCATAAGTAGGGGTCATCCCCTGAGTGCTGGTCCTAAATTAAACAAAAATCCTATGTTAAATATGAAATTTTGTTAATATTTCATTGTTGGGTCATATTGACCCAAAGGGTAATATAAAGGGCACAAATCCAAGGAAAGTAGAAGGGTTAATTTTACTAAAAAAAATATAGTATATATATAGTATTATATAAGTGCCATTTTTATAATTAAATTACTAAATCAGTATTATTTGATGTTAAAAGAAAAGTATATTTATTACCAAAATATTTATTTTCACACTTTGTATAAATAAATTTCCTTTAAGTTGTGACTATTTTTGTATATTCATCCATTCATTCAATTAATTTGTACTTAATTTATTATTAAATCCATCTAATGTTTGTAAATATAATATGTAATTAATATGTAAATGTAATTTTGTTGTACTATTTCTAATGTTTTTCTAACTTAAGCTGACAGTTTTATTTTTGTTTTCTTTTGTAAGAATCTCTAAATGAAATAAAAATCTAATGAAATAATAATAAAAAAAAATTTGTATATGTTTTTCATTTAAAGAAACCGACAGACGAATGTTTTTGGAATAATAATTTTGTTTATGGGTTCGTAAAATGATTTGTGCAAAAATTATACAAACATTTTTTAAGTCATTTTAAATGACTTGATCAAGCCAAGTGTCGGCGATAGAAATAAAGTAATTGAATTGAGTTGTTTATGGTGATAAATCAGTTATTTTTATTTAATAGGAATTAAATCGTTTTATCATAATGGACCCATCGGGTCTTCGAATTAAGGTAACAGTAAGAAACATTTTTCTTACCTAAATCGTTTGGTAAAGAATTTTGAATATGTTTTTTATTACATATTTGGTATCAATTTAAATATTCTGAAAACAGAAGAAATCTAATAAAAGTCATAAATCAAGAAATCTGAATTGTTAAAATATTTCCAAAATTACAGTACTATCGCAATAATCAGGACACGCGATTTTAAGGACACATTCAGACACTGCTACTGCCCGGATTATTGAAATAGTACTGATTTTTTAAAATTTCGTATTTATTCTTACGAAATTTTTTTTACAGTGTAATTTTTTTAAACATGCATTCCAGAAATTATATGATGCGACACCTGACGGAAATAGAGCATATCATTAATTTGATAGGTTTATGAATATGCTAAACCAATGTTGACAAACTTTAATGTGCAGTAGTAAGGTTCTCAACCATTGCTACAAACAATGTAAAAAACAGACAATTTAAAAGCTGTTAAAAGCTTTAAAGGAGCTTTTATGGCAAACAAAAGTGTTGCCAGTCAGAAGAAAACAAAAAAGATACGTTACATTTTAAAACTAAAAAAATATACGAAGAAAATTCTGGTTTGTGCTACTAAAAAAATGTTTTGCGCAAATGAGTTTAAATTTTGTCTTGAGTTTTTCCTAGTAATTATTTTTATATAGATTTTTTTTGACATACTAATTTTTCGTTTTGTTTTGACATTGAAAATTTTTGTTTCAAAGCTTTTCTATAGAAATAGCTCACTATAAAAATTATTCAATAGAAATTTTTTTGGAAAAGAAATTTTTACAGAAACATTTTGTTATGAAGATTTTTCGATACAAAAATTATTTTAAAGAAAATTTTTTATTATAAAAATTTTTCTTTATAAAAATTTTTATAGAAAATTTTTCTTTATAAAAATTTTTATAGAAAATTTTTCTTTATAAAAATTTTTATAGAAAATTTTTCTTTATAAAAATTTTTATAGAAAATTTTTCTTTATAAAAATTTTTATAGAAAATTTTTCTTTATAAAAATTTTTATAGAAAATTTTTCTTTATAAAAACTCTTATTGAAAAATTTTCTTTATCAAAGTTTTTTATAGAAAATTTTTCGTTATAAAAATTTTTTATAGAAAATTTTTTGTTATACAAATTTTCCTGCCGAAACATTTTTCTATAAAAAATTTTTCGCTATAAAAATTCTTCTATAAAAATTTTCGATATAAAAATTTCGTTCTGAAATTTTTCGTATATAAAACTTTTGAGTATAAAAATTTCTATACAAAGTTTTAGTTATAAAAATTTTTTTTAGTAAATTTTTCGTTATAAAAATTTTCCAATAGAAAATTTTTCAATATGTATATAAATTTTTCGATTTAAAAATTTTTCTATAGAAAATTTTTCGTTATAAAAATTTTTCTTTAGAAAATTTTTTGTTATAAAAATTTTTCTATAAAAAAATTTTGGTTGTAAAAATTTCTATTGAAAATTTATTGTTATAAATATTTTTCAATAGAAAATTTGTAGTTATAAAAATTTTTCTATACAAAATTTGTCGTTATAAAAATTTTTCTATAGAAAATTTTTTATTATAAGTATTTTTAAAATAGAAAATTTTTGTTATAAAAATTTTGTATAGAAAATTTATGGTTATAAAATTTTTCTATGGAAAATTTTTCATAATAAAAACCTTTCTATAGAAAATTTTTCATTACAAAAATTTTTCTATAGAAAATTTTTCATTATAAAAGTTTTTCTAAAGAAAATTTTTCATTATAAAAATTTTTCTATAGAAAATTTATCATTAAAAATTTTTCTTTAGAAAATTTTTCATTATAAAAATTTTTATATAGAAAACTTTTCATTCTAAAAATTTTTTATAGAAAATTTTGCGTTATAAAAATTTTTGTATAGAAAATTTTTCATTATAAAAATTTTTCTATAGAAAATTTTTCATTATAAAAATTTTTTTTAGAAAATTTTTCATTATCAAAATTTTTCTATAGAAAATTTTTCATTATCAAAATTTTTCTATAGAAAATTTTTCATTATAAAAATTTTTCTATAGAAAATTTTTCATTATAAAAATTTTTCTATAAAAATTTTTCATTATAAAATTTTACTATAGAAAATTTTTTATTATAAAAAGTTTTCTCTAGAAAATTTTTCGTTATAAGAATTTTTCTAGAGGTAAATTTTCGATATAAAATTTTTTCTATACAAATTTTTCGTTATAAAAATTTTTCTATAGAAAATTTATCGTTATAGTAATTCTTCTATAGAAAATTTAACATTATTGAAATTTTTCTATAGAAAATTTAATGTTATAAAAGTTTGTCTATAGAAAATTTCTTTATATAAATAATTTTCTATAGAAAATTTTATGTTATAAAAATTTTTTTATAGAAAATTTTTCGTAATAAACATTTTTTTATATAAAATTAAATGTTATAGAATTTTTTCTATAAAAAATTCTTCGATATAAAAATTTTTCTATAGAAAAATTTTACGTTTTAAAAATTTTTCTATGAAAAATTGTATGTTATAAACATTTTTCTATGAAAAATTTTTCGTTATAAGAATTTTTCTATATAAAATTGAACATTATAGATATGTTTCTATAAAAAATTCTTAGATATACAAATTTTTTTATAGAAAATTTTTTATTATAAAAATTATAAAATTTTTCGTTATAAAAATTTTTGTATAGATATTTTTCATTATAAAAATTTTTCCATAGATACTTTTCGTTATAAACATATTTCTATAGAAAATTTTTCCTTATAAAAATTTTTCTGTATAAAAATTTTATTATAAAAAATTTTTCGATGTAAGAATGGTTCTATAGAAAATTTTTCGTTACAAAATTTTTTCTATAGAAAATTTTTAGTTATAAAGATTTTTCTTTAGAAAATTTTTTGTTATAAACATTTTTTATTGAAAATTTTTGGTTATAAAAATGTTTCTATAGAAAATTGTTCGTTATGAAGAATTTTCTATAGAAAATTTTTGGTTTTAAAATTTTTCTATAGAAAATTTTTTGTTAAAAATATTTTTTTATAGACAATTTTTCGTTATAAAATTTTCGTTTTGAAATTTTTAGTACACTCAGGAAATTATTACAGTAACTGATTGTATGTTGTTTATGAAATTTTCGGTTATGTTGTTTTCAAATGAATATTCATTTAAATTTACATGAAAATTGATTTTTAACATATTTATACATTTGTTTGAAAAACAACCTACAAAAAAATACTGAAAATCCGTAACATTTGAAAATATCAGTTGTTTAGTATTTATATATTTTTTCAATTATTGTATCAAATATAATTCGTATTTGTTTAATTATTGTTTTTCCTTAAGTAACTTAGGTTTGCTTACTGAAGAAACTTTTTATAATACTGGCCGCCTATCACGGGGTATGGCCTAAGCAAACAACAAACTTTGTTTTGTCTGTTTGGTTTTTTGATGCCTTAAAGGATATAACCTTTTTATGGTTTCGTCTTTTATATTACGTTAATTACAAAAACAAATGAAAATTGTCCGTTTTATGGAAACTTTACGTAGTTTTTTAGCATTCAATTTTTTAAAAATAAATGAAAATTTCCGTTTTTTATACTAAAAATGTAGTTTAAATTTTTGTCAGTAATTTTTTGAAAACAACTGAATATTCCGTTTTTAAAACTGAAAATGTAGTTTAAATATTTGTTAGTTAAATTTAAATGAAATATTTATTGAATTTGAATGAAAAATCAGTTGACCGGTTTTTAAATGAATATTCATTCATTTCAAATTACATTTTAAGTTAATTTTACTTACATAATATTCTGAGTGTATTTAAAATTTTTGAGTATAAAAATTTCGTTATAAAAATGTTTCTATAGAAAAATTTTTAATAGAACATTTTTCGATATAAAAATTTGTCTATAGAAAATTTATGGTCAAATTTCTATTTTTTATTATAAAATTTTTTCTATACAAAATTTTTCGTTATAAAAATTTTTCTATACAAAATTTTTCGTTATAAAAATTTTTCAGTTGAAAAATTTTCGTCATAAAAATTTTTCTACAAAAAATTTTGTTACAAAAATTTTCTATAGAAAATTTTTCGTTATAAAATTTTCGTTTTAAAGTGTTTTGTGTGTAAAACTTTTTAGTATAAAAATTTCTATAGAAAGATTTCGGGTATAAAGATTTGCGTGTCAGTTGTCTACAAATAGAATTTTAGTAAAAAAAATATTTTTATCTAAATTTAATTTAACATTTTATTTCCATAAATAGATTTAATAAAAATAATTTTCACAAAAATATTTTCTTCTGAATATATAATTAAAATTTGTTTCGTCACTAGCATGTTTTTACTGACAAACATATGTTAACATGCCAGAAACATACCCCCTCCCCTTCGAAATACAAACTGTGTAAAGTGCATGGATGTTTGTATCATGCACTAAATGGTCAGCACGACCACCCACCCCTTTTCTTCATATAAATACCCAAAGTGTAGTATCTACTAATTAATTTTGAAAATTTTGTAAACTTAAATTATGTCAATGGAACATTTTGAGGCCAAAAGGGAATGAATTTAATTGGCTGAGACAGGATGTGCATTTAAATGTATGTATATAGGTAATATAAATAGATACATATAAGTATGACATACATACACAAATATACATCCATTAAATACCATAACAAGTTGTGATTAATACATATTAAATTAAAAAACAAAATTTATTTTCCATTTATAGCCCAGCAGTTCAAAAGTGAAGGATTGACTTCGTGACTAGAAAAGTGAAGGCTCTCGCCAACTTTTCTATAGAAAACTGAGGCTCTCGCCAACTTTTCTATAGAAAACTGAGGCTCTCGCCAACTTTTCTATAGAAAACTGAGGCTCTCGCCAACTTTTCTATAGAAAACTAAGGCTCTCGCCAACTTTTCTATAGAAAACTAACGCTCTCGCCAACTTTTCTATAGAAAACTAAGGCTCTCGCCAACTTTTCTATAGAAAACTAAGGCTCTCGCCAACTTTTCTATAGAAAACTAAGGCTCTCGCCAACTTTTCTATAGAAAACTAAGGCTCTCGCCAACTTTTCTATAGAAAACTAAGGCTCTCGCCAACTCTTCTATAGAAAACTAAGGCTCTCGCCAACTTTTCTCTAGAAAACTAAGGCTCTCGCCAACTTTTCTATAGAAAACTAAGGCTCTCGCCAACTTTTCTATAGAAAACTAAGGCTCTCGTCAACTTTTCTATAGAAAACTAAGGCTCTCGCCAACTTTTCTATAGAAAACTAAGGCTCTCGCTAACTTTTCTATAGAAAACTAAGGCTCTCGCCAACTTTTCTCTAGAAAACTAAGGCTCTCGCCAACTTTTCTATAGAAAACTAAGGCTCTCGCCAACTTTTCTATAGAAAACTAAGGCTCTCGCCAACTTTTCTATAGAAAACTAAGGCTCTTGCCAACTTTTCTCTAGAAAACTAAGGCTCTCGCCAACTTTTCTATAGAAACTAAGGCTCACGCCAACTTTTCTATAGAAAACTAAGGCTCTCGCCAACTTTTCTATAGAAAACTAAGGCTCTCGCCAACTTTTCTATAGAAAACTAAGGCTCTCGCCAACTTTTCTATAGAAAACTAAGGCTCTAGCCAACTTTTCTATAGAAAACTAAAAATCACAAACTTAAAAAAAAATCGAAAATAAAATTTAAAATTTCGGGAACATTAAACATATAAAATAATAGTTAAACTTGAATGTAATTTTGGCTGTTGCCCAGTGTAATTTATTCGTTTTGAGGTTTGTTTATCAAATTTCGAACTGCTGGGTAATGTATAACAGGTCTAAGTTTAATAACATGTGTTCGTGTTATCAAACTTTTCTCATACAAGAATATAAATGTATATAGTTTCATTTACATGCATATAGTCATGATAGACTCGTATTCGAATGTCCTGCAACACATACACACAGACACGTCACTCACTTCATTGATTCATATTCATTCACTCCTTCATATATTCAACTGAATTGTGGGAAATACTTGCAAGAAATCTAACTGTTATTTATCGATTGAAATTATTGGTTGAATATTTGATTATTATGGTTTAATACCACAAGAACGCCGTGTTTGAAGGTAAATGTATGGATGGATGGTTGGACACATGTTTCGATTTTCATAGAAAATCAGAAAAATATTAATATAACTAGAATTTATTATAGTGACTTGTTCATTTATTCAAAAAATTCCACAGAGTAAGGACTAGTTTTTTTTTAAAAGCTTCTATTGGGATATTAATATTTAAAGCAATGAAAAAAACCAATTTAAATAAAGGTTAAAAATTTGAAAGGAAAAAAAAAATATTAAAGCATTTTTAAATGACAGCCTGACTTGGTTATTTATTCCTCTACATTTAGCTGATGAGCTCAGCAATAATAAATTGCATTACAAATCATCGACTTCGGCGTCATCGACCAGCCTTAACACCAACAACTCATTGTCGCCAACTTCACTACTTAAATCCTCTATGGCCAACTCAAAGGAAGATGAAAATAACAGTAAAGATTCCGCTACCCAACCCGTAAATAAGGGCGACAGTGTGTGTAACCGAGGAAGCCACCAACAAGTCACTGCCGTTACAGTGGGCAACATCAAAGGGGCTTCACACACTCATATGGATGGGAATACTAATAGCCAGGACCAGACACTTAATACGAATGCCATCAAACTTTCTAGCAACGACGACATCAAGAGCACAAATAACTACATTAACATCAATATCCTGAGTAAAACACCAATCAAGGACTTTTACAAAGATGCCACCATACTCATTACGGGTGGTACGGGTTTTGTGGGCAAAGTTTTAATACAGAAACTATTGCGTACCTTTGAAGTGCGTAAAATTTACATGTTAATACGTTGTAAGAACAACATGACTGTTGAACAGCGTTTGGAACAGTACTTCAGTGAATCGGTAAGTGCATCAACAGCAATCACCAAAAGCATATGTTTATGAAGTTAGCACACACATACTTATAAACACCCAGGAGTTATGTTCAGAACAAGCAAATATTTGGGAAAATAAGCACAATTACTTTAGCTCTAGCTTGATTCTAAAGAAGGCTTGTAAGACGAGCACCATCGTTTTTACAGAAAACTAAAGCGATCGCCAACTTTTCATAAGAAAACTAAGATGATCGCTTACTTTTCTAATGAAAACTAAGGCGATTGCCTACATTTCTATAGAAAACTAAGGCGATCGCCTATTTTTCTATAGAAAACTAAAGCGATCGCCTACTTTTTTATACAAAAATAAAGCGATCACCTACTTTTCTATAGAAAACTAAGACGATCGCCATCTTTTCTAAAGAAAATTAAGAAGATCGCCATCTTTTTCAAAAAAATTAAGAAGATACCGAACCTTCTATAGTAAACAATGGCGATCGCCAACATTTCTACAGAAATGAATAGCTGATTTTTTTATTTAAATTTCTAGAAAATTTCTTATTTTTATAGGAAATTTTTCAAAAACTTCTTAATATTATAGGTAACTTTTCAAAAATATTCTTATTTTTATTGAAAATTTTTCAAAAATTTTATATTTTTATTGAAAAATTTTCAGAAATTTTTTAATTTTATAGGAAGGAACATTTTCAAAAATTTCTTATTTTTATCGGAAACTTTTAAAAAAAATTTCTATATTTTTTTTTAGGAAATTTTTGAAAAATTTCTTTTTTTTATAAAAAAAATTCAAAATATTCTTATCTTTATAAGAAACTTTGAAAAATTTTTAATTTTTATAGGTAATTTTTCAACAATTTCTTAATTTTAGCGGAAATTTTTAAAAAATTTATTACTTTTATAGGAAATTTTTTTTTAAAATTTTTTACTTTTAAAGGGAATTTTTTATAAATGCCTTATTTTTATGGGAAATTTTTCAAATATTTCATATTTTAACTTCAAATGTATCAAAAATTTCTTATTTTAAAAATTTTTTTATGTTTATAAGAAATTTTTCAAAAGTTTTTTTATTTTTATAGGAAATTTTTCAAAATTTTTTTTATTTTTATAGGAAATTTTTCAAAAAATTCTTATTTTTCTAAGAAATTTTTCAACAATTTCTTACTTTTATAGAAAATTTTTCAAAAATTTCTTATTTAAATAGAAAATATTTCAAAAATTTCTTATTTTTATTGGAATTTTTTCCAAAATTTCTTATTTTTATTGGAAATTTTTAAAAAATTTCTTATTTTTTAGATTTTTTTAAATTACTTATTTTAAAGGAAATTTTTCAAAAATTTCTTATTTTTAAAGAAAATTATTTTAAAAAAATCCTATTTTTATAGAAAAATTTCTAAAAATCTCTTATTTTTATAGGAAATTTTTCAAAAATTTCTTATTTTTATAAGAAATTTTTCAAAAATGTAAAAAACAAAATCCTAGTTTTATAAGAAATTTTTCAAAAAATTCTTATTTTTATAAGAAATTTTCCAAAAACTTCTTATTTTGATAGGAAATATTTCAAAAAATTGTTTTCTTGAAAATTTTCTTTTTTTTTAGAATTATTTTCAAAAATTTCTTATCTGGATAGGAAAATTTTCACAAAATTCGTATTTTTAGGAAATATATAAAGTTTTCTTGTTTTTATAGAAAAATTTTCAAAAATCTCTTACTTTTATAGAAAATTTTTTAAAAATCTATAATTTTCATAGGAAATTCTTCAAAAATTTCTTATTTTAAATGAAAATTTTCAAAAATTTTTTATTTTTATAGGAAATTAAAAAAAAAATAGTTTTATAGGAAATTTTTCAAAAATGGATTTTATTTTAAATTTAGGAAAGTTCTCAAAAATTTCATATTTTAATAGAAAATTTTCCAAAAATTTCTTATTTTTATAGAAAATTTCTTATTTGTTAAAACTTTTTATTTTTATTGGAAATTTTTCTTATTTTTATAGAAATTTTTTAAAAAATTTCTTATTTTTATAAGAAATTTTTCAAAAAATTCTTATTTTTATAAGAAATTTTTGAAAAATTTTTTATTTTCATAAAAATGTTTCAAAAATTTTTCATTTTTATAAGAAATTTTTCTTAATTTTATAGAAAATTTTTCAAAAATTTCTTAGTTTTATAAGAAATTTTTCAAAAATTTCTTGTTTTGAAGATTTTTTAGATTTTTTAAAAATTTCTTATTTTTATAGGAAATCTAAAAAAAGTTTCGCGTTTTGTTTTTATAGAAAACGATAGCCAACTTTTCCATAGAACTTTTCTGTAAAATATCTATTATTTAATCAAATATTCCCTTCGTCTGAACCGACCTTTGGTAATGTCATTCTCATTGTAGTGGCTTTTAAACAGACATCAAATACTTCTGTTATGTTACTTACTCTAAAAGTGTTGTAGTAAAATTTTATGTTTGATTTTTCTTCTTTACTCTGTAGATATTTGATACGTTACGTGCGGAAAATGCTCAACTGTTCGATAAGGTTCATCCCATACGTGCCAATTTTAGTGCCATTGATCTGGATATTGCTCCCAAGGATCGTGAGTTGTTGTGTAATGAAGTTGCGGTAAGTATTTACATTCTGGTTATTCCCTATCTTAACTATACGCAGTTTATTTTCATTACATTTAAAGTGATTCATGTGAGGGTAAATGTTAAGCGTTGTATGTATTTCGTTGAAATGTATATAACATTTTATTTTCAAATCTTAGTTTAAAGGCGAGGAATGAGTTAGTGTTAAAGTCCATTAAATATATATGTAAGATCACGGTATTTAAATTTAAAATACCGAAATCTAAATAATAATTTTAAAAATTTCGTATTATATAAGAATCTTCGAAAAAACTCTTTTAAAAATAGGAAATTTTTGAAAAATTTTTATAAAAATATCAAGTTTTTGAAAAAAAAAAATTAAGTTTCCTTTAAAAATAAGAGACTTTTCAAAAATTTTCTATAAAAATAAGAAATTTTTTAAAAATTTAGTATAAAAATAAGAATTTCTTTTAAAATTTCCTATTAAAACATTTTTATTTTTAAAAAATTTCGTATACAAATAAGAAATCTTTGAAAAATTTTCTACAAAAAGTAAGAAATTTTTGAAAAATTTTCTATAAAAAGTAAGAAAATTTTTAAAAATTTCCTATAAAATATAACAAATTTTTGAAAAATTTCCTATATAAAATTTAAAATTTTTAAAAAAATTTCCAATTAAAACAATTTTTTTTTAATTTCCTTTCAAAATAGGAAACTTTTGAAAATTTCCCTATACAAATAAGTAATTTTTAAAAAATTTCCTTTAAAAATATGAAAATTTGAAAATATTTTCTACAAAAATGAGAAATTTTAGAAAAATTTCTTAAAAAAATATAAGAAATTTTTGAAATATTTTCTACAAAAATAAGAAATTTTTGAAAATTTTCCTTTAAAAATAAAAACTTTTGAAAAAATTTCCTTTAAAAATATAAAAATTTGAAAAAATCTCATATAAAAATTAAAAAAAAAAAAAGAAATTTTTAAAAAATTTCCTTGAAAACCCGAAATTTTTTAAAAACTTTCCATAAAAATAAGAAATTTTTGAAAAATTTCCTATAAATATAAGAATCTTTCGAAAATATTCATACAAAATAAGAAACTTTTGAAAATTTTCATAAAAAATAATAAATTTTTGAAAAATTTCCTATAAAAATAAAACATTTTTGAAAAATCTCCTACAAAAATAAGAAATTTTTGAAAAATTTTTCTTATAAAAATAAGAAATATTACTATAAAAATGAAAAAAATTAAGAAATTTCTTATAAAAATAAAAAAAAATTGAAAAACTTCCTATAAAAATAAAAAAAATTTAAAAATTTTCCTATAAAAATTAGAAATTTTCCTATAAAAATTACAAATTTTCCTATAAAAATTACAAATTTTCCTATAAAAATTACAAATTTTCCTATAAAAATTACAAATTTTCCTATAAAAATAAAAAAAATTTAAGAAAATTCTTATAAAAATTAAAATTTTTAAAAAATTTTAATAAAATTCTTAGAAAAAAAAAATTTTTGAAAAATTTCCTATAAAATTAAGAAATTTTTGAAAAATTTCCTATAAAAATAAGAAATTTTTGAAAAATTTCCTATAAAAATAAGAAATTTTTGAAAAATTTCCTATAAAAATAAGAAATTTTTGAAAAATTTCCTATAAAAATAAGAAATTTTTGAAAAATTTCCTATAAAAATAAGAAATTTTTAAAAAATTTCCTATAAAAATAAGAAATTTTTGAAAAATTTCCTATAAAAATAAGAAATTTTTGAAAAATTTCCTATAAAAATAAGAAATTTTTGAAAAATTTCCTATAAAAATAAGAAATTTTTGAAAAATTTCCTATAAAAATAAGAACTTTTTGAAAAATTTTCTATAAAAATAAGAAATTTTTGAAAAATTTCCTATAAAAATAAGAAATTTTTGAAAAATTTCCTATAAAAATAAGAAATTTTTGAAAAATTTCCTATAAAAATAAAAAATTTTTGAAAAATTTCCTATAAAAATAAGAAATTTTTGAAAAATTTCCTATAAAAATAAGAAATTTTTGACAAATTTCCTATAAAAATAAGAAATTTTTAAAAAACTTCCTATAAAAATAAGAAATTTTTGAAAAATTTCCTATAAAAATAAGAAATTTTTAAAAAATTTCCTATAAAAATAAGAAATTTTTGACAAATTTCCTATAAAAATAAGAAATTTTTAAAAAACTTCCTATAAAAATAAGAAATTTTTGAAAAATTTCCTATAAAAATAAGAAATTTTTAAAAAATTTCCTATAAAAATAAGAAATTTTTGAAAAATTTAATATAAAATTAAGAAATTTTTGAAAAATTTCCTATAAAAATAAGAAATTTTTGAAAAATTTCCTATAAAAATAAGAAATTTTTGAAAAATTTAATATAAAAATAAGAAAATTTTGAAAAATTTCATATAAAAGTAAGAAATTTTTAAAAAATTTCCTATAAAAATAAGAAATTTTTGACAAATTTCCTATAAAAATAAGAAATTTTTAAAAAACTTCCTATAAAAATAAGAAATTTTTAAAAAATTTCCTATAAAAATAAGAAATTTTTGAAAAATTTCCTATAAAAATAAGAAATTTTTAAAAAATTTCCTATAAAAATAAGAAATTTTTGAAAAATTTCCTATAAAAATAAGAAATTTTTGAAAAATTTCCTATAAAAATAAGAAATTTTTGAAAAATTTCCTATAAAAATAAGAAATTTTTGAAAAATTTCCTATAAAAATAAGAAATTTTTGTAAAATTTCCTATAAAAATAAGAAATTTTTGAAAAATTTCCTATAAAAATAAGAAATTTTTGTAAAATTTCCTATAAAAATAAGAAATTTTTGAAAAATTTCCTATAAAAATAAGAAATTTTTGAAAAATTTCCTATAAAAATAAGAAATTTTTGAAAAATTTCCTATAAAAATAAGAAATTTTTGAAAAATTTCCTATAAAAATAAGAAATTTTTGAAAAATTTCCTATAAAAATAAGAAATTTTTGAAAAATTTCCTATAAAAATAAGAAATTTTTGAAAAATTTCCTATAAAAATAAGAAATTTTTGAAAAATTTCCTATAAAAATAAGAAATTTTTGAAAAATTTCCTATAAAAATAAGAAATTTTTGAAAAATTTCCTATAAAAATAAGAAATTTTTGAAAAATTTCCTATAAAAATAAGAAATTTTTGAAAAATTTCCTATAAAAATAAGAAATTTTTGAAAAATTTCCTATAAAAATAAGAAATTTTTGAAAAATTTCCTATAAAAATAAGAAATTTTTGAAAAATTTCCTATAAAAATAAGAAATTTTTGAAAAATTTCCTATAAAAATAACAAATTTTTGAAAAATTTCCTATAAAAATAAAAACTTTTTTTTATTGTTATAGAAAAATTTATCAGTTTTGATTTGACTGAAGAAGCCCTTAAAAATTTACAATATTTTTTCTTTGCTTCGTTACATGTAAATTCATGTAAATAAAATGATACATTGTAGAGTAGTATTTACGATGTAACTGTTGATAGACTCGTCTACATGTAAATATTTATGTTTGGGTAAATATTTACTGTAAAAAATACAAACAGTCAAAAACAAATATTTGTTAATACAAGTTCAGTTCATCAATCAGTTAATTGAATGCATGCAAGATTTTTTTATTTGAAATTGTTCCTTTACTACTAAATGTTTTCCATTATTTTATTTATTTCTATTTTATTTTTATTTTACAGATTGTTTTCAATGTCGTTGCTTCTGTGAAATTTAATGAAAAAATTGGCGATGCCATCGACATCAATGTTTTGGGAACAAAGAAAATATTGGATTTAGTCATGGAAATAAAAAACTTAAAGGTATATCAATGAAAATTTTTGGAAGAATGAAAACATTCTATTGAACTACAGATTTAAGGAATGGTTTCAAAATAATTCAAGTTAAAAAAAAGAAATATTTGTTGAAAACTTTGGGCAGAGCAAAAGCAGGCTTTAGTTTTTATAGAAAAGCTGGCGATCGCTTTAATTTTTTATAGAAATGTTGGCCATCGCTAAAGTATTCTAAAGAAAAGTTGATAGAATTAGTTTGCTTAAGTTAAATTGGAGTTCATTTAATAATTTTGCATCTTGTATTTTAGTCTTTTCTTCACATTTCTACTTTGTATTGCAATTGTAATCTCAAGAAGATCCATGAAAAGGTCTATGAAACTGAAATTGGCTATGAGAAAATTATGCAGGTATTTAAATTTAATTCTCAAAAATTGTTTTTATATTTCTTTCAATCCTCAAGATATTTCGCATTTTCGATGACGAAACATTGGAAAAATTTCGTCCCTGTCTGATAGGCGAAATGCCCAATACCTATACGATGACCAAGAAATGTGCCGAAAACTTAGTTAACCATCGGGCCTTCTATCTGCCAGCTGGCATATTTCGACCTCCCATTGGTAAGTATTTAACAAGTTTATAACTTTTTCTTTTTAACTTTCGTTTCATGATATTTGATTCATTGTAACATCATTATTTTACTCGAATTGTTTGGGAGTTAAGCTAACAACTCCTTTGGGTAACGAAAAGTACTAGAAAGAAAATGGTTGGTCCGAAACTACAAAAAAAAAAAAATAGAAGCAAACTAACGTTTCAAGTCATTATGAAGAGTCAGTTAATGGTTTTAGTTTGTTAAAAGTGTAGCAAAGAATCTAAATGATAAAAAATTACTATTTTGCACATTTTTGTGTGAGAGTTTTTATTTTCTTATTCATTTAAATTTTTTTTCCTTTTTGTAACATGAACATTAGTGAGTAAAATAATGTCCCAATGGCAGAGTACGATTCTTTATGTTCATCTTCATCGTAGAATGTTAAGTATTAGGGGGAGTAATATAAAATTTCATATAAAAACAGGAAATTTTTGCAAAATTTCCTATAAAAACAGGAAATTTTTGAAAAAATTCCTATAAAAACAGTAATTTTTTTAAAAAAATCCTATAAAAACAGGAAATTATTGAAAAATTTCCTATAAAAACAGGAAATTTTTGAAAAATTTCCTATAAAAATTGGAAATTTTTGACAAATTTCCTATAAAAATTGGAAATTTTTGACAAATTTCCTATAAAAATAGGAAATTTTTGAAAAATTTCCTATAAAAATAGGAAATTTTTGAAAAATTTTCTATAAAAATAGGAAATTTTTGAAAAATTTTCTATAAAAATAGGAAATTTTTGAAAAATTTCCTATAAAAATGGGAAATTTTTGAAAAATTTCCTATAAAAATTGGAAATTTTTGAAAAATTTCCTATAAAAAAGGGAAATTTTTGAAAAATTTCCTATAAAAAAAAGGGAAATTTTTGAAAAATTTCCTATAAAAATAGGAAATTTTTGAAAAATTTCCTATAAAAATAGGAAATTTTTGAAAAATTTCCTATAAAAATAGGAAATTTTTGAAAAATTTCCTATAAAAATAGGAAATTTTTGAAAAATTTCCTATAAAAATAGGAAATTTTTGAAAAATTTCCTATAAAAATAGGAAGTTTTTGAAAAATTTCCTATAAAAATAGGAAATTTTTGAAAAATAGGAAATTTTTGAAAAATTTCCTATAAAAATAGGAAATTTTTGAAAAATTTCCTATAAAAAATAGGAATTTTTGAAAAATTTCCTATAAAAATAGGAAATTTTTGAAAAATTTCCTATAAAAATAGGAAATTTTTGAAAAATTTCTTAAAAAATTGGAAATTTTTGAAAAATTTCTTATAAAAATAAGAAATTTTAGACAAATTTCCTATAAAAATTGGAAATTTTTGAAAAATTTCCTATAAAAATTGGAAATTTTTGACAAATTTCCTATAAAAATTGGAAATTTTTGACAAATTTCCTATAAAAATAGGAAATTTTTGAAAAATTTCCTATAAAAATAGGAAATTTTTGAAAAATTTCCTATAAAAATAGGAAATTTTTGAAAAATTTCCTATAAAAATAGGAAATTTTTGAAAAATTTCCTATAAAAATAGGAAATTTTTGAAAAATTTCCTATAAAAATAGGAAATTTTTGAAAAATTTCCTATAAAAATAGGAAATTTTTGAAAAATTTCCTATAAAAATAGGAAATTTTTGAAAAATTTCCTATAAAAATAGGAAATTTTTGAAAAATTTCCTATAAAAATAGGAAATTTTTGAAAAATTTCCTATAAAAATAGGAAACTTTTTGAAAAATTTCCTATAAAAATAGGAAATTTTTGAAAAATTTCCTATAAAAATAGGAAATTTTTGAAAAATTTCCTATAAAAATAGGAAATTTTTGAAAAATTTCCTATAAAAATAGGAAATTTTTGAAAAATTTCCTATAAAAATAGGAAATTTTTGAAAAATTTCCTATAAAAATAGGAAATTTTTGAAAAATTTCCTATAAAAATAGGAAATTTTTGAAAAATTTTCTATAAAAATAGGAAATTTTTGAAAAATTTCCTATAAAAATAGGAAATTTTTGAAAAATTTCCTATAAAAATAGGAAATTTTTGAAAAATTTCCTATAAAAATAGGAAATTTTTGAAAAATTTCCTATAAAAATAGGAAATTTTTGAAAAATTTCCTATAAAAATAGGAAATTTTTGAAAAATTTCCTATAAAAATAGGAAATTTTTGAAAAATTTTCTATAAAAATAGGAAATTTTTGAAAAATTTCCTATAAAAATAGGAAATTTTTGAAAAATTTCCTATAAAAATAGGAAATTTTTGAAAAATTTCCTATAAAAATAGGAAATTTTTGAAAAATTTCCTATAAAAATAGGAAATTTTTGAAAAATTTCCTATAAAAATAGGAAATTTTTGAAAAATTTCTTAAAAAATTGGAAATTTTTGAAAAATTTCCTATAAAAATAAGAAATTTTTGAAAAATTTCCTATAAAAATAGGAATTTTTTGAAAAGTTTCCTATAAAAATAGGAAATTTTTGAAAAATTTCCTATAAAAATAGGAAATTTTTGAAAAATTTCCTATAAAAATAGGAAATTTTTGAAAAATTTCCTATAAAAATAGGAAATTTTTGAAAAATTTCCTATAAAAATTGGAATTTTTTGAAAAATTTCCTATAAAAATAGGAAATTTTTGAAAAATTTCCTATAAAAATAGGAAATTTTTAAAAAATTTCTTATAAAAATAGGACATTTTTGAAAAATTTCCTATAAAAATAGAACATTTTTGAAAAAATTTCCTATAAAAATAGGAAATTTTTGAAAAATTGGGTAGAAAATTAGGAAATTTTTGAAAATTTTCTTATATAAATAGAAATATTTGAAAAAATTTTCTATTAAATTATGAAATTATTAAAAAAAATTTCAAAAAATTAGGAAAATTTTGAAAAATTTCCTATAAAAATAGGAAATTTTTATAGGAAATTTTCTTTAAAAATAGAAAATTTTTGAAAAATTTCCTATAAAAATAGAAAATTTTTGAAAGATTTTCTATAAAGATAGGGAAATTTTGAAAATTTTCCTAATTTTACTGTAAAAATAAAAAATTTTTGAAAAATTTCATGTGAAAATGTAAAATATCTAAAAAAATTAAAAAAAAAAAAAATGGGGAAGTATTATAGAAATTAAAAAATACCCCCCTAATCTATTCAGAACTCGAATGTTAGAATTTTTAGCAAATGTCTTTGTGCTAAAAAAATTTAAATAAATGTAAAAAATCACAAGTATTTTTTTTCTCTGGTCCCCCGAATCAGAGCAAAAGATGTAAATAGATAAACCAAACAAAAGTTTGTCATTCAGATGCAAAAGTATAAAAAAGTATCTAGATACAAACAAATAACTAACAAACTAAATACTTGCAAATATGTTCTTTTGTAAAAAAAACGAAACTTCAAACGTCCATGTGCAACATTAGATATTTGTTACTTTGCTTCAACTACGAACTACTCGTATTTGTTGCTAGCAAATGGATGATTTTCATTAAAAAGAACATAAGTCCAGATACAAAATTTTTATAGAAAAGCTTTTCTTGACTTTTTTTACAAAAACATATGATTAACCAAAAAAAACTGAATAAGTTATCCCTTGAAACTTTAACGCCATCTGTTGGTTAAATTTTTTTCACTACTAATGTTAAATGCAATTATATACAAATTTCAATATTTTAACATATAACGTTTTATGGGTAAATATTTAATTTAAATATATGAACTCGCAAAATGAAAAACAATGAACTTAGAATTTAACCTTAAATTTTTGAGTAATTCTCGGTTTTGTGGTAAAAATATATATTCACTAGGGTGGGTCGAAAAACTCTACTTCGAATAGAAAATTTTTTAGAGTTTCAACATTTTCCGATTTTCTATTGGATTATACAAAGAAAATTATACAGATTTATATTTTTTTATCGTTTTTGGAACCCCTTTATAGCGCTTTTGTATTTAGTCACCAAAAAAGTAACAACAAAAGTGTGGAAATTGTAGAAAAGATTAAACAGAAAAATGTCGTTGTTTTGATTTCTGTATAAATGACAACCTTCGCTTAATGCTATTTAGACACTATAATTCGTATTTATTTTGTTTAGAATATAAGTTATAATTTGTGTTTTTTGATCTGTTTGGAATAAGGGTTACTCCTCCTGAATATGATGACCATTGAAATGCTTCTAGGGAATAAGTTGGGATCCTAGTGCAATACACTAATGTTATTAATTTTTAATCAAAATTTCATATCCCTTGATATTTAAACAAATTTTTAGAATAGACTTCAATTGTAATAATTAAAATATATTTCTAGTAATGTCTACTTACAAGGATCCCGTGCCCGGTTGGACGGATAACTTATATGGTCCTTCGGGTCTTTGTACATGGTCGGCGCGAGGCCTTGTTCGTTGTATTTATGGTAGGTCGAAGTGTAGGGCGAATATGATACCGGCCGATTATTGTGTCAATGCTATGATATCGACGGCCTGGGATGTAGCGCGAAGGTGAGTTAACAAAGACGAAACTGAAATGAAAAATTAGAAATGAAATAAAATTATTTAATAAATTTCAGATACAAATTATCTGTTAAAGATACAGAAAAGCGTCGTGAGATACCGGTTTATAATTATGTTTTCGATAAGAATAATTTAACCTGGGGCCAGTATATGAGCTTGAGTAAGAAGGGATTCCATGAGCCATTCGATAAGGCGTTGTGGTAAGTACGAATTCCATAGATCAAAATAAGTAAATTATGCCTATTTTAAATATATATTTTTAAAAATCTGAACAATATCCTGGAAACTTTTAATATTTTACTTTTATATTTTGTATCACTAAAATTTGTCTGAAACAATTTTCTATTAATTTTATCTCAAAATTGTTTCTTCTAAATAAATATCAACTACTTATCTACTTGATATTCCTCAAAGTAACTTCCATATTAAATTATTTTTGCAAAATTTGCAAAAATATTTTAGAGCTAAAACTAGCAGATATTATTATTTATATAGTCTGTCAATATTTAAGAGTTTTTTATACAAAAAAGCCACTTCTTATTCCCAACAAGTCAATAATAGTGAGTGTAATGTAAATTTATGTACTTTACTTATAGATACATTTATGCATTCACTTATACACGACCTGACAGACATCCAGACATCTCTCGTGTTCCCATATTTACTTACATTTACATTTGCTTGTATTGGCATTACCGTGTAGTGGTTTTTCCTGCAAATCTTTCCCCACCACCAGCCCATTTGTGTCCTGGAGCTTTAACAGTTTTTGAGTTTTATCATTTGTAGTTTTTTGTTCGAGTCCTGCATGTTTTTTTTTGCTTACTCTTTGCTACTTGCAGTTTGAAATTGTTCGTATCCAACTAAATAAAAAATAATAAATAAAACACTTCGCGTTTCCCCTTTTTTGTCCCGTTCGAGCGGTTGCATTGTGTTCTCTTCGATGGTGGTTTTTTAACGACTTGTGCTCGAATGAATTTGACATATTTTATGGATTTAATACAAAAAACAAACAATAAAAATTGTACAGGAACAACAAATATATGAATCTGTGGTTGTGTGTGTGTGTCTTTACGATCCTTTGAATGTTCAGCAGGAAAGACATAGATAAATATTTTTATACTATGATCCACTTTAAAGCAGAGGGGGTATATTCCATTTGTGCTGATGTGTGTAACATACAGAAATATTGCAAAAATTTTAATTTTTTATACAAAAATTTATAACGAAAAATTTTCTATAGAAATAAACGTATAACAAAAAATTTTTATAACAAAAAATTTTCTATAGAAAAATTTTTATAACAAAAAATTTTCTATAGAAAAATTTTTATAACAAAAAATTTTCAATACAAATTTTTTTATGACAAAACATTTTCAATACAAAAATTTTTATAACAAAAAATTTTCTATAGAACAACGTTTTTAAATGAAAAATTTTATAATGAAAAATTTTCTATAGAAAAAATTTTAAAACAACAAATTTTCTAAAGAAACATTTTTAATAGAAATAGAATTAATTTTGAAATAAAAAATTTTCTATAGAAAAATTTTTATAATTGAAAATTTCTTTAGGAAAATTTTTATAACGAAACAATTTTTAGCCGGAAAATTTTAAAATGATTTTCTGATAGAAACTGTTTTATAACTAAAATTAGAAAATTTAGATATAAAATAATTTTTATAATTAAAAATTTCTATAGTATAATTTTTATAATAAAAAATTTTCAATAAAATAATTTTTGTCGATATTTAAATTTACCTGAAGAAAATTTCTACTAAAAAATTTTTCTATTGAAAATCTTTCGCTATAAGATATTTTTATAATTGATTTATCGTTATCAAAATTTTTCTGTATAAATTATTTATTATCAAATTTTTTTTAGAGAAAATTTTTCGATATCAAAATTTTTTAAAGAAAATTAAAAATTTTTTTTCATTATAAAAATTTTTTATTCTTTTCATTTTAAAAATTTTCTATAGAAAATTTTCATTATACAAATTTCTCAATAGAGAATTTTTCATTACACAATTTTTTTTATAGATTCCTACAAATTTTTCTGTAGAAAATTTTTCATTGCACAAATTTTCCTATTTTGAATTTTTCTTTAGAAAATCTTTTATTATAAAAATTTTTCTACTAAAAACTTTTTATTATTAAAATTTTTCTAAAGAAAATTTTTGTATAGAAAATTTTTTGTTATACAAATTTTTGCATAGAAAATTTTTCGTAATAAAAATTCTTGGTTATAAAATATTTTCTCTAGAAAATGTTTATAGTCAAACTTATTCTAAAGAAAATTTTTCATAACAAAAATTTTTCTTTATAAAAATGTTACTGTAGAAAATTTTTCATTATAAAAATTTTTCTATAGAAAATTTTTCATTATAAAATTTTTTCTATAGAAAATTTTTCATTATAAACATTTTTCTATAGAAAATTTTTCTTTATAAAAATTTTTCTATAAAAAATTTTTCTATAGAAAATTTTTCCATAGAAAATTTTTTATTATAAAAATTTTTCTATAGAAAATTTTTCAATATAAAAATTTTTCATTATAAAATTTTTTTATTATAAAAACTTTTCGTTATAAAAATTTTTTATTATAAAAATTTTTCTATAGAAAATTTTTCATTATTAAAATTTATATAGAAAATTTTTCTATAGAAAATTTTTTATTATAAAAATTTTTCTATAGAAAATTTTTCTATTAAAAATTATTCATTATAAAAATTTTTCTATGGGAAATTTTTTATTACCAAAATTTTTTTCTATAGAAAATTTTTTATTATAAAAATTTTGCTACAGAAAATTTTTCATTATAAAAATATTTCTATAGAAAATTTTTCATTATAAAAATTTTTCTACAGAAAATTTTTCGGTATAAAAATTTTTCTATAGAAAAATTTTCGGTATAAAAATTTTTCTAAAGAAAATTTGTCATTATAAACATTTTTCTATAGAAAATTTTTCATTATAAAAATTTTTCTATAGAAAATTTTTCATTGAAAGAAATTATTTTTAGTTGAACCAGAAATTTATGTTGATGGTCGTGGGTTCGAGTCGGGCTCAGGTTCATGTCATAAATTATTTTTTTAATTTATGATTTTTAAATTAGATGAATAAATTTTAGGAATACTGAAAAAACTATGTGACACTTAGCAGTGTGGAATGCTGCATTTTCTGTCCCGCTACGGACTTCATCAGCACACTGTGTCACCAACTGTTAGATGCCAGTAGTTAAGATCATCTATTTAACTGAATTCTTAAGCGAAATTGAAAACGAGAATTATGTTAACACTCATTTCTATTTCACCTATGACCATATGATCGATTCAGTTAGACGAACTTATCCACCATAGTTTTTTCCTTTATGTTTTGTATCCCTATCCTTTATTAATCTACATTTACTTTGTACTTTAACCAACTGTCAGCTGGTAATGAAGACAAAGATTTTTGTTTTGACAAGTTTTTGTTTTATTCTTTTACGTTAATGCAAATTTTGAATTTAGTATCAACTTGAAAGAGTTAATGAAAACATGTAAATCGCGGTGCCCATGCAATTTAATTGAAAGAAATTATTTTTAGTTGAACCAGAAATTTATGTTGATGGTCGTGGGTTCGAGTCGGGCTCAGGTTCATGTCATAAATTATTTTTCGATCATATGGTCATAGGTGAAATAGAAATGAGTGTTAACATAATTCTCGTTTTCAATTTCGCTTAAGAATTCAGTTAAATAGATGATCTTAACTACTGGCATCTAACAGTTGGTGACACAGTGTGCTGATGAAGTCCGTAGCGGGACAGAAAATGCAGCATTCCACACTGCTAAGTGTCACATAGTTTTTTCAGTATTCCTAAAATTTATTCATCTAATTTAAAAATCATAAATTAAAAAAATAATTTATGACATGAACCTGAGCCCGACTCGAACCCACGACCATCAACATAAATTTCTGGTTCAACTAAAAATAATTTCTTTCAATTAAATTGCATGGGCACCGCGATTTACATGTTTTCATTAACTCTTTCAAGTTGATACTAAATTCAAAATTTGCATTAACGTAAAAGAATAAAACAAAAACTTGTCAAAACAAAAATCTTTGTCTTCATTACCAGCTGACAGTTGGTTAAAGTACAAAGTAAATGTAGATTAATAAAGGATAGGGATACAAAACATAAAGGAAAAAACTATGGTGGATAAGTTCGTCTAACTGAATCGATCATATGGTCATAGGTGAAATAGAAATGAGTGTTAACATAATTCTCGTTTTCAATTTCGCTTAAGAATTCAGTTAAATAGATGATCTTAACTACTGGCATCTAACAGTTGGTGACACAGTGTGCTGATGAAGTCCGTAGCGGGACAGAAAATGCAGCATTCCACACTGCTAAGTGTCACATAGTTTTTTCAGTATTCCTAAAATTTATTCATCTAATTTAAAAATCATAAATTAAAAAAATAATTTATGACATGAACCTGAGCCCGACTCGAACCCACGACCATCAACGAAAATTTTTCATTATAAAAATTTTCTATAGAAAAATTTTTATAATGAAAAATTTTCTATAGAAAAATTTTTATAATGAAAAATTTTCTATGGAAAATTTTTCATTATAAAATTTTTCTATGGAAAATTTTTCATTATAAATTTTTCTATAGAAAATTTTTAATTATGAAAATTCTCTATAGAAAATTTTTAATTATGAAAATTTTCTATAGAAAATTTTTAATTATGAAAATTTTCTATAGAAAATTGTTCATTATAAAAATAGAAAATTTGTCAATACAAAAAATTTTCTATAGAAAATTTTTCATTATACAAATTTTTCTATAGAGAATTTTTCATTATAAAAATTTTTCTATAGAAAATTATTCATTATAAAAATTTTTCTACGGAAAATCTTTTATTACCAAAATTTTTATATAGAAAATTTTTCATTATAAAAATTTTTCTATAGAAAATATTTCATTATTAAAATTTTTATATAAAAAATTTTTCATTATAAAAATTTTTCTGTAGAAAACTTTCATTATAAATATTTTTCAAAAGAAAATTTTTCATTATAAAAATTTTTCTATAGAAAATTTTTCATTATAAAAATTTTTCTATAGAAAATTTTTCATTATAAAAATTTTTCTATAGAAAATTTTTCATTATAAAAATTTTTCTATAGAAAATTTTTCATTATAAAAATTTTTCATTATAAAAATTTTTCTATAGAAAATTTTTCATTATAAAAATTCTTCTATAGAAAATTTTTCAATATAAAAATTTTTCTATAGAAAACTTTTCATTATAAAATTTTTTCTATAGGAAATTTTTTATTACAAAAATTTTTCTATAAAAAATTTTTCTATAGAAAATTTTTCATTATATACATTTTTCTATAGAAAATTTTTCATTATTAAAATTTTTATATAAAAAATTTTTCAATATGAAAATTTTTATAAAAAAATTTTTCATTATAAAAATTTTTCTATAGAAAACTTTTCATTATAAAAAATTTTCAAAAGAATATTTTTTATTATAAAAATTTTTCTATAGAAAATATTTCATTATAAAATTTTTCTATACACAATTTTTCTATAGAAAATTTTTCATCATAAAAAGTTTTCGATAGAAAATTTTTCGTTATACAAATTTTTCTATAGAAAATTATTATTCTCATATAGAAAATTTTCCATTATAAAAATTTTTCTATAGAAAATTTTTCATTGTAAAATTTTTCGTTATAAACATTTTTTTATAGAAAAGTTTTCATTATAAACATTTTTCTATACAAATTTTTTATTATAAATAATAAAAGATAATAAAAAATTTTCAATAAAAAAATTATTGAAAATCTTTCGCTATAAGATATTTTTATAATTGATTTATCGTTATCAAAATTTTTCTGTATAAATTATTTATTATCAAATTTTTTTTAGAGAAAATTTTTCGATATCAAAATTTTTTAAAGAAAATTAAAAATTTTTTTTCATTATAAAAATTTTTTATTCTTTTCATTTTAAAAATTTTCTATAGAAAATTTTCATTATACAAATTTCTCAATAGAGAATTTTTCATTACACAATTTTTTTTATAGATTCCTACAAATTTTTCTGTAGAAAATTTTTCATTGCACAAATTTTCCTATTTTGAATTTTTCTTTAGAAAATCTTTTATTATAAAAATTTTTCTACTAAAAACTTTTTATTATTAAAATTTTTCTAAAGAAAATTTTTGTATAGAAAATTTTTTGTTATACAAATTTTTGCATAGAAAATTTTTCGTAATAAAAATTCTTGGTTATAAAATATTTTCTCTAGAAAATGTTTATAGTCAAACTTATTCTAAAGAAAATTTTTCATAACAAAAATTTTTCTTTATAAAAATGTTACTGTAGAAAATTTTTCATTATAAAAATTTTTCTATAGAAAATTTTTCATTATAAAATTTTTTCTATAGAAAATTTTTCATTATAAACATTTTTCTATAGAAAATTTTTCTTTATAAAAATTTTTCTATAAAAAATTTTTCTATAGAAAATTTTTCCATAGAAAATTTTTTATTATAAAAATTTTTCTATAGAAAATTTTTCATTATAAAAATTTTTCATTATAAAATTTTTTTATTATAAAAACTTTTCGTTATAAAAATTTTTTATTATAAAAATTTTTCTATAGAAAATTTTTCATTATTAAAATTTATATAGAAAATTTTTCTATAGAAAATTTTTTATTATAAAAATTTTTCTATAGAAAATTTTTCTATTAAAAATTATTCATTATAAAAATTTTTCTATGGGAAATTTTTTATTACCAAAATTTTTTTCTATAGAAAATTTTTTATTATAAAAATTTTGCTACAGAAAATTTTTCATTATAAAAATATTTCTATAGAAAATTTTTCATTATAAAAATTTTTCTACAGAAAATTTTTCGGTATAAAAATTTTTCTATAGAAAAATTTTCGGTATAAAAATTTTTCTAAAGAAAATTTGTCATTATAAACATTTTTCTATAGAAAATTTTTCATTATAAAAATTTTTCTATAGAAAATTTTTCATTATAAAAATTTTTCTATAGAAAATTTTTTACTATAAAAATTTTTCTATAGAAAATTTTTCATTATAAAAATTTTTCTATAGAAAATTTTTCATTATAAAAATTTTTCATTATAAAAATTTTTCTATAGAAAATTTTTCATTATAAAAATTCTTCTATAGAAAATTTTTCAATATAAAAATTTTTCTATAGAAAACTTTTCATTATAAAATTTTTTCTATAGGAAATTTTTTATTACAAAAATTTTTCTATAAAAAATTTTTCTATAGAAAATTTTTCATTATATACATTTTTCTATAGAAAATTTTTCATTATTAAAATTTTTATATAAAAAATTTTTCAATATGAAAATTTTTATAAAAAAATTTTTCATTATAAAAATTTTTCTATAGAAAACTTTTCATTATAAAAAATTTTCAAAAGAATATTTTTTATTATAAAAATTTTTCTATAGAAAATATTTCATTATAAAATTTTTCTATACACAATTTTTCTATAGAAAATTTTTCATCATAAAAAGTTTTCGATAGAAAATTTTTCGTTATACAAATTTTTCTATAGAAAATTATTATTCTCATATAGAAAATTTTCCATTATAAAAATTTTTCTATAGAAAATTTTTCATTGTAAAATTTTTCGTTATAAACATTTTTTTATAGAAAAGTTTTCATTATAAACATTTTTCTATACAAATTTTTTATTATAAATAATAAAAAATAATAAAAAATTTTCAATAAAAAAATTTTTGTCGATGTTTAAATTCACCTGAAGAAAATTTCTACTAAAAAATTTTTCTATTGAAAATCTTTCGCTATAAGATATTTTTATAATTGATTTATCGTTATCAAAATTTTTCTGTATAAATTATTTATTATCAAATTTTTTTTAGAGAAAATTTTTCGATATCAAAATTTTTTAAAGAAAATTAAAATTTTTTTTTCATTATAAAAATTTTTCATTCTTTTCATTTTAAAAATTTTCTATAGAAAATTTTCATTATACAAATTTCTCAATAAAGAATTTTTCATTACACAATTTTTTTTATAGATTCCTACAAATTTTTCTATAGAAAATTTTTCATTGCACAAATTTTCCTATTTTGAATTTTTCTATAGAAAATCTTTTATTATAAAAATTTTTCTACTAAAAACTTTTTATTATTAAAATTTTTCTAAAGAAAATTTTTGTATAGAAAATTTTTTGTTATACAAATTTTTGCATAGAAAATTTTTCGTAATAAAAATTCTTGGTTATAAAATATTTTCTCTAGAAAATGTTTATAGTCAAACTTATTCTAAAGAAAATTTTTCATAACAAAAATTTTTCTTTATAAAAATGTTAATTTTTTCTATAGAAAATTTTTCATTATAAAAATTTTTCTATAGAAAATTTTTCATTTTAAAAATTTTTCTATAGAAAATTTTTCGATAGAAAATTTTTTATTATAAAAATTTTTCTATAGAAAATTTTTCATTATAAAAATTTTTCATTATAAAATTTTTTTATTATAAAAACTTTTCGTTATAAAAATTTTTTATTATAAAAATTTTTCTATAGAAAATTTTTCATTATTAAAATTTATATAGAAAATTTTTTATTATAAAAATTTTTCTATAGAAAATTTTTCATTATAAAAATTTTTCTATAGAAAATTATTCATTATAAAAATTTTTCTATGGGAAATTTTTTATTACCAAAATTTTTTTCTATAGAAAATTTTTTATTATAAAGATTTTGCTACAGAAAATTTTTCATTATAAAAATATTTCTATAGAAAATTTTTCATTATAAAAATTTTTCTACAGAAAATTTTTCGGTATAAAAATTTTTCTATAGAAAAATTTTCGGTATAAAAATTTTTCTAAAGAAAATTTGTCATTATAAACATTTTTCTATAGAAAATTTTTTATTATAAAAATTTTTCTATAGAAAATTTTTCATTATAAAAATTTTTCTATAGAAAATTTTTTACTATAAAAATTTTTCTATAGAAAATTTTTCATTATAAAAATTTTTCTATAGAAAATTTTTCATTATAAAAATTTTTCTATGGAAAACTTTTTGTTACAAAAATTTTTCTATGGAAAATTTTTCATTATAAAATTTGTCTATGGAAAATTTTTCATTATAAATTTTTCTATAGAAAATTTTTAATTATGAAAATTCTCTATAGAAAATTTTTAATTATGAAAATTTTCTATAGAAAATTTTTAATTATGAAAATTTTCTATAGAAAATTGTTCATTATAAAAAATAGAAAATTTGTCAATACAAAAAATTTTCTATAGAAAATTTTTCATTATACAAATTTTTCTATAGAGAATTTTTCATTATAAAAATTTTTCTATAGAAAATTATTCATTATAAAAATTTTTCTACGGAAAATCTTTTATTACCAAAATTTTTATATAGAAAATTTTTCATTATAAAAATTTTTCTATAGAAAATATTTCATTATTAAAATTTTTATATAAAAAATTTTTCATTATAAAAATTTTTCTGTAGAAAACTTTCATTATAAATATTTTTCAAAAGAAAATTTTTCATTATAAAAATTTTTCTATAGAAAATTTTTCATTATAAAAATTTTTCTATAGAAAATTTTTCATTATAAAAATTTTTCTATAGAAAATTTTTCATTATAAAAATTTTTCTATAGAAAATTTTTCATTATAAAAATTCTTCTATAGAAAATTTTTCATTATAAAAATTTTTCTATAGAAAACTTTTCATTATAAAATTTTTTCTATAGGAAATTTTTTATTACAAAAATTTTTCTATAAAAAATTTTTCTATAGAAAATTTTTCATTATATACATTTTTCTATAGAAAATTTTTCATTATTAAAATTTTTATATAAAAAATTTTTCAATATGAAAATTTTTATAAAAAAATTTTTCATTATAAAAATTTTTCTATAGAAAACTTTTCATTATAAAAAATTTTCAAAAGAATATTTTTTATTATAAAAATTTTTCTATAGAAAATATTTCATTATAAAATTTTTCTATACACAATTTTTCTATAGAAAATTTTTCATCATAAAAAGTTTTCGATAGAAAATTTTTCGTTATACAAATTTTTCTATAAAAAATTATTATTCTCATATAGAAAATTTTCCATTATAAAAATTTTTCTATAGAAAATTTTTCATTGTAAAATTTTTCATTATAAACATTTTTTTATAGAAAAGTTTTCATTATAAACATTTTTCTATACAAATTTTTTATTATAAAAATCCATTCTTAAAATTTTTCATTACAGAAATTTTTTAATACAAAAATTTTCTCATAAAAAATTTTTTTTAGAAAATTTTTCTATAAAAAATTTTTCTGTAGACAATTTTTAACTACAAATGTTTCTATGGAAACTATATATAAAAAATGTTTCATTAGAAAAACCAAAAATAAAAAAATTATAAAAATTTAGTGCGAATAATTTTTCTTTGGAAAAATATGTACTATCACGACAATTTTGTATATTTTTTTTTTAAGTTTTCATTATAAAAATTTTCTATAGAAAATTTTTCATTATAAAAATTTTCGTTAGGAAATTTTGTTATAGAAATTTTTTTTTATAACAATTTTTATAATTTTAAAGACTTTTAGGTTTTTTGTTACCAAACATTAGATTACATGAGATTAATATTTTCCAAATCTTTAAGCTGGATTAATGTTCATTTGGCATGTGTGATTATGGATCCGTTAGATCCGTTTAAACACAAACACACACACACAGAGACCCATAACTAATTCAAAACACTTGGCAAGCGTTTGGATTCAATAACTTTATCTGCAGTGTAACCTAAAACCGATACAGCAAAACAACAATAACATATCGATACCAAACATCTGATGGTGGCGCACATACACATTAAAGTACCAACATACCTAAAAATGCAAACAGACACACATACTTGTACATGCCACATAAAAAGAGAGAGGCATGCAACAAACTCATACACATTCAATTACATATAAGACAAACACTAAATCTGTGTGAGTATGACACATGCAAACTTTAGTATCCTGTCATTCGCCACGACTTTTGTAACATTTTTAATCCAAAGTCCAAACCCTTGTTTTCAAGGTTCTCCTAAGTTGAGTGTTAAAAACAGACCAGGAATTTTTGTAGCTTATATCGCTTAAGGGTGTAATTCCGAATTGAAAAACTGTTTAGCTAGAGAAATTAGCATTTTTTCGTTTGTAATGGAAAAACTGAGGAATTGTTGCAAACTATTGTGTGTTGCACAAACATGACAATGCCCGGATATAGAGGCATCATTTTTCGATTAAATTATTTAAATCCCTACGATGTGATAAGCAAACGACAGACGGAAATAGTAGGATGGACTAAAAGGAGGATGTTTGGAGGGCTAGTTTACAGCTTTTGTATACAAATTTTCCAAAAATTTAATGTCCTTTTTTGAATATTTTATTTTTTTTTATTTTTGGTGTGATCAGGTGCTTTTCGTATATAATAATACCATGGAAGCCATTACATTATGCCGCCTCCATCTTTTTACATCATCTACCAGCTTATGCTCTAGATTTAATTGCCATGGCTACTGGGCAAAAGTGCATGTAAGTATGTCAATTATTTATACATATTTAAAAAAAAGTTGGAAAAACTACAAAAAAAAACTTAAAATGTTGTTCTTTTTTCTTGGATGCAAATTGAATTGAAATTGAATTGAATAATGATGTATTCATCGTCTTCTCCTCTTTCGTCCTTTAGCTATATCAAAGCTTATTCAAAGATTACGAAAATCATTTATATGATGTCCTGGTTTGGCCTTAAAGAATGGAGATTTTCCAACCAAAATATTGCTGAATTGGATGACTTGATGACCGACGAAGAAAGAAAAGTTTTACAATTCAATACCAGCACAATTAATTGGACTGAGTATTTTCGTTCGTATTTAAGTGGCATACGCAAGTATTTCTTCAAGGATACCGAAGAAGATTTGCGTAAAAGGAAAATATTTTATCGACGGTAAGTTTTTTTTTAAGGCAGGGCAGGGGGTGTTTACTGTCATGTTTTAAAGTGCAAATGAACAATGTCACGGTGAACATTAAAACTTTCTGTGTTCAACATTAAGAGAAAAAAATATTTTTGTCCATTTGATCCTTTATTCTGTTTTAAGTTTCCTTAAAAGTTTTTGTTTAACATTTGTAAGTGAAACAAAACAAAGTCAGACTGCAGGAAATTAATTGCATACTTATTACGAAAACAAAAAAATAGGAAAACTCAACTATTTCTTTGCCTAAGTAGTTTTTAATTACATTTTATGTTGTTATTGCTTCTGAGGCGGCACATTGTGCAGTAGCAAACGTTATACTGTGCGACGCAAAAATAGACATCTTCTAAAAAAAAAAACAGTTTAAAAAATTTTTTTATCGAAAAATTTTGCTATAGAAAAATTTTTTTGTGGAAAAATTTGTTATAGAAAAAAATTTTATCTATAAATTTTCAATTGATAAAAGATTATATCAACAAATTTTCTACAGAAACATTTTTTTTATGAAAAAATTCTGTAGAAAATTTTTTATGGAAATTTTCTTAATCGAAAAATTTTTTATAGAAAAATATTTTATCGAAAATTTTTACATAAAAATTTTTTTTTTCGAAAATTTTTCTATAGCTAAATTTTTTGTCTAAAAATTTTCTATAGAAAAGTTGATCGAAAAATTTTCTATAGCAAAATTATTTTAACGAAATTTTTTTCCATAGAAAAATTTTTTTTTACGAAAATTTTCCATAGAAAAATTATTTTAACAAAATTTTTGTAAAGAAAAATTTTTTATCGAAAATTTTTTTATCGAAACTTTTTCTATAAAAATTTTTTTTTTATCGAAAATTTTTCTATAGAAATTTTTTTTATAGGAAAATTTTTTATCGAAAATTTTTCTATAGAAAATTTTTTATACAATTTTTTTTTTTTTTCGAAAATTTTTACATAAAAAGATTTTTTGTAGAAAATTTTTCTATAGCTAAATTTTTTATCTGAAAATTTTCTATAGAAACATTTTTTATCGAAAAATTTTCTATAGAAAATTTTTTTTATCGAAAATTGTCAATAGAAAAATTATTTTAACGAAATTTTTCTATAGAAAAAATATTTTAACAAAATTTTTCCATAGAAAAATTATTTTAACGAAATTTTTTCATAGAAAAATTATTTTAACGAAATTTTTGTATAGAAAAATATTTTTTTTCTATAGAAAAATTTTTTTATCGAAAACTTTTCTATAGAAAAATTTTTTTATCGAAAACTTTTCTATATAAAAATTTTTTTATCGAAAACTTTTCTATAGAAAAATTTTTTTATCGAAAACTTTTCTATAGAAAAATTTTTTTATCGAAAATTTTTCTATAAAAAAATTTTTTTATCGAAAATTTTTCTATAGAAAAATTTTTTTATCGAAAATTTTTCTATAGAAAAATTTTTTTATCGAAAATTTTTCTATAGAAAAATTTTTTTATCGAAAATTTTTCTATAGAAAAATTTTTTTATCGAAAATTTTTCTATAGAAAAATTTTTTTATCGAAAATTTTTCTATAGAAAAATTTTGTTTACTGAACAATTTTCTATCGAAAAATTTTTTTACCAAACAATTTTCACAAATTTATTTATTCTTTATAAATAGTTTTATATAAAAATTCTATAGAAAAATTTTTTATCGAAAATTTTTCTATAGAAACATTTTTTTATCGAAAATTTTTCTATAGAAAAATTTTTTTATCGAAAATTTTTCTATAGAAAAATTATTTTGTCAAAAATTTTTCTTTAGAAAAACTATTTTATCGAAAATTTTTCTATAAAAAAATTTTATATCGAAAAACTTTCAATAGAAACATTTTTTGTCGAAAATTTTTTTTATCGAAAAAATTTTTTATAGAACAATTATTTTATCGAAAAAATTTTCTACAGAAAAATTTTTCATCGAAAAAGTTTTCTATAGAAACATTTTTTAATTAAACAATTTTCTATAGAACAATCTTTCTATTGAAAATTTTTTTTATTATCGCAAAATTTTTTTCTATAGAAAATTATTTAAAAATTTTTTATAAATTTTTTTTTATTGGAAAATTTTATATAGACATTTTTTAATCAAAAAGTTTTGTATAGAAGAATTTTTTTTGGAAGAAATGTTGTATATAAATTTTTTTTTCTGGAAAAGTTATCTATCTAAAATTTTTTTGTCCAAAAAAAATTTTTTTATCGAAAAATTTTTTTACCGAAAATATATCTATAGAAAAATTTTTTACCAAAAAATTTTCTATAGAAAATTTTTTTTATCAAAAAATTTTCTATGGAAAAATTTTTTTAAAGAAAAATTTTTTATAGAAACGTTTTTTCATAGAAAAATTTTCTATAGAAAAATTTTCTATATTTTTAGTCGAAAATTTTTCTATAGAAAAATTTTTTTATCGAAAAATTTTCTATAGAAAAATTTTTTTATCGAAAAATTTTCTATAGAAAAATTTTTTATCGAACATTTTTTTTAACCGAAAATTGTTTGAGAAAATTTTTTTATCGAAAATTTTTCTATGGAAAATTTTGTTTACCCAAAATATATTTAATAGAAAAAAATTGTTATCAAACATTTTTCTATAGAACAATTTTTTATCGAAAATGTTTCTATAGACAAAATTTTCTTATCGAAAATTTTTTTATAGTAGATAGTAAAATTTTTCTAAAGAAAATTTTTTTTTTTTTTTTCAGAAAAATTTCCTATCGAAAAATTTTTTTACCAAACAATTTTCACAAATTTATTTATCCTTTATAAATAATTTTATATAAAAATTCTATAGAATATTTTTTTAAGAAAAAATTTTCTGTAGAAGAATTTTTTTATCAAAAAAATTTTCTAAAGAAGAATTTTTTTATTACAAAAATTTTCTATATTAAAATTTTTTTAACGAAAAAATTTTCTACAGACAAATTTTTTTATCGCAAAAACTTTTATAGAAACATCTTTTTATCGATCAAGTTTTCTATAGAAGAATTCTTTTATCGAACAAATTTTCTATAGAAAATTTTTTTTATCGAAAAATTTTTAATCTAAGAATTTTCTATAGAAAAAAGTTTTTGTCGAAAAATTTTCTATACAATTTTTTTTTATAGAAAACTTTTCAATAGGAAATTTTTTTATCTATTGAAAAATTTTTTATAGAAAAATTTTTTTATGGTAAATTTTTATACAGAAAATTTTTTTTATCGTAAATTTTTTATAGAAACATTTGTTTGTCTAGAAAAATGTTTTGGTAAATATTTTTCTATAGAAAAATTTTTTTATTGAAAATTTGTGTATAGAAAAATTTTTTTACCTAAAGATTTTCTATAGAAAAATTTTTTTATCGAAAGATTTTCTATAGAAATTTTTTTTATCGAAAACTTTTCTATAGAAATTTTTTTTAATTGAAAAATTTTCTAAAGAAAAATTTTTCTATCGAAAAATTTTTTACAGAAAAATTTTGTTATCGAAAAGTTTTCTATAGAAAGCTTTTTTTTATGAAAAAATTTTCTATAGCAAAACTTTTTTATAGAAAAATTTTCTATAGAAAAAGTTTTTTATCGAAAAATTTTCTATAGAAACATTTACCAATTTTTTATCAACAATAATGTATTATAATGTATTATAATGAATTATAATGAAATATAATGAATTATAAATACTGTGATTAAAGTATACAATAATGTATTATAACATGGATAAAATGTATTATAATGCAATTATAATGAATTGATACTCATGATAATTCAATTATAATGTATTTTGGCGCATTATAATCATATCAAAATGTATTGTGACACGTTATAATCCCATTATAAACGCCTTACAGTGCTATTATAATTAAATTTATTAAATGGCATTATAAAGAATTGTAATGCTATAAGAAATAATAATATTGTATTATAAAGCGTTTATATCTGATTTGAACGCTTTATTTGATAAATTGTGATCTTAAGTGACTCATAATATTGCGATTGCAGTGAAATCTTTGGCCACCATAATTATATAACCCACTGTACTTAAATATTTATTTATGTTACTGCACTTTTAACATTTTTATTACATTTTCTTTATTTTCCTTCGTTGTTTTTTTGTTTTCTTCTTTTTCCTAGATGGCTTTTCGTACACAACCTGTTAAAGACTTCATTTGGCGTAACGCTCATTATGTGCCTTATAAGGATTTATTTCAAACTTTTCAAAATTATACCAAAAATTACATTCTAAGATAACAATTTACTGCTGGAGGAGCTCGCCATAACAAGGAACCCAAAACAAATGTAACCTGTAATTAAGTGGCCAGGACAAGAAAACCATAAATAAAACATGAAGACGAAGAAAAAGACCAAAAAGAACAAGAAAAAGAAGGTGGTAAAACAACGAAAACACAAAAAAAGTTATAATAAATATTTGTAAGAACTGGTAGTTTTCATTTCAAAGATATTGTTTTTTTTTTCTTTCATTTCGTAGAGTTTTGATTTCTTTTTGTATGAATTTGTTAGAAAGAAATAGAGAAATATTAATGTGTTTTTAATCTTTCAAAAAATTTTGATATAATTATATATCGGGTAGGGGGTGGGGTATGGTGAGGTTAGCAGCATGTGTGTTTTACTTATTAACTTATTTTTCTTATTTATGTTATTGTTATAATTAATGAACTCATATCAAATGTAACTATTAGATCTTTAGATTTATTTATAAATAATATTTTCATTTATTATGAATAAAATAAAGTTATTGCTACTTAAATCTTGAGTAATTTCGGGTTATTTATGATTTTTGACTTGATAGGAATTATGGGAGGACATGGTGGGGATGTTTTAATTAAAATAAAGGAGATGTCTTGCAAATTTTGGAGGAAAAATATCTAAAAAAAAGAATTTATGAAAAAAAGTTATTATACAATTATAACTATTGTATTACAAATCGTTATAATGCCCTTATTTAGTTCAAGAACTCATTATAATGCGTTTATAATGTATTACGATGCATTATTAATACATTATAAAGTAAAGATATTCATTATAATAAGATTATAATATGTTATAGCAAATTATACTGAGATTATAATATATTATAACCAATTATTTTGAGAGTATTGTCCATTTAAATAATATTAGAACATTATTAAGTGATTATAATGAATTTGATTCCAATATAATGCAATTCTAATGTATTACGATACATTATAACGCTATATTAATGTATAATTATCCATCATAATAAGATTATAATTTTTTCTAGAATATTATACTGAGATTATAATGTATTATGACCAATTTGTTTGCTATTATAATCCATTGAAATAGGATTATAATGAGTTATAACATATTATAACGTGATTATAGTACATTATAATGTCTTACGATACATTATAACGCAATAGAAATATAACAAATTTTTTTATCGAAAATTTTTCCGTATAAAATTTTTTTTATCCAAAATGTTTCCACAGAAAATTTTCGTATCAAAATTATTCTACAGAAATTTTTTTTATCTAAAATTTTTATAGAAATTTTTTTTTTCAAAAATTTTTATAGAAATTTTTTTTTTTAAAAATTTTTTTATAGAAATTTTTTAATGAAAAATTTTTCTATATGAAATTTTTTTTATCAAAGAAATTTTTATGTAAAATTTTTTTATCCAAAATTTTTCTATTGATATTTTGTTATACAAAATTTTTCTATAGAATATTTTCTTATCAAAAATTTTTTATAGATAATTCTGTTAATTTTTTTTTTTTTAGAAAATTTTTCTATAGAAGATATTTTGTTGAAAATTTTTCTATAGAAGATATTTTATCAAAAATTTTTCTATAGAAATTTGTATTTTTTTTTTTAATTTTTCTTTAAAAAATTTTTTTGTCAAAAATTTTTCTATGGAAAATTTTTTTGTCAAAAATTTTTCTATAAAAAATTTTTTTATCAAAAATTTTTCTATAGAAAATTTTTTTGTCAAAAATTTTTCTATGGAAAATTTTTTTATCAAAAATTTTTCTATAGAAAATTTTTTGATAAAAAATTTTTCTATAGAAAATTTTTTTATCAAAAATTTTTCTATAGAAAATTTTTTTTGTTAAAAATGTTTCTTAGGAAATGTTTTTATCAAAAAATTTTTTATATAAATTTTTTTTATCTAAAAGTTATTAAAAATTTTTCAACAGAAAATTTTTTTTATCAAAAATTTTTCTATCGAAATTTTTGTTTCAAAAATATCTTATCAAAAATTTGTATATAAAAAATTTTCTTATCAAAAATTATCTATTAAAAAATTTTTGATCAAAAATTTTTCTATAAAAAATTTTTTATTATTTTTTATTATTTTTCTATTGAAAATTTTTTTATCCAAAATTTTTCTGTAGAAATTTTTTTTTATATAAAATTTTCTTATCGACAATTTTTCTATAGAAAGTTTTTTTCTATTGAAAATTTTTTTGTCAAAAATTTTCTATTAAAAATTTTTTTTATCAAAAATTTTCTATTAAAAATTTTTTTATCAAAAATTTTCTATTAAACATTTTTTATCAAAAATTTTTCTATAGAATAAGTTTTTCTATTAAAAATGTTGTTATCAAAAATTTTCTATTAAAAATATTTTATCAAAATTTTTTATTCAAAATTTTTTATCAAAAATTTTTTTGATCAAAAATTTTTTTACTAAAAATTTTTCTATCAAAAATTTTTTTTCCAAAAATTTTTTATAAAATTTTGCAAAAATTTTTATATAAAAAATTTTCTTATCAAAAATTATCTATTAAAAATTTTTCGATCAAAAATTTTTCTATAAAAAATTTTTTTATTAAAAATGTTTACATCAAAAATTTTTGTATAGAAAATTTTCTATAGAAAATTTTTTTCTAAAAGTTTTTTTTTGTAGAAAATTTCCTTGTCAACAATTTTTCGATAGAAAATTTTTTTCTATTGAAAATTTTTTTGTCAAAAATTTTCTATTAAAATTTTTTTTTATCAAAAATTTTCTATTAAACATTTTCTTATCAAAAAATTTTCTATAGAAAAATTTTTTCTATTAAAAAGTTTGTTATCAATAATTTTCTATTAAAAATTTTTTTATCAAAAATTTTTTGGATCAAAAATTTTCCTATAAAAAATTTTTTTCTAGAAAATTTTTTCAATTAAAAATTTTGTGATCAAAAATTTTTTGATCAAAATTTTTTTTTTGATCAAAAATTTTTTATTAAAAATTTTTCTATCGAAAATTTTTTTCTCAAAAATTTTTTTTATAAAATTAGTCAAACATTTTTATGTAGAAAATTTTCCTACCAAAATGTTTATATTTTAAATTTTTTTATTAAAAAATTTTCTATTAAAAATCTTTTATTAAAAAATTTTCTATCAAAAATTTTTTATTAAAAAATTTTCTATCAAAAATTTTTTATTAAAAAATTTTCTATCAAAAATTTTTTTATCCAAAATATTTCTATAGAAATTCTTTTTCTCAAACATTTTTTTTATAGAAAATTTTCTTATAAAAATTTTTTTATAGAAAATTTTTGTGTATTAAAAATTTTTTTATAAAAAATTTACTATCAAAAATTTTGTATCAAAAATTTTGTATTAAAAATTTTTTTTATCAAAAATTTTTTTCTATTGATTTTTTTTTTAATCAAAAATTTTGTATTAAAAATGTTTTTATTAAATATTTCTTATAGAAAATTTTTTTAAATAAAAGACAATTTGAAAATGAAATGAAAATTTTTTTCTCAAAAATTATTTTTTTTTCAAAATGTTTCTAAGAAAATGTTTTTATCAAAATTTTTCTATAGAAAATTTTTCTATCGAAAATATTTTTTTCATTTGGTCCCAATTTGTTAATATAACAGACAATTTATTTATTTAAAAGACAAAAAATGTTTGTCGGGATAATCAATTCCTCGACGAGTTTTGATGGTTGGTTATGCCATCTTTTCATTAGGATTATCCGTAATTCTAGGGAGAGCGAAAACCGCACATACCTTATTAGCAAAAAAAAAAAAAATTATCAAAAATTTTTCAAATTAATAATTTGAAAATTAAAATGAACTCAAGCCTGATAAATCACAATTTTTCAATTAATGAAAATTTTCTTATCAAAAATTTTATTTTTATCAAAAATATTTTTTTCAAAAAGAAAATTTTTTTGCAATTTTCAAAAAGAAAAAAAATTTTATCAAAAACGTTTCAATAGAAAATTTATTTATTTGTTTATAAAATTTTTTCTATAGAAAATTTTCTTTATCAAAATTTCAGATTTTTTTTTATCAAAACTTTTTCTATATCAAAATTTTAGCTACAAAAAATTTTTTTATCAAAAATTTTTCTATAGAATTTTTTTTAGCTAAAATTTTTCATTGTTATAAGATTTGTATCAAAATTTTTTTAGAAAATTATTTTATAGAAAAAAAATTCTTTCTAAAATATTTTTATCGAAAATTTTTCTTTAGAAAAATTTTTTTCGAAAATTTTTCAAACGAAAACTATTTCTGAGAAAATTTTTCGACTTTTTTATATTTTTGCATATTTATGACATCTCATAATTTTTCAAAGAAAAATATTTTTTAAAAAGGGTTTTTTAAAAATTGTAAGATGTTAAACATTTTATTAAAAGTTTTGCAATTTATAGTTTACAATCACAAGTATTGCACTAAGATCCCAATTTATTACAATTATGTATTATTGTAATTTATATTTCTCGATAAAACCAAAAAATGTTGGTGGGGAAACCTTTCTCGAAGCGTTTCTATGGTTGGTTAGGCCATCATCTTCAGAGGGATTATCTCCAATCCTAGACAGAGCGAAAACCGCGTCACAAGATTTTAAATAAACTATTATAACGCGATTATAATATATTATAAACTATTATGATATTATTAAATGATATTATAATCCATTATAATAAAATAATAATATAGAATAATGGACTTTAAAGTGATTATAATATTTTTAGATTTATTATAATGCGGTTATAATGCAGTAATAAGCGTATCTTATATTCTTAAATCTTAAACGAGCAATTATTGTATATATATATATTTATATATATATATATATATATATATTTATATATATATATATATATATATATATATTTATATATATATATATATATATATATATATATATATATATATATATATATATATATATATATAGAATGGCTATCTCGAAAACGGCTCTAACGATTTTGATAAAACTTGGACAGGTAGGTATCTTCTTTGATGTATAGGTAGGTATCTTTTTTGATGTATAGGTCGAAGAAGAAGGAACTTTTGGAACCGTTGCCTCTAAGAGGGTAAAAAGGGGAAAAAATCGAAAACGCTATATCTCCTAAAGTAATAGGTATAGAAACAAAATTAAAATTAAATTTTAAACAGATATGAAAATAAGCGGACAGGTGTTTGGTACTTTTTTGAAACTATGTCTGATAGGGGGTGAAAAAGGGTGAAAATACTTTTTTTGGTACCTTTTTAACCCACTAAAGAATGTAGAAAGAAATTTTGTACTGTAATCAATAGATGTGATAGAAACATTAAACACGTATTTGGTACTTTTTTGATTTTGGGGCCTATATGGGTAAAAAAGGGATAACATAATATCTCTCAAAAAGTAATATGAATAGGAACATTATGTTAACTGCGTTTTAATAAAATGTACCGTATTCAATTGGAACCAAAAAAGTATTATATATGCATATGGAACTTTTTGAAATTAGGGGATAAAAAGGGGAAAAATTAGTATCGTTATACCTTTTAAACAAATGAATGTTTGTCTGTATGTATGTTCTTTCTGGAAACTATGAATTTGATCATGTTATGCTCTTTAGCGAAGATGTTGCGGATAAGCCGGCGAAGGTTTTTAAGTTAACAAGACTAATTTCCGACAGATGGCGCTACTGAAAATGACTAAAAATTAATTAAATCGTAAATTGTACATTTGATCATGCTATGATCTTTAGCAAAATTAACTGAATATTTGTACAATGTCATTCCTCTAAATTTATTTTAGCACTTTATAAAATCAAATATATAAAAACTTTAAAATTTGCCTCAAAATGCTTATCTTAAAGCTCCGAGCATGGCTCGGTCAACCAGGTACTAACATATTAAATTAATTTAATTGAGATTTGATTGTTTTAAAACCCATTTCAATTCAATTATAATGAATTATAATGCATTATGTGCAATTATAATGACTATATTTCTGTCCAACAATAACTGATTAATTTTCCTTATATGTATTTTGAGAATTTATGTTAAATATCCCTTTTTCGTGAAACCGCTTAAGGCAAAACTTAAATGAATTTTACTCCGCCTTTTTCATTCGTTCATTGTTCTTTGTCGTTTTGTAAAGTGAATCACATCATCATGAACACATCAAAAATCATCGTTAAAAATAACTGTCAACATTCCCTAAGGAATATTTGTGAATTCACACTTACGATAATAATGGCAAGGCAGGCAGGCAGGCACACAGGCTGGCAGTCCTTTGTAAAGCTCTTCATATCATACACATTCTCATCATCATGTTCATACAAATACGAACGTCACGAGAACATAATAAGGCTCACGGAAGTATAAAGTGCGGCAAACTTCATCAGCTGCTGCTACTATCATCAGCTTCAACATCAGTGACAGCAAACCGGCTTATAAACACACATTTTACCATATGAAATTTATATACTTACGACTCTTCTATGTTATATTCAGATATCGCATTTGTAAAACGCTGGCAAAGACACGTTTAAAACAAACAGTTTACACGTTAAATGATAAAAATGTCTTAAATGTATTTATTTTTATTACAACATGTTCGTGCATATGACATTTTCTGTATGTCCCTATGTCTGTCACTTTTTAAGTCAATTCGTTCTGGTGCGTGTGGTGATAATCAGGTTACTTAGAGCGTTTGAGGAGTTTGTCGAATATGAGTATCTACGAGTACAAGAGATTGTCATTTAAGTGCAGCAATTCGTTTTTAATGTGTCTATATATTTTTTGGTTAAAATTATTTTATTTTAAGGGAAAAGACTTAAATCTCTAAGATTTTATTTGCCTGAGATACACAAATTTTATGGGTTGAGGTAAAATCTTGAAGAATGTTTTATGAATACTTTCGTTTTTAATCTTTTTGTTATTAATGTTCGTATATTATGCCACCGTTTAAAACTTAATGCCAAATTCATTATATTTTATTTTTTTTCTTATTTAAATTAAAAACTATTTGTTATATCTTTCACTGGAGGCATAATTTTCACATAACCTAGATTTTATTTGAAGCCTCTGGCAAAATAGCGAAATTATTTTCTTGCATGTGTTCCATATATACAAAATGTATCTGTATATATTGCACAAAATAAAGGATATAGTAAGTTTATTAAAAAAAAGGACAATGCAGTTTCTATTAATGCTATAAAAAGAACAAAAAGGCTTAGCATGCAAAGGCACTAAGTCTACTTTTTCTAGAAATTGAGATTTTAATGCAATTATGTACAATAGAGCGGTTAGCCTTCCATACAAAAAAAAAGTTGTGTCAGTCACCCCCTAGGATCAAAGATAATGTTAAAACAATTCTAAATTTTTTTATTTTTTTTTTTGTTCACTGTGTCGCCAGTCCGATCATAATATATCGGTGAAATCGGTTCACATTTGCCCATAGCTCCCATACAAACTCTTCTATCAAAACGCACAAAATGAGACAAAAATCCCTAAAACGCTCGTTAGTCTAAAGATAATGCGAATTTTGAGTTTTGAGTAATCAATTTGTCAAATTTCGAGATAATCGGTCCACATTTGACCCTAGCTCTCATGTAAGTCAAAATGACAAAAAAAGCTTAAATATGTATGTTTTGAGAAAATGTTTGTATGATGGCAAAATTTAGCAAATATTTGTCTTTATACAGGAAAAAGAACACCTTTGACCATAATGGTAAAGGGTATCGTATGGTCGGTCTTGACCGACTATAGCACTTTCTTACTTTTTTTTTATTAAACCAAAAAATGTTGGTGGGGAAACCTTTCTTCGACGCGTTTCGATGGTTGGTTAGGGCATCTCATCAAGAGGATTATCCTTAATTCTAGACAGAGCGAAAACCATACATTATATATAATTTGAGGGACTAAATTAATACGAAATACTATCAACATAAAGCGAAGATTATCATCTAAATAGAAATACACAAACATTTTTCAGTTTTATCATTTCTTTATTTCCCACACTTTTGTTGTTGCTAAGACAAAAGTGCTATAAAGGGTATTCAAAAAAAGATTTTTGGTAAAAATATTTTTCTATAGAAAAATTTTTCATAAAAATATTTTTCTATAGAAAAATTTTTCATAAAAATATTTTTCTATAGAAAAATTTTTGATAAAAATATTTTTCTATAGAATAATTTTTGATAAAAATATTTTTCTATAGAAAAATTTTTGATAAAAATATTTTTCTATAGAAAAATTTTTGATAAGAATGTTTTTCTAAAGAAAAATTTTTGATAAAAATATTTTTTTATAGAAAAATTTTTGATAAAAATATTTTTCTATAGAAAAGTTTTTGATAAAAATATTTTTCTATAGAAAAATTTTTGATAAAAATATTTTTCTATAGAAAAATTTTTGATAAAAATATTTTTCTATAGACAAATTTTTGATAAAAATATTTTTCTATAGAAACATTTTTGATAGAAAATATTTTTCTATAGAAAAATTTTTGATAAAATTATTTTTCTATAGAAAAATTTTTGATAAAAATATTTTTCTATAGAAAAATTTTTGATAAGAATGTTTTTCTAAAGAAAAATTTTTGATAAAAATATTTTTCTGTAGAAAAATTGTTAATAAAAATATTTTCCTATAGAAAAATTTTTGATAAAAATATTTTTCTATAGAAAAATTTTTGATAAAAATATTTTTCTATAGAAAAATTTTTGATAAAAATATTTTTCTATAGATAAAAATATTTTTTTATAGAAAAATTTTTGATCAAAATATTTTTCTATAGAAACATTTTTTATCAAAATATTTTTCTATAGAAAAATTTTTGATAAAAATATTTTTCTATAGAAAAATTTTTGATAAAAATATTTTTCTATAGAAAAATTTTTGATAAAAATATTTTTCTATAGAAAAATTTTTGATAAAAATATTTTTCTAAAAAAAAATTTTTCATAAAAATATTTTTCTATAGAAAAATTTTTGATAAAAATATTTTCCTATAGAAAAATTTTTGATAAAAATATTTTTCTATAGAAAAATTTTTGATAAAAATATTTTCTATAGAAAAATTTTTGATAAAAATATTTTTCTATAGAAAAATTTTTGATAAAAATATTTTTCTATAGAAAAATTTTTGATACAAATATTTTTCTATAGAAAAATTTTTGATAAAAATATTTTTCTATAGAAAAATTTTTCATAAAAATATTTTTTTATAGAAAAATTTTTGATAAAAATATTTTTCTATAGAAAAATTTTTGATAAAAATATTTTTCTATAGAAAAATTTTTGATAAAAATATTTTTCTATAGAAAAATTTTTGATAAAAATATTTTTCTATAGAAAAATTTTTGATAAAAATATTTTTCTATAGAAAAATTTTTGATAAAAATATTTTTCTATAGAAAACTTTTTGATAAAAATATTTTTCTATAGAAAAATTTTTGATAAAAATATTTTTCTATAGAAAAATTTTTGATAAAAATATTTTTCTATAGACAAATTTTTGATAAAAATATTTTTCTATAGAAAAATTTTTGATAAAAAATATTTTTCTATAGAAAAATTTTTGATAAAATTATTTTTCTATAGAAAAATTTTTGATAAAAATATTTTTCTATAGAAAAATTTTTAATAAAATTATTTTTCTATAGAAAAATTTTTGATAAAAATATTTTTCTATAGAAAAATTTTTGATAAAAATATTTTTCTATAGAAAAATTTTTGATAAAAATATTTTTCTATAGACAAATTTTTGATTAAAATATTTTTCTATAGAAAAATTTTTGATAAAAAATATTTTTCTATAGAAAAATTTTTGATAAAATTATTTTTCTATAGAAAAATTTTTGATAAAAATATTTTTCTATAGAAAAATTTTTGATAAGAATGTTTTTCTAATGAAAAATTTTTGATAAAAATATTTTTCTATAGAAAAATTGTTAATAAAAATATTTTCCTATAGAAAAATTTTTGATAAAAATATTTTTCTATAGAAAAATTTTTGATAAAAATATTTTTCTATAGAAAAATTTTTGATAAAAATATTTTTCTATAGAAAAATTTTAGATAAAAATATTTTTCTATAGAAAAATTTTTGACAAAAATATTTTTCTATAGAAAAATTTTTGATAAAAATATTTTTCTATAGAAAAATTTTGATAAAAATATTTTTCTATAGAAAAATTTTTGATAAAAAATATTTTTCTATAGAAAAATTTTTGATAAAATTATTTTTCTATAGAAAAATTTTTGATAAAAATATTTTTCTATAGAAAAATTTTTGATAAGAATGTTTTTCTAAAGAAAAATTTTTGATAAAAATATTTTTCTATAGAAAAATTTTTGATAAAAATATTTTTCTATAGAAAAGTTTTTGATAAAAATATTTTTCTATAGAAAAATTTTTGATAAAAATATTTTTCTATAGAAAAATTTTTGATAAAAATATTTTTCTATAGAAAAATTTTTGATAAAAATATTTTTCTATAGAAAAATTTTTGATAAAAATATTTTTCTATAGAAAAATTTTTGATAAAAATATTTTTCTATAGAAAAATTTTTGATAAAAATATTTTTCTATAGAAAAATTTTTGATAAAAATATTTTTCTATAGAAAAATTTTTGATAAAAATATTTTTCTAAAAAAAAATTTTTCATAAAAATATTTTTCTATAGAAAAATTTTTGATAAAAATATTTTCCTATAGAAAAATTTTTGATAAAAATATTTTTCTATAGAAAAATTTTTGATAAAAATATTTTCTATAGAAAAATTTTTGATAAAAATATTTTTCTATAGAAAAATTTTTGATAAAAATATTTTTCTATAGAAAAATTTTTGATACAAATATTTTTCTATAGAAAAATTTTTGATAAAAATATTTTTCTATAGAAAAATTTTTCATAAAAATATTTTTTTATAGAAAAATTTTTGATAAAAATATTTTTCTATAGAAAAATTTTTGATAAAAATATTTTTCTATAGAAAAATTTTTGATAAAAATATTTTTCTATAGAAAAATTTTTGATAAAAATATTTTTCTATAGAAAAATTTTTGATAAAAATATTTTTCTATAGAAAAATTTTTGATAAAAATATTTTTCTATAGAAAAATTTTTGATAAAAATATTTTTCTATAGAAAAATTTTTGATAAAAATATTTTTCTATAGAAAAATTTTTGATAAAAATATTTTTCTATAGAAAAATTTTTGATAAAAATATTTTTCTATAGAAAAATTTTTGATAAAAATATTTTTCTATAGAAAAATTTTTGATAAAAATATTTTTCTATAGAAAAATTTTGATAAAAATATTTTTCTATAGACAAATTTTTCATAAAAATATTTTTCTATAGAAAAATTTTTGATAAAAATATTTTTCTATAGAAAAATTTTTGATAAAAATATTTTTCTATAGAAAAATTTTTGATAAAAATATTTTTCTACAGAAAATTTTCCGTTAAAATATGTTTCTATAGAAAAATTTTTGATAAAAATATTTTTTTTATAGAAAAATTTTTGATAAAAATATTTTTTTATAGAAAATTTTTCGATTATAATATTTTTCTATAGAAAAATTTTTGATAAAATACTTTTTGTAGAAAAATTTTGACTGTAAATTATTCTATAGAAAAACTTTCATAAAATTTCTGTTTTTCTTAGCTTTAAAATTTTTCCCAGAATTTAAAGATGAAGAAATGAATGCTCATGTCATAGAATCATAGAAACAATCCCAAAAATTAAATCCTGATATATTGTTATCTAATGTCAGACGAAATATATTTCATGGACCATTTAAAAGTGGTTCATGAAGAAACAAAATATACAACATAAAAAATTAAATATATGAAGTAAAAAGTAAACACCCAAAATGTCTTCAAAAACATTTATTACAGATAAAATTTCAAAATCTATGTAAAAATATCTCAAAACTTAACTCAAATATCAGGTAGATGGAGGATTATTATGCAAAAGACACACACTTTGAATTTATATTTGAAAGAAAGACGAAATAAAATAAAATATGTACTTTAATTTCGGGATGACTCAAAGGAAGTAAATGTACCGGATTATTGTAGAAAAACGTTGAAGATGCTATTACCTAGGACTTAGGTATGTTCAAATGTAGAAATAAAAATATTTACACTTGTTTTACATTTCTATATAAAACTTTAAAAACATGTCGAGTTTTGGTTTTTCATTGTGTTGGAAAATGTGTGAGTGTGACTGAATGCGGTTATAAATTATCAAAACACATCACGTGCAACATAATTTTCCATGTGAGTTGTGCAGAATTTTGTAATTTTTTTTCTCATTCATTTCTACATACAATCAGAAATACATACTTAGAAAGGTAACATGTATGGAAACGTATACGTTTTGGTGCATACAGACATACATGGCAAAATAATTTTCTTTAAAATTGTAAAACATAAAAACAAAACAATACTAGAATGGAAAGAATAATATAATTTAAGAAATATAATAAATGTTAAGTTAGCTGTAAGTAGGTGTAGACTCTGGCACATACATTTTTCATTTATTCTCTTTGATAAAATATTTTATCAAGTATTACATGCAATAGAATCAGTTAACGGAAATCGATTATTACTTAAAACACACTAACATATGCGATACATATCCATATGTACGTTAGAGTACATATAGATATGTATCTTCATGTATGAAGCAAAATAAACTTTGTAATACAGAAAGACGTACCCCATTTTGTTACACAATGACCCCGATAATCCAAAATACATAATCCAAATATAAAATGTCATTCAGACCGAATATCGGAAGAGAGTGGCGACTTGACGCCAAAGCTTGAACATGCCAGTTATATGGGAAAAAATAAGGGGTTTCTTGAAATCAAAAAAAAATTATACTTCGAATACATTTTCAAAAATGTGTTTAAAAAATGATACTGAAACTAAATCGGCTTTATAACTAGAAAAATTACCTTAAAATCGGTTAAAAACTTTCCTAATTATTAAGGGGTTTCCAAAATATTTTACGCCCTTAAAGACTCTCCTATGTATATGCAATAAAAAATATATTATTTTAAAAAAATTTTAAAAAGTTTGATTAGTTTTACTTTTTTGCAGATGCAACAGTTACGATCTTTTATCATAAGTAAGAAAATAAAAGTTATTTTTGCCTTTTATTTTTTCGATAAAAAATAACTGTTATTCTAGACTTTTATTTTTTCGAGCAAAAATGAAAGTTATTTTTTGACTTTAATTTTTCAATCAAAAATAAAAGTTAGTTTTTGACTTATATTTTTTTGAGCAAAAATAACAGTTATTTTTTACTTTTATTTTTTCGAGCAGAAATAAAAGTTATTTTTTGACTTTTCTTTTTTCGAGCAGAAATAAAAGTTATCTTTGTTTAAATTGATGATAAATTTATTATATTTATAACAAAAATTTTCAAACAAAGATAATTTTTTAGTGAAAATAATAGGCATATACTTAAAAATATATGGAGTTAAGTTTTGCAATCATAATTGGGTAAAAAAACTTTTATTTCTGCTCGAAAAAATAAAAGTCAAAAAATAACTATTATTTCTGCTTGAAAAAATAAAAGTCAAAAATAACTGTTATTTGTACTCAAAAAAATAATAATAAAAAATAACTTTTATTCATGCTCGAAATAATAAAAGTCAAAAATAATTGTTATTTTTGCTCGAAAAAATAAAATTTAAAAATTAACTTTTATTTTTGCTCGAAAAAATAAATGTTAAAAATAACTGTTATTACGATAACCTTCACCACTAAGCTCAAAGGTGTTCTTTTTCCTATATAAAGGCAAATATTTGAAAATAAATGTTGCCATCATACAAACATTTTCTCAAAACTTTTATATTTAAGCTGTTTCCGCCATTTGGACTTATATGAGAGCTAAGGTCAAATGTGGACCAATTATCTCAAAATTGGGCAAATTAAAAAAATTGAAAAATTATGTTTGCAAAAAATAAACTTAAAATGCTCATTATCTTCAGATTTACGAGCGTTTTAGTGATTTTTGTCTCATTTTGTGCATTTTGACACATAAAATTGTATGGGAGTTATGGTCAAATGTGGACCGATTTCAACGAAATTTGTTACAAATTTGATATTTGTGGCCAATATATCAATTTCGGGAAGTGGGACCTATGGGAGGTACCATAAACCGATTTTGACGAATTTAAATAGCCACAGTACCACTAAAAAAATGATCTATGCCAAATTTCATCAAATTATCTTATGTATTGCGACCTGTACTTTGATTACAAGGTTAACTTGGGGGTCCAGCCAGTCGAACGGATGGACGTACTGACTCAGAAAGTGATTCTAAGCCTATTGTTATTCTAAAAGCTGGGTCTAAGACAAATATTTCTATGCGTTACATACATCAGCACAAACTTATAATACACTTTCCACCTATGGCGGTGAAGGGTATAAAAACACCCTGTAGATTAGCACAAAGAAGAAATTTGATTGATATCTCTAACGGCTTAGCCGTATCTGCGGATTAAAGTCAAATTTTTCACCAAAATTATAAAAAAGCACGTGAATGGTATATTAGCAATTTTTATAAGAACTAGTGTATGGGTAGAAACATATCGCACTTGTTCAACAAAAGGGTATTAACTCAAAATTTTTAAATTTTCACTTTTTTGAAGAAATTGATTTGTAGTGGTCTTATCTGCCCATTGTAAAAATCTGACATCATTTTCACTATAATTTCGCCAAAAAAACTACAGTTTTACCCCTCTTCTTTATATGAAAGTAGTAGTAAAATAAAATAGTTTTTTGATTTTACTGAAAATTTTCACTTAATACCCTCTTGTTGTCATTATTACTAGGGCCAAAAATAAAATTTTCAAATATTAAATTTTTAAGAAAAAATAAATATTAAATTTTTAAGAAAAAGTTATATTTAAATGAGAATGCAAAAAATTACAGAATTTGACTTTAAATTTCTCAAAAACTATACAAGTTATATGAATATTTTTTTTTAAATTTGCAGTTATAATGTCTATTTTATTGTTTATGTAAAACAATTTAAAAAATTTCAAAAAAGAAACCCAATTGACCTTTTTTTGCAATTAAAATTTTGGTATATAGAAATTTTCCATTTTTTATAAAATTCGATTTCCTGGATTCGTTTTTGAATAAATCCTACTTTTTATTTTTGAAATCTAAAGAGAATATACGGGACTATATAACTGCATTTTAAAAAGTTACAAAATCCTCTTGGCTTTTTTGTTATTGTGCGAAAACACAAAAATTTTCTCGAAAATTATACGAATTTCGTTCAATGCTGTACGTAAAGGAAATATTTCACTGACTTAAATTTTGCTTTAAAATCATTCTAGAACGCCATTCTCTACGAATATATAATAAAACATTAACTTTTAATAAAAACTACTTCTTCTACTTTTGACGAAGAAGTTGTTTTTATTAAAAAATTTATATCATCTTTTTGAGAAAAAAATGCAATTTTCGATCAGCAATTTTTTGCTTTTATCAAAAAACTATTTATTACAACAATAAATATATGTCATAAATTGGGATCTTAGTGCAATACACTACAGTAAAAATTTTTAATTAAATTTTTTATATCCCATAATTTTTGAATTTTTTTTTTAAATATTTGACTTTGGAAATTTCTCAACATTTAATGGTTCAAGATATTTAAATGCGGTTTTAAGTGTTTAATTTTTTGAACTGTTGGCTGAATGTCGGTGTTTTTTAAAAAATTATGTCGCACTTGATCAACAAGAGGGTATTAACTCAAAATTTTAAAATTTTTAGTAGAGTCAAAAACTATTTTATTTTACTACTACTTTCATATAAAGAAGAGGGGTAAAACCGTAGTTTTTTGGCGAAATTATAGTGAAAATGATGCCAGATTTTTACAATGGGTAGATAAGACCACTACACATCAATTTCTTCTAAAAAGTGAAAATTTAAAAATTTGTGTTCAATACCGAATGTACAATAAGTCAAAAACTAAAAAAAGTCTGTGAGAAAAATGATTTTTTTATTTTTGAAATGAAATGACTTAAGATCTATAACAGTTATTATTGTAATGTTGACATGTTTTTTCGTGGTCTCTTCAAGCTCATTTCAAAATGTAAAAAATCAACAATATTGGACAATAATTTAGAGCTACACTGTACAAAAGCTTTTTTATACCCACCATCAAAAAGAATACGAGGTATTATGGAGATTTTCATTCCGCTTGTACTTTCCTTAATATTGGGTCAAAAACAAAAAGGGATATATATTCTGTATCCTTATGAAATTATAGGACGATTGAGCGATGCCCGTCTGTCTGTCTGTTGAAATCACGATAACGCCTAAACGAAAGAAGCAACCTCTTTGAAACTTTGTAAAAACATTCTTCATTTCTCAGAAAATTTTGGTATTTAAATTGGGCAAATTCGATTAACATTTGACCATAGCTCCCGTATAACCTCGCCTAGGCTAATCGCTTATTTGCTAATAAATAACAAACTATAATAGCTATAATGAGAATATTATATGTAGAAAATTTTTCTATAAACAAATTTTATATAGAAAAAAATTTTCTGCAAAATTTTTTTCTTTTTTGAAAAACTTTTCTATACAAAAATTTTATATAGCAGTTTTTCACTACAAATAATTTGTATTGAAAATTTTTCTCAACAAAAATTTTAGATAGAAATTTATTCAGTCCCTCAAATTATACATAATGTGAGGTTTTCGCTCTGTCTAGAATTAGGGATAATCCTCCTGAAGAGATGGTCTAACCAACCATCGAAACGCGTCGAGGAAAGGTTTCCCCACCAACATTTTTTGGTTTTATCAAAAAACTATTTATTACAATAATAAATAATTGTAATAAATTGGGATTCTTAGTGCAATACACTACAGTAAAACTTTTTAATTAAATGTTTGATGTTTGATTTTGATAAACTTTTTTAGAAATTTTTTCTATACGAAATATTTATTCAGAAATTTGTTCTATACATAATTTTTTTATACAAATTTATTTTTTTTTGAAACATTTTATATAAAAAATGTTTCTATAAAAAAATTTTATACCGAAAATTTTTCTATAAAAAAATTTTATACCGAAAATTTTTCTATAAAAAAATTTTATACCGAAAATTTTTCTATAAAAAAATTTTATACCGAAAATTTTTCTATAAAAAAATTGTATACCGAAAATTTTTCTATAAAAAAATTTTATACCGAAAATTTTTCTATAAAAAAATTTTATACCGAAAATTTTTCTATTAAAAAATTTTGATACCGAAATTTTTTTTCTAGAAATTTATATAGAAATTTTTTCTCTACAATATTTTTTTTTTTTCTTTGTTTAAAAATTTTATGTAGAAAATTTTTTTTTTAATTTTATACAGAAAATTTGTATGTAGAAAAAGTTGAATGTAGAAAATTTTTCTATAAAAAAATTTTATATAGAAAAAAGTTTTCTACAAAATATTGTTATTTTTTGAAAAAAAAATTTTCTATATAAAAATTTTATATAGAAAATTTTTCACTAAAAAAATTTTGTATAGAAAATTTAGTGTAAAGAAGTTTTACATAAGCCCAAGGTAGCATATAAAATTTCATCAAAATCGGTTCACATTTAGCTATAGCTCCCATACAAAAAACATATGAAAACTGCCTAAATTTCACCTAAAATACACTTAAATGCCAATAAATCTAAAACTTTAACAGATATAAACACTAAATTTAACTCAAGGAAAATCACAATCGGTCAAATGGTGACCATAGCTTGCATATAAAAAACTTACGTTCAACATTTTGAATTAGCTGCACTCTCGTATAACTTGATGGTGGGTATAGAAGATTAGGCACAGCCGAATATAACACTCTAACTTGTTACTTCTCAGGTGGTCTACTTTGATGCCCAATGATTCATCCTGTGTTAATATAAGGTAACCATAAATCCAAAATTTATAAAGCTAAGGTCCTCCTTAACAATTCCCTCATACATACTGATGCAATCAGACCTACAGTTTAGAAGATACAGATTAATTACCACTTTTTTTTGTTTCAAACTTCTATGCGTATGAGTGATAATTATTTTAAAAAAATACGTATACGCCACTTATTACCACAAAATAATTTATCATTTCCATTATTTACATTCAAATGTACATGTCAAATCCAATTTAAATAACAAAATAAAATATGAATTCTGATTTTGACAAACTTTGCCACTAAACCGCCAATAATATCGGTTCAATTGCATTGAAGTGCCAGTATTTTGAAATATTTAAATTTATATTTTTTAATAGAAAATTCGAAAATGTTTATTTAAATACAAATATTTACGTATAAAATATCTAAGAGCATTAATACATAAGTTTATTAAAATCCATACGAATGTGTATGTATGTTATATACCAAATATTTACTACTTATGATAATTTCATGAGTTTTAAGCTGGAGAATACTTCGAAATCCTGTGACATAAAAAATGAAACTATAAAAAAGTTTTATATACAAATTTGTAGCCTTTTTTTTTTTATCTAAAATGCATTAAAATTAAGGTGGTTCAAAAATATAACTCTTAAATCAAACTAAGTTGCCATATTAAATACATTTGTCATTTATATGTCAGAATATGAACAAGAGATTCTTAAAATAAATTTTATTTTGAATTCTATGTTAGGACATTTTTGCTAAAAGTAAATCAGTTATGAAAACATATTAAGGAAAAAACAAATTTTCAAACTACCCTTATATGTTTATTTCCAAATATTTACTTTCATAAAAGTATAAAACCTTTTAGTTTGTTAAACATTTTCTTTGGAATTATGGATATTATGATTTAATTTGCTGCTCTATTTTTTATTTAAGTTATGCAAATGATGTGAAATTGAATTAAATTTATTTAAAATACATTCATATATGCCATCTGTCATGAATATTTAATAAAAATTAAAAATAAATATTTTCAAAAAAAAAAAACTTAAATTAATAAATTTGAAACAACTTATTTCTCACACAGAAAACCCTTTTGCCTTTTTAATAAGATACAAAATATATTGTTCGTTCCACAAAAGACATAATGTCAAGCAATATTTTAAATTTTTGACACAAGCTGCATGAAAAAAAAGTACATTCTAAAAATATAAGACACGTAACTTGAGCTCTTCTGTCATAGAAAAATACATACATAAGCACATACTTACTTACCTACACATACATAAGTGTGTGAAATTTATAAAAAGATATATATTTGTATTGCATATATGTATGGATCTATGCATTTCTTTTACAACGAAAGAATTTGAATCAAATATAATATTTTACTCCTTTGTTATACAAAATCTCTTGAGTTCTTATTTTGTTAAAATTTTAACATAAAGTCAATATGTCGCAATTGCTTAAGATGTTTCCTAATCTGTATTTGAGAATGTTTTATAACGATTTTGCCGAGTGTATCTAAGTTATTGATGTCTCTTATGCGGATTTTACGTTAAAAGTCGAATGCTCGTGCACTCATATTTATGTAAGTTCATGCAAATGTGCAAGAGTTTATTTGTTACTTAGTAAAATATATGGGGATGTACACACATTTTTATCTCATATCAAAATGGACCTTAAATGACTTAATATTTTGAAATGGTTCCCTATCGTCTGAATAAGTTAAAATAAGCTTCTAAGTCTAATTAAGTCAGGTTGTATCTTAATCTATGTCTTAGTCTATGTCTTAGTCTATGTCTTAGTCTATGTCTTAGTCTATGTCTTAGTCTATGTCTTAGTCTATGTCTTAGTCTATGTCTTAGTCTATGTCTTAGTCTATGTCTTAGTCTATGTCTTAGTCTATGTCTTAGTCTATGTCTTAGTCTATGTCTTAGTCTATGTCTTAGTCTATGTCTTAGTCTATATCTTAGTCTATGTCTTAGTCTATGTCTTAATCTATGTCTTAGTCTATGTCTTAGTCTATATCTTAGTCTATGTCTTAGTCTATGTCTTAATCTATGTCTTAGTCTATGTCTTAGTCTATATCTTAGTCTATGTCTTAGTCTATATCTTAGTCTATGTCTTAGTCTATGTCTTAGTCTATGTCTTAGTCTATGTCTTAGTCTATGTCTTAGTCTATATCTTAGTCTATGTCTTAGTCTATGTCTTAATCTATGTCTTAGTCTATGTCTTAGTCTATGTCTTAGTCTATGTCTTAGTCTATATCTTAGTCTATGTCTTAGTCTATGTCTTAGTCTATGTCTTAGTCTATGTCTTATTCTATGTCTTAGTCTATGTCTTAGTCTATGTCTTAGTCTATGTCTTAGTCTATGTCTTAGTCTATGTCTTAGTCTATGTCTTAGTCTATGTCTTAGTCTATGTCTTAGTCTATATCTTAGTCTATGTCTTAGTCTATGTCTTAGTCTATGTCTTAGTCTATGTCTTATTCTATGTCTTAGTCTATGTCTTAGTCTATGTCTTAGTCTATGTCTTAGTCTATGTCTTAGTCTATGTCTTAGTCTATATCTTAGTCTATGTCTTAGTCTATGTCTTAATCTATGTCTTAGTCTATGTCTTAGTCTATGTCTTAGTCTATGTCTTAGTCTATGTCTTAGTCTATGTCTTAGTCTATGTCTTAGTCTATGTCTTAGTCTATGTCTTAGTCTATGTCTTAGTCTATATCTTAGTCTATGTCTTAGTCTATGTCTTAGTCTATGTCTTAGTCTATGTCTTAGTCTATGTCTTAGTCTATGTCTTAGTCTATGTCTTAGTCTATGTCTTAGTCTATGTCTTAGTCTATATCTTAGTCTATGTCTTAGTCTATGTCTTAGTCTGTGTCTTAGTCTATGTCTTAGTCTATGTCTTAGTCTATGTCTTAGTCTATGTCTTAGTCTATGTCTTAGTCTATGTCTTAGTCTATGTCTTAGTCTATGTCTTAATCTATGTCTTAGTCTATGTCTTAGTCTATGTCTTAGTCTATGTCTTAGTCTATGTCTTAGTCTATGTCTTAGTCTATGTCTTAGTCTATGTCTTAGTCTATGTCTTAGTCTATGTCTTAGTCTATATCTTAGTCTATGTCTTAGTCTATGTCTTAGTCTATGTCTTAGTCTATGTCTTAGTCTATGTCTTAGTCTATGTCTTAGTCTATGTCTTAGTCTATGTCTTAGTCTATGTCTTAGTCTATGTCTTAGTTTATATCTTAGTTTACGTCTCAGTCGATGTCGTAGTATATATCTTATTCTATATCTTAGTCTATGTCCTAGTCTATGTCTTAGTCCATATCTTAGTCCATGTCTTAGTCTATATCTTGGACAATGTCTAAAGTCTGGACTATAGTTTCTACTATAGTTTGAAATATATTTTGTACTATAGTCAGAACTATAGTTAGTACTATAGTTTGGACCATAGTTTGTACTATTTATAGTCTGGACTTTAGTTTTAACAATACTCTGTTCTATAATATACACAATATTCTATTCTATATTTTATACTAAATCCTGAACTAAGATTGATCTGTGGTATGGGAATAACATATACATGTATAGTTTTCCGGCACAAATGTTCAATCTGCATATGTGCTTTTACATATACATTTCTCTTTTATTATTCATATTAAAAAAGCTTTAGCAAAATCTACAAACGCATACACTAAAACGCTTAAATATTTACATAGATACATAGACACATGTACATGTGTAGAATATGCAAAAAAATCTCTGCAATGTAAGAAATCTATGGCATTTTTATGTGACCATTTACGTGATGCCACTTTACTTTGCTGATGTTGAAGCTGATTCCTTCCAGTAAATAACAAGAAATGAACAAACTTCATTGTTTCGTTATAATAAAAGAAACAAGAAGCAATTTTTGACACTTTTGCTAAAAAGAAATAAGATTCACAAGAATATCATCTACATATTTTATTATATAAAGAAAGCGTTTACCTTTTTAAAATTCAAATCTTTTCTACATTTCTAAAATTTACAAACATTTGTACATATGATGTTATGTAGATGTAAGAACAACAACAAAGAAAAAAAACTAATTTCAAGAATGTATTGTTTGGATAATCCACTGCATACATTATGGCGTTAGTACCTTTAGTATGAGTCTTTAATGTGAGTGTTTGAAAGAATGTGAGTGAGAACTTTGCCAAATGATTTATCTAGTGATTGTGGTTTTTATGTTTTTACATTGTAGTTTTTTTTGGAAAAAATAACAACCATCGGTTGTAGATTTAGGATTTGTTTGTATCTGTATGTCTTTGGTCATTTGTGGCATCTGGTTTCATTGTGTCGCATCAAAAAACGAGAATAATTTTACCTTTGCAAAAGAAAATTGCTGAGCTCATTTATGAGCAAAATTTGATTGTAAAGGTGGCTGCTACTGCTGCTGGTGCACCACAACACACACGATTTGTATTTGAATCCTAAAGTATTTTATTTAACATTTTTATAGATGACTATCAAACAGCAGCTCATTAGAGTGATCCTTATTTTGCAAATGTCAGAATTTTTAATCACATCCTAATAATATTTTTAAAAATTATAAAATTTTCTTCTTTCTGAACCGATTTCAACTTCCGGTTGACGGCAATTCTTTACCTTCCTTGATTGTGCGGAGATGTTGTGGAGCTGATTTTAGCATTACACGCAACCGATTTGATGGGTGAAAGTGAAGCACTTTTGAATATTAAGGGATACCCTAAGCTAAATATTGTTTTGAAATTTGTTTTTGTTTTACAGAAAAAAATCTAATAAATAGAATCAGGTGAAAGGGCAGTTATCCCATTTGTGAGGTTTTGTTGTGGTGACACACCTTTAAGAGACTGACTGACTGATAAATCTGCTATTATTTTGTGCTGATGCTGCATTTAGTTAAGGCTATATCTATAAATTTGTACAGCATTACATATTTAGCTCATATGTAAAATATTTGCCATTTTGTTTATATTTTTGGATACTAATATATTTTGTATATTTAAATTGTTATGGCTGTGATTTACATAGAAACCAAATCATTTATTTCAAATGCTGCCAAATGGATATGAGTCATATACCAAAAAAATATGAAAACCCAGCAAAAAAATTTTAAGCAAATCTTTCAAATATTTTTTTTGTAGAAAATTTTTGAAAAATAGTCTAATAAAATGGAAATTTTTTGAAAATTTACTATTTATAGGAAATTTTTCGAAAATTTACTATTTATAGGAAATTTTTAGAAAATATACTATTTAAAGGAAATTTTTACAAAATTTACTATTTAAAGGAAATTTTTAGAAAATATATAATTTAAGGGAAATTTTTCTAAAATTTACTATTAAAAGAAAATTTTTCGAAAATTGACTGTTTATAGGAATTTTTTTCCAAAAATTGACTATTTATTGGAAATTTTTCGAAAATTGACAATTTATAGAAAATTTTTCAAAAACTGACTATTTATAGGAAATTTTTCAAAAAATTACTATTCATAGGAAATTTATAGTAAATTAGCTTTTTATAGGAAATTTTTCTAAATTTTTTTTTATAGGAAATTTTTTAAAAATTGACTCTTTATAGGAAATTTTTCGAAAATTGACTATTTATAGGAAAATTTTTCGAAAATTGACTATTAATAGAAAATTTTTCGAAAATTGACTATTTATAGGAAATTTTTCGAAAATTGACTATTTATAAGAAATTTTTCGAAAATTGACTATTTTTAGGAAATTTTTCGAAAATTGACTATTTATAGGAAATTTTTCGAAAATTGACTATTTTTAGGAAATTTTTCGAAAATTTACTACTTTTAGGAAATTTTTCGAAAATTGACTATTTTTAGGAAATTTTTTGAAAATTGACTATTTATAGGAAATTTTTCGAAAATTGACTATTTATAGGAAAGTTTTCGAAAATTGACTATTTATAGGAAATTTTTCGAAAATTGAATATTTATAGGAAATATTTCGAAAATTGAATATTTGTAATAAATTTTTCGAAAATTGAGTATTTATAAGAAATTTTTCGAAAGTTGACTATTTAAAGGACATTTTACGAAAATTTACTATTTATAAGAAATTTTTGGAAAATAGACTATTTATAAGAAATTTTTCGAAAATTGACTATTTATAGGAAATTTTTCGAAAATTTACTATTTATAGGAAATTTTTCAAAAATTGACTATTTATAGGAAATTTTTCGAAAATTGAATATTTATAGGAAATTTTTCGAAAATTGGCTATTTATAGGAAATTTTTCGAGAATTGACTATTTATAGGAAATTTTTCGAAAATTGACTATTTATAGGAAATTTTTCGAAAATTGACTATTTATAGGAAATTTTTCGAAAATTGACTATTTATAGGAAATTTTTCGAAAATTTACTATTTATAGGAAATTTTTCGAAAATTGACTATTTATAGCAAATTTTTCGAAAATTGACTATTTATAGGAAATTTTTCGAAAATTTGACTATTTATAGGAAATTTTTCAAAAATTGACTATTTATAGGAAATTTTTCGAAAATTTACTATTTATAGGAAATTTTTCGAAAATTTACTATTTATAGGAAATTTTTCAAAAATTGACTATTTATAGGAAATTTTTCGAAAATTTACTATTTATAGGAAATTTTTCGAAAATTGACTATTTATAGGAAATTTTTCGAAAATTGACTATTTATAGGAAATTTTTCGAAAATTGACTATTTATAGGAAATTTTTCGAAAATTGACTATTTATGAAAATTTCTCGAAAATTGACTATTTATAGGATATTTTTCGAAAATTTACTATTTATGGGAAATTTTTGTAAAATTGACTATTTAAAGGAAATTTTTCAAAAAACAAGTTTTTCCTGGGATATATGAAAATATTTTATTTTATCTTTTATATATTTATTTATCTCCAAATCTCTTCCTCCAGATTTGTGTATGCAAAAAATGTAGTCCTAGTGCTATAATTTGATTGAACATATGTTCCCAACGATCTTTGCTAAACACGTTTATTGTCTTAAAATTAATTTCGAAGCCAAAAACTAAACCAAAAAGAAACATATGGCATTTTTGAAAAAGTTTGCACGAAAATTTAATTTATTGTTATACAAAAAAAAGACCCATAAAAAACTTGTAAACTAAATATTTGGGTTACACATTCTGATAAATTTTTCATATTTATAAGTTATATATAAAAAATAAAAAATATGACCTATGGGAAAAAAGAAAAATCATATAAAATTATTGCACTCAGGTTTACTATAAAATAGTTTTCCTTCAAGTTTTGTTCACGTGTTTCTCATAAGCAATTTTCTTAAATTTACTTTCTTCATTTAAATTACTTTGAAAATTGTTTTTATTTTTTTTCTGCATCTGAACATACAAAATTCAATTAAACTTAAAAGCCATATTTTAGCCAAAATGCATTTAAGTTGTTTTTTTTTTTGCTTCCATTTTACACCCATCAGAGTTAAGTAAGAAAAAAGCATCCAAGGTTGATTCAGGTTAATGGTGAAAGCCTTGGAAAGTTAGCAAAAATACATTAACACAGAAGGTCAGAGGAGAACAAGGACACAGTAAGAATGAGTGATGAAGGAATTGTTATGTTAAAACTTAAATTATTGAATGGATTGAAGACGAAAAGGAAATTTATTGAAAACAATTTGAAATAATCATTGAAAATAAGAACTGCATAACGACCATGAAATTAATGAAATGAAACTTTTCATAAAATTTACAAATAGAAAATTTTCGAAAATTTCTTATGAATAGTCAATTTTCAAACAATTTCCTTAAATAATAAATTTTCGAAAAATTTCCTATAAAACGTAAATTTTCGAAAAATTTCCTATAAAAAGTGAATTTTCGAAAAATTTCCTGAAAAAAGTCAATTTTGGAAAAAGTTCTTATAAATAGTAAATTTTTAAAAAATTTCCTCTAAATAGTCAATTTTTGAAAAATATCCTATAAATGGTCAATTTTCGAAAAATTTCCTATAAATAGTCAATTTTCGAAAATTTTCCTATAAATAGTCAATTTTCGAAAAATTTTCTATAAATACTCAATTTGCGAAAAATTTTCATAAATCGTCAATTTTCAAAAAATTTCCTATAAATAGTCAATTTTTGAAAAATTTTGTATAAATAGTCAATTTTCGAAAAATTTGATATAAATATTCAATTTTCGAAAAATTTCCTATAAATATTCAATTTTCGAAAAATTTCCTATAAATATTCAATTTTCGAAAAATTTCCTATAAATATTCAATTTTGGAAAAATTTCCTATAAATAGTCAATTTTCGAAAAATTTCCTATATATAGTAAATTTTCGAAAAATTTCCTATAAATAGTCAATTTTCGAAAAATTTCCTATAAACAGTCAATTTTCGAAAAATTTCCTATAAATAGTCAAATTTTGAAAAATTTCTTATAAATAGTCAATTTTAAAATTCCTTTACTTAGTCAGTTTTCGAAAATTTTCTTACAAATAGTCAATTTTCAAAAAATTTCCTATAAATATTCAATTTTCACAAAATTTTCTATAAATAGTCAATTTTCGAAAAATTTCCTGTATATAATAATTTTCGAAAAATTTCCTTTAAATAGTCAATTTGGGAAAAATTTCCTATAAAAATTCAATACTCGAAAAATTTCCTTTAGTCAATTTTCGTAAAATTTTCTATAAAAAGTAAAGTTTCGCAAAATTTCCTACAAAAAGTCAATTGTCGAAAAAGTAAATTTTCGAAAAATTTCTTTTAAATTGTCAATTTTCGAATTATTTCCTTTAAATTGTCAATTTTCGAAAAATTTCCTATAAATAGTCAATTTTCGAAAAATTTCCTATAAATAGTAAATTTTTGAAAAATTTTTTATAAATAGTCAATTTTTGAAAAATTTCCTGTAAATAGTCAATTTTTGAAAAATTTTCTATAAATAGTCATTTTTTGAAAAATTTCTAATAAATAGTCAATTTTCTAAAAATTTCCTATAAATAGTCAATTTTCGAAAAATTTCCTATAAATAGTAAATTTTCGAAAAATTTCCTATAAATAGTTGGAAATATTTCCCATAAATAGTCAATTTTCGAAAAATTTCCTATAAATAGTCAATTTTCGAAAAATTTCCTATAAATAGTAAATTTTCGAAAAATTTCCTATAAATAGTAAATTTTCGAAAAATTTCCTTTAAATAGTCAATTTTCGAAAAATTTAAAATAAATAATCAATTTTCGAAAAATTTCCTAGAAATAGTCAATTTTCGAAAATTTTCCTTTAAATAGTCAATTTTCGAAAAATTTCTTATAAATAGTCAATTTTAAAATTCCTTTACCTAGTCAGTTTTCGAAAATTTTCTTACAAATAGTCAATTTTCAAAAAATTTCCTATAAATATTCAATTTTCACAAAATTTTCTATAAATAGTCAATTTTCGAAAAATTTCCTGTATATAATAATTTTCGAAAAATTTCCTTTAAATAGTCAATTTGGGAAAAATTTCCTATAAAAATTCAATACTCGAAAAATTTCCTTTAGTCAATTTTCGTAAAATTTTCTATAAAAAGTAAAGTTTCGCAAAATTTCCTACAAAAAGTCAATTGTCGAAAAAGTAAATTTTCGAAAAATTTCTTTTAAATTGTCAATTTTCGAATTATTTCCTTTAAATTGTCAATTTTCGAAAAATTTCCTATAAATAGTCAATTTTCGCAAAATTTCCTATAAATAGTAAATTTTTGAAAAATTTTTTATAAATAGTCAATTTTTGAAAAATTTCCTGTAAATAGTCAATTTTTGAAAAATTTTCTATAAATAGTCATTTTTTGAAAAATTTCTAATAAATAGTCAATTTTCGAAAAATTTCCTATAAATAGTCAATTTTCGAAAAATTTCCTATAAATAGTAAATTTTCGAAAAATTTCCTATAAATAGTCAATTTTCGAAAAATTTCCTATAAATAGTCAATATTTGAAAAATTTCCTATAAATAGTCAATTTTTGAAAAATTTCCTATAAATAGTAAATTTTCGAAAATTTTTCTATAAATAGTAAATTTTCGAAAAATTTCCTATAAATAGTCAATTTTCGAAAAATTTCCTATAAATATTCAATTTTCGAAAAATTTCCTATAAATAGTCAATTTTCGAAAATATTTCCTATAAATAGTCAATTTTCGAAAAATTTCCTGTAAATAGTCAATTTTCGAAAAATTTCCTATAAATAGTCAATTTTCGAAAAATTTCCTATAAATAGTCAATTTTCGAAAAATTTCCTATAAATAATCAATTTTCGAAAAATTTCCTAGAAATAGTAAATTTTCGAAAATTTTCCTAGAAATAGTCAATTTTCGAAAAATTTCCTATAAATAGTAAATTTTCGAAAAATTTCCTATAAATAGTCAATTTCCGAAAATTTCCTATAAATAGTCAATTTTCGAAAAATTTCCTACAAATATTCAATTTTCGAAAAATTTTCTATAAATAGTCAATTTTCGAAAAATTTCCTATAAATATTCAATTTTCGAAAAATTTCCTATAAATAGTCAATTTTCGAAAATATTTCCTATAAATAGTCAATTTTCGAAAAATTTCCTATAAATAGTCAATTTTCGAAAAATTTCCTATAAATTGTCAATTTTCGAAAAATTTCCTATAAATAGTCAATTTTCGAAAAATTTCCTATAAATAGTCAATTTTCGAAAAATTTCCTAGAAATAGTAAATTTTCGAAAATTTTCCTAGAAATAGTCAATTTTCGAAAAATTTCCTATAAATAGTAAATTTTCGAAAAATTTCCTATAAATAGTCAATTTTCGAAAAATTTCCTATAAATATTCAATTTTCGAAAAATTTCCTATAATTATTCAATTTTCGAAAAATTTCCTATAAAAAGTCAATTTTCGAAAATATTTCCTATAAATAGTCAATTTTCGAAAAATTTCCTACAAATAGTCAATTTTCGAAAAATTTCCTACAAATATTCAATTTTCGAAAAATTTTCTATAAATAGTCAATTTTCGAAAAATTTCCTATAAATTGTCAATTTTCGAAAAATTTCCTATAAATGTCAATTTTCGAAAAATTTCCTATAAATTGTCAATTTTCGAAAAATTTCCTATAAATAGTCAATTTTCGAAAAATTTCCTATAAATAGTCAATTTTCGAAAAATTTCCTATAAATAGTCAATTTTCGAAAAATTTCCTAGAAATAGTAAATTTTCGAAAATTTTCCTAGAAATAGTCAATTTTCGAAAAATTTCCTATAAATAGTAAATTTTCGAAAAATTTCCTATAAATAGTCAATTTTCGAAAAATTTCCTATAAATAGTCAATTTTCGAAAAATTTCCTACAAATATTCAATTTTCGAAAAATTTTCTATAAATAGTCAATTTTCGAAAAATTTCCTATAAATAGTCAATTTTCGAAAAATTTCCTATAAATAGTCAATTTTCGAAAAATTTCCTATAAATAGTCAATGTTCGAAAAATTTCCTATAAATATTCAATTTTCGAAAAATTTTCTACAAATAGTCATTTTTCGAAAGATTTTCTGTAAATTGTCAATTTTCTTCAAATTTCCTATAAATAGTCAATTTTCAAACAATTTCCTATAAATGTTAAATTTTGAAAATTTTCCTATAAGTTAATTTTAATGTAGGGTGTTTTTTGTTCCGGAATGACTATGCTTTCCTGCTTGTTTTATATTTTTCTTTTTAACTATTTTACATATTAATAGCAATGTTTTGCATTCATTGTAGTATTTTGCGGTTAATATCTATTAAGATATCGCATGACTTTTTTCCATCATAATTTATTAGTGAGTAAAAGCTGTTAATAAAATTATCGTCAACAAATAAACGAACAACGAAAATAAAATAAAAACAAACAAAAATAAAAAGGACTGAACAGAAAAGAACAGAATAAAACAATTGTTTACATTTTGCTAGAAACTATAAAATAATGTTTTTAATATCCTTGAGGTAGGTCAGTCAATTCACTTGTGTGTAAAATATGTATGTTAGTGTGTGTACAATGTATAAAATGAGTATTTTCATGTAAATTATTAAATACTGGATAGCATGTTAACCTCGCTGTTAAGTTTGTGCAATCCTCTTCGTTTTTTATCAGTTAAGGAGATTTTTATTGAGCCTGCGCTTTTAAGAGGGGGGAAAACCTAACGAAACTCTCAAATGAAAGACGACAGGACTTAACATTGAGACGACAGAAAGCCGAATGGGTAACAATGGAATTTAATGTGTAGTAGTCCTAGAAAATGCGAATTCATGTAAGGAGTGTTATTGTACTTCAGTACAATTTAAGCTTGCGCCGGTAATAGACGCACTCACTCAGTTGCCCCCAACATTAGATACTAAATAATACTTGTGTCTTTTGAGTTTCAAAGAAAAAAGTGATTTTGTGAATTGTTAATTTATCAAAAAGGGAATATCATACAAATACATATTCAAAAAATTAAAAATGCATATCGAAGAAATTTTAAATATCAAATACATATAAAAGAAAATATAACAAAAATATAAAATTTTTAAATAAAAAATATCCTTTAACAAAAAGTAATTTCATGAGTGTTTAAAAAAAAGTTTTATTAAACCAAAAGTGTCGTTTTTTCACATGTCTTTTCTTTTTTTTTGAAATATTATTTATTTAATCAACCGTTTTATAACGCTTTCCTGGGTTAAGCCAAAAAACGTGCTTGGCTTTAAATAAAGGCGCGCGCGTAACCTTTATTTGCTTGTCTCCATCATTGTCAGTCCATCGGTTGCAATTTGCCGTGAACGTTAACTTTAAACTGCAAACATTTACTGGAAAACGGGTCACGTTTTATGCCACAATTGTGTTGGTCTTTGGTATTTTTTTTTTTACTACAACAACTGCAGCTACTATATTTAGTTGGTAGTAGTAGTAGTCGGTTGTACTATAATCTTATTAAGACTCTTTATAGCCAACATCAATGCAAACAAAATAGAAACTCATGCTTACAGACACACAAGCTCACGTATTCATGCATTTAACCCTTTTAGGAACATTAGGTCATGTTGACTATTTCTAAGTTTGGTTTTTATTATTATTAAACAATTGTTTTTAGTTTATTTTAAGGAATTATGTCTTAAATGTTTGTTTGTTAAGAAATAATGAAATATTTAAATAACGTCTTAAACAGTTTTAGGGTTAATAAGAAAATAAATTGTATGCGAATTTTTAAACTTAACACTAGGAATCTATACATACTTATAATCATAGAGCGGTTTCTTATATAGTTACAACAGCGTCATAATCCAACATTAGCAGTATTTGAACTAAGTACAGGTTCCATAAATAATTCAAATATTTTCAGGCTTAAAATTAGTGTTATCTGCTCTCAAAAATGGTCATTTTTTTTTGACGTGACAGTGTTTTATTGTAAGAAATCTAAATATTACATTTCAATTTTTTGATATTTTTTCGATATCAATAAATTTGATAATATATGACACGGTCTATGAAAAGGTGGCTTATGATTCAAAAACAAAATTTCGAAAAATTAGTTAATTTTTTTTGAAAATTTTAGCTAATTTTTCGAAATTTTGTTTTTGAGTCATAAGCCATCTTTTCTCTTTTAATAGACCGATGTGACATATATAAATGAGAAACCTAATATTTTTGAGACATATTTATTAATCTAGCCTTAGTTCTGCCTAATATAAATACAACTAAAATTTATCAAGAAAGAAACTTCGAAAGATATTTATACTAAACTAAGTTTTTTAGTTTATGACTTTATTGCAACAAACAACACTAATTTACAAAATTTTACTTTTTGTGTTTTTTTTATTCTTTATAGCCTTCTAAGTATAAAAATTGTTAACATTTTATTTTCTTTAAATTGGATGATTTTTAAAAGATTGATTTATATTTTTTCGTTTTTTTTTTTACTTTTTTAAATTTTTTTTTTTTGTACTTTTTTGAAAAGAGCGATATATTCATTTTATCATATCTTTAAAACGAGCTAGCCGATTTTGTTCATAGTCACAGAATATAATCTTGAAAAAATTATCTTTAAGTTGATATTCAATAATTTTTTAAATATGAAACTGCTTTGGAGTTATTGGGACTTTAAACTGAAAAAACATTTTTTTTCGTAAAAGTTTTATTTTTTTTCAATTCATCAAAAAAAAACGAAGATAGCGATCTTAAAACCTTAAATATTCTTAATAAAATAAGTCTAATTTTCTAAAAATCCATGAATAAATGATGATTGTATGGACAATAAAGTAAATGAAATACAACACAACCCAATTTTTTATTTGAGGCATTACCGTATTTAAGTCTTATGTGCCCGCTAGGATCAAAGGTGGACCGATTTCTCAAAATTTAGCAATATAATTAAAGTTTATATAAAAACTATGTGTACTACAAATATACATAAAATTGCAATTATCTTCAGATTTAGGAGCGTTTTTTTTTGTGAGTTTTAATTTTTTTTTGTTTTTTTTTTGACAATAGTTTTTGTATGGGAATTATGGTCAAATATGATCCGATTTTAACAAATTTTGTTACAAAAATTTTCGTTTAAAAAAGCCAGAAATTTCATTAAAATATACAGAAGTTTGATGCCCAAAATTTCAGTTCCGGAATGAAAAACAATTGGAAGGTATCCGAAATACTTGACCGATTAAAATTTGGATACAGCTACAAAAATTATGTGTACAAAAAATTGTCATTATCTTCAGTTGAAAAAGCGTTTTTGTGACTTTCATTGTTTTTGTCAAAAGGTTTTGTACGGGAGCTATAGTCAAATATATGTGATGAACCGGTCTATGAAAAGGTGGCTTAAGACTCAAAAACAAAATTTCGAAAAATTAGCTAATTTTGCGATATTTTTTAGCTTATTTTTGGAAAATTTGTTTTTGAGTCATAAGCCACTATTTCCCTTTTCATAGACCGGGTCACATATACTGATTTCTACAAAATTTGGTACTAAGGCTTATATGAACAATTTTTCTTCTAAATTTCATGGAAATATATCCATATAACATATCTCTATTTCGGAAAGTGAGATCTATGGAAGGTAATTGATATAATGGACTGACTTTTATCACTTTGAAATAGAAATGGTCCGTCCCACTATCGAAAAATGTCTTTATCAAATTTCATATAGATAGAAGCAATATTACGGCTTTAAGAAACACAAAAACAAATGTTTGTGTTTACTTTTGTTTAGAAGATAATCTGAGCTTTTGTCTATGATTTACAAACATAATTCGTAATGATTGTGTTTGTGAAATAGGTAATAATGCGAGGTTTTCGATTTGTCTAAAAGTAGGGATATTTCTCCTGAAGGCTTATCCAACCATCAAAACACGTCGAGGAGTTGGTTGTCCCTACAAACTTTTTTTTTTGGCTTTTATCAATAAATTGTCTTTTACATTAATAAATAAATATAATAGGTAGTGGTCAAATGCGAACAAAATTTCATTTTGAACGAAAGACTTTATAATATAAAGATGTTGCACTTCCATTCATTGAGTTGCCGTATGGTCGTTTTGAAAAGTCCCATAAAAAAGGGAGTACACCGTTTTTACTCTAATTCGGAAACAACTAAAGGAGACGATCATCCAATGAGGGAAAGCTTAGGCATACACACGTGCTCATCAAATGTTCGTTTGTTTGTGCGTCTATGTGCTTTCATTGCTCTTTAAAGCCGTTAATGTATGGAGTGAAATATCTTTATATTATAGAGTGTTTGATAAAATCTTATCCGAAAAAGAACATTGTTAGGGAGCTACCTTTAAATTTTAAACTATTTGTTTTTTAAAGCTTTGTCGTTATGACAAATAAATATTTCACGCCAAGTCTTGAAAATTGTGGTCTTTACTTCATTTTTGTAAGACACATTTTTTCGCTAAAATTGGGGTTTTTTACATTATTCTTAATAAAGTCTTATTAATGTATTTTTAATAACTTAGGGCTTATATTATTTGGAATATTCATAGCTTTACGATCGTCAAGTAACAGTGATAAGTTTTTGTCATTTTCAATTTTTTTAAAATTTTTTAAATATTAAAATATTTTGATTTTGCACAAAAAAGAAACATTTTTTAAACATTGAGACATGAACATCTCTACAATCCTTGATAATACCAAAAAGTTGTCTTAGCACGTCTTAAGGGAAATTTTGTTACTAATCTACTGATGTATTTTTTTTAAATATTAGACGAGTTTTTTTTTAAATATAGAAAACTAACTGGAACAACCTCTAAGATATCTGAAATTTTAGAAAAATATTGAAAAGAAAAATCGATGACAAAATTTTTAATTTCCGATGTTTATGAGAATCATGTTGATAAGAAAATTAAATTGCTAAAATTTTGAATCGAAAAATTTTTCGTAAAAAATTTTGTAAAAATTTTTATAGAAAGAGATTTGTATACCCTTCACCAGCATATGTGGAAAGGGTATTATAAGTTTGTGCTGATGTATGTAACGCATTGAAATATTTGTCTTAGACCCACCTTTTAGTATACCAATAGGCTTAGAATCACTTTCTGAGTCGATTTAGCGATGTCCGTCAGTCCGTCCGTCTGGTTGGCTGGCTGGACCCCCATGTAAACCTTGTAATCAAACTACAGGTCGCAATTCTAAAGATAATTGGCTGAAATTTGGCACAGATCATTTTTTTGATAATGGGACCATGGCTATTGAAATTCGTCAAAATCGGTAAATTATTTATGGTACCTCCCATAGGTCCCTTTTCCCGGAATTTATATTTTGGCCACAAATATCAATTTTTTTCATGAAATTTAAAACAAATACTGGTTATATAAACTTAAAACCAAATTTCGTTGAAATCGGTCCACATTTGCCCATAGCTCCCATACAAACATTTCTATAAAAACGCACTAAATGAGACAAAAATCACTAAAACTCTCGTAAATCTAAAGATAATGAGAATTTTTTTTGCGTACATAATTTCTGTAACAACTGTAATCAATTTGCCAAATTTCGAAATAATCGGTCACATTTGACCCCAGCTCTCATGTAAGTAAAAATGACAAAAACAGCTTAAATGTTGTGACGATTCAAGCTTCCTGCTCTACTTCCTAAGAGACCTGCGCTACCTATTTTTCCGACCGTGCTCAGGGCTTGGGGTGGTGTTCTTGTCTCTTTTGAAAGTAGACTAAGAATCGAACAAAATTTAAAAAGGTAGCTTAAACTTAAGTATTAACTATAAAAAAAAAAAATGAAAAAAAATTGTTCGAACTAATGTCAAGGAAAGATGATGTTATTTCTTTCATATCTTCTACCCTCCCAACCATACTATTTTATTGTAATTTTATAAGAAAATAGCCCTAAAATGATTCCCTAACTATACGCGAATTAACCTTTCGTAGAATAAAAAAAAAAAAAAACTTAATTAATCATTATTAAATTTAAATAATTAATCTATTTTATTAATATTAAAAATTAAGTGCATACTTTGCAATTTTTTTTTAAAAAAAAATTAAATTATAAAAAAAATTAATAATTAACAAAATTCTAATAAAATTATTTTGTTTAGTGACATTTTATATATGTAAATAAATATGCGGATATTTTATAATTATATTTTATTTATCGGACTTACCCGAATTATCCATCGAAGACAGCAGGCCTGATGTTCAAGGACGAATATTGATGATTTTAAAATTCTTAAATTGTTATTTAAAAGATCAATTGATATATAATTATAATATCCTGTTTATATTTGAGTGTAAAGTATATGTGGTAAATATGTCAGTGTATGTGTGAAAGTATAGTTAGTGTAAGAAAATTAGTGTTAAGTGTATTTACATAATATTAGATAAAATTCAAGTTAATTTAAGTTAAAAAAAATAGATTTAAGATAAATTAGATTTAAGAAATTGAATTTAAAAAAAAAAAAAAAAATGAAATTAAATTAGGATTTTAGTTAAATTAAAAAAAAAAAAATAGATTTAAGATAAAATTAAGTTAAGAATAGTTTTAAATAAAAAATAGTTAAAATTGAAATTTAAAGATTAATTTAAGCTCAAATTAGTTATGTATTATTTAAATTAGTGTTAGATATTGAATTGCGAATTGGTTTTAAGATGAGTGTTTGATGATAAATTACAGCTATTAAGAAGATCCGTTTTAAGATTTGTTTTTCGCTTTTTTTATAAGTAATAGTTTTAAGATTCTTCAAACAATTTGTCCTTTAGCGTTAGTTTAATTTAGGAGATATTTCAGGTTTATAAAATAAAGTCCTATATATGATGCTATCAGCGAAGTTCTGATTGAATTTCTTTTAGAATTCTTGTGAGGTCTTTTGATATTTGTTATATCCGGAATGATAATTTGCAAATTTTAAGTGAACTAAAGATTCACTTGATCCCATGCAAAATAGAGATTCCTAAATTACACGATGAAATTAATAATAAAATTTTTACAAAATACTTATATTTTTACCTTTTCTTATTTATAGATTTCCACTAATATTAAGAAAATTATCGTTAATATTAGAAATTCTTTATAACAAATGTAATAAATTTTTTAGCCTTTTAAACTTTTAGTTTTAACAAATTTTACGGAAATGAAAATTTTTGAAGGAAATAAAAAATTTTGAAATTTTTTTTTCAAAACCTATATTGATTTGAAATATTTTAAATTTAAATAAAACCCAATTAACAATTTATTATTTAAATGAACCTCACAAAAATGTGTAAGTTTTGAGAAAATGTTTGTATGATGGCAAAATTTAGCAAATATTTGTCTTTACACAGGAAAAGAACACCTTTGACCATAATGGTGCAACCCGTATTTTCTATATCTATTGATATACTAAAACCATACAATTGTATGGTCGGTCTTGACCGACTATAGCACTTTCTTACTTGTTTCATATAAAATTAGTTAAAACTATTAATCTTGTGCAAGCTTATCCGAAGTATTTTTATGACCTTCACAACTATAGGTGATGTATGTAACGCATAGAAATATTTGTGGACTTTTAGTATATCAATAGATATAGAAAATACGGGTTGCACAGATAATTTTTTGATAGTGGAACCATGGCTATTGAAATTCTTCAAAATCGGTATTTTATTATGATACCACTTCCCGGAATTGATATTTTGGCTACAAATATCATTTCAGGAAATTTCAAACAAATACTGCTTATATAAACTTAAATCACTGTACCAAATTTCGTTGAAATCGGTCCATATTTGACCATAGCTCCCATACAAACTCTTCTATTAAAACGCACCAAATGAGACAAAAATCAAATTCTCATTATCTGAAGATATTGAGAATTTTTGTTTTTATTTTTGCACAAATAATTTTTGTAAAAACTCTAATCAATTTGCCAAATTTCGAGATAATCGGTCCACATTTGACCCTAGCTCTCACATAAGTCTAAATTATGGAAACAGCTTAAATACATAAGTTTTGAGAAAATTTTTGTATGATAGAAAAATTTAGCAAATATTTGTTTTAATACAGGAAAAAGAACATCTCTGCTCTTAGTGGTGAAGGGTATCGTATGGTCGGGCTTGACCGACTTTCACTTTCTCACTTGTTTTTTAGCGCAATACACTTTTTTGTGAAAACTGATTTTGAATTGAAAAGTTGTTAAAATAAAAAAAATTTCGATAACAATTTTTCAGTAGAAAAAATCGAATGTAGATATTTAGGGCCTTTAGTTGTTCACACAACTAAAAGCCAACAACTAAATATCTGAACATAATCGAAGTTATTCGTTTAACTATACCAAAGAGTTTTTTAAAAGTATAAATCGATGTACCGAAAGTCGGACCATATACCTGTGGCTTGGTGCTAAAAGGGTCAATGTCAAATTTTAGCTGTTTTGAGTTGATCATTGAATTTGATTCCCTAATTCCCTAACTTAACTCAGAACAGACTTATAAGGGGTTTTCTGGGCTATGTTACTATGAATTTAAATAGAAAATAAAAACCTTAAATAAAAATTTCTCAAAACTATTTTTGTGACATTGGCCTTTTAGCACCAAGACACAGATATAACTTAACTTATGTGAGGGTATTAAAGGTATCATTAAAATTTTAATGATTTTACGTTAATAAAGTTTGATTGATATTTTATGTTCGTGTTCATTGGCTATTCTGATCTAACACATTTTGTTATCTTCCTGACAGTGTATGATGTTGGTCTTTGCTTACAAAAACTGATCCAGTTGACCTCTTGACCTCTTCATTTGAAGTAGACGGTTAACCGTCCTAAAATATTTGGCATATGATTAAAGCAACAGGCACCAGATCTTAAGAAAATAATTGGTGTGGTTTAAAAGCTTTTAATGAGGCCCTATGCTCCACTGGGAGTCAAGGATAACAGAAGAAGAAGAAAAGCTTTTAATGAGTAGCCAAACTTATATTAGTTCTGGCATTGTCTTTGAGGTTAATTTGGGCCATTTGATTATGATAACCTCGATGGAAGAATCTACAGACTCTCCTAGGTCCTAAAAGGTTAAAAAAGGATGTGACAAATATCAATAAATATCAAAAGGTATATTTTCTGTTCATGGAAAGAGTTTGAGGGATTTTACGTTTTGCAACCTGTCGCAATATTATTGTTACTTTTATTGTTGTTATAGCTTTTAGTTATTGCACATAAAAATGACATTAAAAATTGTTTGGAATTACAGACATATTTTAAATGTTTTTGCCTTAAATAAACAAACACACAAATACACACACATACACACAAACATAGACATCTAGTCTTTAAAAGGGATAACAACAACAAACAGAGCAACAATAAAATTAACAAAAAAAAGTAAAAGGGGGAAAAAATAAATGAAAATTAAGTATTTTTTAACAGGCAATTAAGTGCAACAAAAAGCGGCAGCGACAGACAGACAGCAACAACACCGATAGTAAATGTTGCAAAAGGCTTAAACTTAACAAACTAAATGCCCATGAAAACAATTTACGTGTTTTTGCGGTTGCACTTTCTCCGTTCATCTCTTCCCCTGCTCCCCGACTTCACTCACTTGTAGTCAGACGTAAATACGTATATAAAAATATTTTATTTCAGTCCATAGTTGACATTAAATAAAGACAAGCAGACGGACGTGCAAGTAACGTCTAAATGAACGCTTGTCATTGGTTGGGTATCGGTTACTATTTTAAGTACATTTAAGGATTCATGGCTTTCACTGTGGAAGGGATAATAACGATATATACTACTATTTAGTTACTTAGTATAAAAGGATTATTTTTAGTTTGTATAAAGGTACAATATTTAAAATTTTAAATACATCCGTTTTAGAGTAGAAATAGGGGAGATGGTTGAAATATGTTTGCAGTTTAGGGATTAGGTCACAGAAGGTAATGTATATATGCAGCAATAAATCGATGTTGAAAAAGCTAGGGAAAGCTCTGCTTGCTCCTACTACAACAAGTTTCATAATGAATTTTTTTTTATTCAAAATTGTCCCCTTTAGTATTCGACTTTACATTTAAAATCACAATTTTTCTATATCGAATATAAGAATACGGAATGGGATATAGAACTGCATATCATTCATTATAGATCATTCGTTTGTTACAAGTAGAGGCATGGGTTCAAAACCTCAGTCCCTCAAGTAAGAATAGTAATTTTCAAATGTTCATTGCAAATTTAAAAATTGATCTTTAAATTTTTACCCTACTTTTCGTCACAATAGAATCTATAAGTTTTTTCACATTGTTAAAAATTATATTTAAATATCTGGTCACATCTTATATGGTCAAATGTGGACCGATTTCTAGAAATTTAGCAATTTGATTAAAGTTTATATAAGATTTATGTGAGTACGAAAAAACATAAAATTGTCATTATCTTCAGATTTAGGAGACTTTTTGTGAATTTTTTCCCATTTAAATGGCTTCTATCAGAAAATCTTCTATGAAAGCTATGTAGTTCAAAAATGCACCGATTTTCTAAAAATTTTGGAATTTGATTACAGTTTATATCGGAATGATATGTGCAACAAATAAATATACAATTTTTATTATCTTCAAATTTAGGAGCGTTTTTGAGATTTCCGAGGCATATAAGTGGATTTGTTAGAATGTTTTATATAGAATCTATGGTCGAATAAAGTCCGATTTCAACATAATTTAGTACAGCAATTTTTAATACATATAAAAAATATTATTTTTAAAATTTATAAAAATTTACTGAACATTAGAGCGTTTCGCCTCCTATACAAGAAAAGAGTTGTGTCAGTCAACCCCTTGGATTAAAGATAATGTTAAAACAATTCTAAAAAAGAATTATTTTTTTACCACGCCTACAAATACCGCCCTTTTAGTATTTTGTTCACTGTATCACCATTTTAAGTCCTATTTTTATATTATATATCGGTGTTCGCGGCTCTGTAAGGGCTATATTTCTTTCTTTGATAGTTTTTAGTACCATGTCAATTTATGGTCATAACTTTTAAAAACTAGATTTGTACTCGATTTGATTAGGGTGGGAACGAATCGAATTTTGAAAAATTATGACTACAAATTGACGTGGTAGTAATAGAAATAATAATATCTACACATCAAATTTTTCGCTTAAATTTAGAATTTTCGCGTTATTTTTAATAAAATTACTACTAAATATTGGGTTTTCATAATATAAGGCCAATATAATTTGGAATATTTCTAGTTTTACAATTGTAGAGTTACGATGGTAAGTTTTTGCTATTTTCAATTTTTTTTAATATACTTTAGATTTTGTACAAAAAAAAAAAAAAAAAAACAAGTAAGAAAGTGCTATAGTCGGTCAAGCCCGACCATACGATACCCTTCACCACTAAGGTCAAAGCTGTTCTTTTTCCTGTATAAAGACAAAGGTTTGCTAAATTTTGCCATCATACAAACATATTCTCAAAACTTATACATATAAGCTGTTTCCGTCATTTGGACTCATATGGGAGCTAGGGTCAAATGTGGATCGATTATCTCGAAATTTAGTGAATTGATTACAGTTATTATTAATTATGTGTGCAAAAAATAAACGAAAAATTCTCATTATCTTCGCATTAACGAGCGTTTTAGTGAATTTTGTTCCATTTAGTGCATTTTGAGAAAAGGGTTTGTATGGGAACTATGGTCAAATGTGAACCAATTTCAACGAAATTTGGTACAGTAATTAAGGTTTACATAAGCAGTATTTGTTCTAAACTTAATGAAAAATTATTGATTTTTGTGGCCAATATATCAATTCCGGGAAGTGGGACCTATGGGAGGTACCATAAATAATTTACCGATTTTGACGAATTTCAATAGTCGTGGTCCCATTATCAAAAAAAATGATCTGTGCCAAATTTCATTAAATTATATTTAGAATTGCGACATGTAGTTTGATTACAAGGTTTACATGGGGGTCCAGCCAGCCAGACGGACGGACGGACATCGCTAAATCGACTCAAAAAGTGATTCTAAGCCTATTGGTATACTATTGGTATACATACATCAGCACAAACTTATAATACCCTTTCGTTTTTTAATTTGCCACAGATAAGTTTTTTGATAATGGGACCAAGGCTATTGAAATTGGTCAAAATCGGTTCATTATTTATGGTACCTCCCATGCCACAAATATCAATATTTTTTCATGAAGTTTGAAACAAATGCTGCTTATGTAAACTAAAATCACTGTACCAAATTTCGTTAAAATCAGTCCACATTTGACCATAGCTCCAATACAAACTTTTGTTTAAAAACGCACCAAATGAGACAAAAAATCACTAAAACGCTCGTAAATCTAAAGATAATGAAAATTTTGAGTATATTTTTTGCATACATAATTTTTGTAACAACTGTAATCAATTTGCCAAATTTCGAGATAATCGGTCTACATTTGACCTTAGCTCTCATATAAGTCAAAATATCGGAATCAGCTTAAATATATAAGTTTTGGGAAAATGTTCGTATGATGCCAAAATTTAGCAAACATTTGTCTTTATACATGAAAAAGAACACCTTTGACCTTAGTGGTGAAGAGTATCGTATGGTCGGGCTTGACCGACTATAGCACTTTCTTACTTGTTTTTTTTTTTTAGCACAACAAGACAATTTTGTTTATTGAGATATGAATTACTCAAAAACAAATGACCACACAAAAATTATATGTTAGTAAATCTTAAGGGCACTATTGTTCTTAATCTATTTATCTATTTTTCAATAAAAGTGGACTAAGTAGTCTTTTCTAAGATATGGTAAACTAACTGAGGCAACAACATCAAGAAACAAGAAAAAATAAAAATAAAACTTAAAAATGTTGTGTGTTTCTGCTCAGATGATGATGATCGCTTTAAGTTGATATTTGTATAGACACTGTAATTCTTAATTACTTTGTTCGCAAATTTTATATAGTATTTAGTTTTCCAACTGTTTAGAAACCCTCCACTTGTTGATGATGACCTAATCAAACATCGGATCACGTAGAGTAAAGGTTATCCCCACTAAAATTTTGTTGGTTTTATCAAGAAAACTTTTTATAACAGTAATAAGTAATTGTAATAATTTGGGATTATAGTGCAATACATTTATGTAAAACAAAAGATATTGCTCTTAATACATATTTTTCTGCCGACAGTAAAATTTAATTGGATAAAAAACAATGAAAAACACATAAACGCAAAAACAAACACACATTTAATGAATACGTGCGAGTACCTTAGCTATCTCTCATTGGATAATCATCTCCATTAGTTGTTTCCGAAGTAGAGTAAAGGCTTTGATTAAACTTTTTAAAACAAATTTAACTTGATGGCGTTTTTATACTTAGAGAACTATAACACTAAATAGAAAGATAGTTTAACTTGAAAGTAATTTCTATAAAATATACCGATAAATAAATAGCAAATATAATAATATAATTTAACACAATCGAATTTAATATATATATTTTTATACCCTTCACCACCACAGGTGGAAAGGGTATTATAAGTTTGTGCTGATGTATGTAACGCATAGAAATATTTGTCTTAGACCCACCTTTTGGTATACCAATAGGCTTAGAATCACTTTCTGAGTCGATTTAGCGATGTCCGTCCGTCTGACTGGCTGGACGGATGGCTGGCCGGCTGGCTGGACCCCCATGTAAACCTTGTAATCAAACTACAGGTCGCAATTCTAAAGATAATTTGACGAAATTTGGTACAGAACATTTTTTTGATAATGGGACCAGGCTATTGAAATTGGTCAAAATCGGTCCATTATTTATGGTACCTCCTATAGGTCCCACTTCCCGGAATTGACATATTGGCCACAAGTATCAATATTTTTTCATGAAATTGAAAACAAATACTGCTTATATAAACTAAAATTACTGTACCAAATTTTGTTGAAATCGGTCCACATTTGACCATAGCTCCCATACAAACTCTTCTTTAAAAACGCACTAAATGAGACAAAAAAATCACTAAAACGCTCGTAAATCTAAAAATATTGAAAGTTTTAAGTTTATTTTTTGCACACATAATTTTTGTAACAACTGTAATCAAGTTGCCAAATTTCGAGATAATCCGTCCACATTTGACCCTAGCTCTCATATAAGTCCAAATGACGGAAACAGGTTAAATATATACGTTTTGAGAAAACGTTAGTATGATGGCAAAATTTAGCAAATATTTGTCTTTATACAGGAAAAATAACACCTTTGACCTTAGTGGTGAAGGGTATCGTATGGTCGGGCTTGACCGACTATAGCGCTTTCTTACTTGTTTTTTAATATAAATTGTAAAAAAGCGGTCGTATTCTTTTATGAGAATAATAAATGCTTAAAATCATAAGACGATGACTTGAGTTATCTGCTTTATTAACTTTTTTGACCTCCAAAATAATTTGAAACAGGAAAAAGTGACATCTTGGTGCGATCGATGTTAAAGGTTAAGTTTTGATACGATCGTGTTTGTGGTGATATGATAATCTTCGCTTTATGTGGATATTTGTTAAAATAGCACAATAACGTAATTTAAAAAAATGGAATTGATACGTTTTTGTGCGAACGTCTGCATTTAATCTCTCGAATCAATTTTCTATCAAAATGTTTAAGCCTCTAAAAATAAAGTTTAACATTAAAAATTGCTTAAACAAATGAAATCTGTTATTCATATAATTTGGCTTTTAGTCATATACTTATATTTTTTATAATTTATTTTTCATTTGATTTTAAAATTTACAGGATTTTTTTTTAAATAAAATAGAAATATTTCTTAATTGCAGTATAAATATTCCCTTTGTTTATTTTATTAATCCTATAAAAAAAGCGTTAAAAAAAAATTTTACATTTAAAAATATTTGCTAAAAATTTACATTAAGAAAAAAATTGGATAAAATTAATACCAATAAAATTTCATTAAAATATTCTAATTGTTTTGTTAAAAATGTATTTTATTTTTTGTAACAAATTTCGAAAATGCTGTTAAATAACATATGTTATGATTTTTCTATTATAAGGTATGAAAAACAATAGAGAAAGTATTAGCCCAATCATATGTCACACTTTGTGGAACGCTGTACTATAAGATATGTGTCAGGTAATATTATTTTGAGTTACTAACATCAGCAAAAACTCGCGATAGCTTTTCAATCACAACAATGGTGAAGGCTATACAAATTTTGATTTAAAGTTTATTATACCCTTCGCCACTATAGGTGAAAGCGGTATTATAAGTTTGTGCTGATGTATGTAAAGCTTAGAAAATTTGGTCTTAGACCTACCTTTAAGTTTACCAACTGACTAAAAATCATTGACATTTTACAACAGTATTGAAGGGTATCATATGGTCGGGCTTGAACGACCATAAAAATTTCTTTCATGTTTTTGATTAATTCGTAAACGTTTTTGTACTGTTTCCTCCAGTATTTCTCTTTGTATAATTGATTTTAAAAGATCAATATTATTTCACTGACAACAGTAAAATAAAATTTCAAAACTTTTAATTGCTTACATTTTTTTTACTTGTTTCTCAGTATTTACTATTAATTCTGCATTTTCCACATATTCTTCGTCTTCTATCACTTCATATCGCACTTGATCAACAAATGGGTATTAACTCAAATTTTTAAGTTTTCAGTAAAATCAAAAAACTATTTTATTTTACTACTACTTTCATATAAAGAAGAGGGGTAAAACTGTAGTTTTTTTTTGGCGATATTATAGTGAAAATGATGTCAGATTTTTACAATGGGTAGATAAGACCACTACACATCAATTTCTTCTAAAAAGTGAAAATTTAAAAATTTTGAGTTAATACCCTCTTGTTAAACAAGTGCGATATGTATACCTTTTGTTAATATTATTGACGTAAAATTTTGTTCTATATTTTTAAATATTCGAATGAACAATGGTAAAATAATAAAATTCGTTATATCGGATTATCGTTAAATCGAGATTTGATGTACCATTTTAAAAGTCTGTAAAATCAAAGCAGACATTCCCACCAAAACATAACAATACTATTTTTTTATACCCGCCATCAAAAATAATAGGGGGTATATTGAGATTGTCATTCCGTTTTTTATTTCCTTAATCGTGTCGGCACGCGAAAACCTTAACAAAAGGATATAGGTCACTGAAATTTGACATAAATATTCTTAATTTTTTTGAAAATTTTGGTATTGAAATCGGGCAAAATCGGTTCACATTTGACCATAGCTCCCGTATAGCCTCGTCTAGGCTAATTGCTAATTTGCTAATAAATGATAAACTATAATAGCTATGATGATAACATTTGGTAAATAGAAGTTTTACATAATTATTAGGTAGCATATAAAATTTCATCCAAATCAGTTTACATTTGACCATAGCTCCCGTACAAAAAACTTACAGCCTAAATTAAACCTAAAATTATTGTAAAAGCCAACAAATGATAAACTATAATAGCTTTGGCCAAATTTAGTATAAGGGAGTCTTATGTCAATTCCAGGCAGTATGCAAAATTTTGTGACAATCGGTCACCATTTGATCATAGCTCCCATACAAAAAGAAAAGGGGATTTATGTCCGTCTGTCCGTCAGATAAAAGCGCGATAGCGTCTTAACGAAAACAGCTAGAATGACAAAATTTTTCAAAAGTATTGAGAAAGTTATGTATTGAAAATGCACAAAATCGGTTCACATTTAGTTAGAGCTTCTATATAACCCCGACCCGAAATTGAGTACAATTGTAATAGCTATGACGACTAAATGTATAATAGGGAAGTTTTATGCAACTGTTGGTCAATATGTCAAATTTTATAAAAATCGGTCCATGTTTAACTATAGCTTTCATATAAAAAACACTTCCGGAAAAAAAATGTTACAAAATCCAGTTAAAATCTATTAATTTAGAAACTATGACCACTAAATTTTGCAGGAATAAGCTCTGTATAAATACCAGTCAGTATGTAAAATTTTGTTACAATCGGTCTACATTTGGCTATAATTCTTATATATATAACATCCCCTTTTTATATCTACCGTCAAAAAGATTCGACTCTTCATTTTGTTCAAAACGTAACATTTCAAATCAATCGCACCTAAACGTAACTTGATTCGCATTTATTTATTAATGTAATAGAAAATTTATTGATAAAAGCCAAAAAATGGGGACAACCAATTCCTCGACGCATTTCGATCGTTGGTTAGGCCATTATTGTCAGTATCTCTACTTTTGGCATTATTACCTATTTTACAAAAACACAATCATTACGAATTATGTTTGTATATCAAAGGTAAAAGCTCAGATTATCGACTGAACAAAAGTAAATTGAACAAGTAAGAAAAGCTATAGCCGGTTAAGCCCGACTATATAATACTCTTCACTCAAGTCAAATATGGACCAACAATTTAACAAATTTTCCTTATGTCTTAGAGACATAAATACATATACTATGTGCAATTTTTTCAAAATTTCGATATTTATGTCATTTCCGGCTAAGGGCCTGATATGTGAGCTAGGGTCAATTGAGGCCGATTGTTACCAAATTTTGGTTATTGGTTTTTATATAAAAAATATTTATCTTTGCAAAGTTATAATAATCAAATACATTTTTATTTAGAGTTATAAACGTTTTTGTGCTTTTATGGGTACATAAACGTCTTTTTGGAATGTGTCTTGCATGGGAGGTATGGTCAAATATTTGCCAATTCCTACAAAATTAGGTACACTGATTAAGGTAATCATAGGCAATATTTGTGCTGAATATTATTAAAATACAAGTAAATTTGTGGCTGTAAAGGACCAAAAACTCTATTCCGCGAAGGCATCCCTATGTGAGGTACCCGAAATAGTAATCCGATTTCACCTAAAAAGTATAGGCATCGTCCTTGGACCAAATAAAAAGAAGATGTTATATATATAAGAACTATAGCCAAATGTTGACCGATTGTATATATACAGGCTGGTATTTATATAAAGTTTATATGTGCAAAATTCCGTGGCCATAGCTGTCACATTTTATAATTGCATAGTTTTTAACTGACGTTTGTGGCATGTTAGTTGTTTCCGGGAGCAGTTTTTATATGAAAGCTATGGTCAAATATGGACCGATTCCTATAAAATTTGACATACTGGCCAAAACTTGAATAAAACTTCTGTTCTAAAATTAGTTGTCATAGATGTTACAATTGTATTCAATTAATCAGCTTATATGTGATAATACACAATTTATATAACTTATCAAAAATACTTTTGCTAAATTTTGTCTCTCTAGCTCTTGTATTTAAGGAACTATCGCGCTTTTCTCTGACGGAAAGACGGACATAAACCGTGTTTTCATTTTATATTTTTGTGTTTCCGTAAGTTTTTTATATGGGAGCTGTGGTCAAATGATGACCGATTGTGATAAAATTTTGCACACTCGTTGGCATTGACATAAGATTTTCTTGTGCCAAATTTAGTGGTTATATCTGTTATTTTTTTAGATTTATTGGCATTTAAGTGTATTTTAGGCGAAATTTTGGCTGTTTCCGTAAGTTTTTTGTATGGGAGCTATGACTAAATGTGAACCGATTTTGATAAAATTTTACATGATACTTAGGGCAAAACTTCTATATACCAAATTTTTTCATCATAGCTATTATAGTTTGGTATTTATTAGCAAATAAGCGATTAGCTTAGTCGTGGTTATACGGGAGCTATGATCAAATGTTAACCGATTTTTGCCCAATTTCAATACCAACATTTTTTTATAGATGAGGAATGGTTTTACTAAGTTTCAGTGAGCTAGCTCCTTTCATTTAGACGTTATCGTAATTTCAACAGACAGACAGACAAACAGACGGACAGACAGACAGACGGACAGACTGACAGACAGACAGACAGACAGACAGACAGACAGACAGACAGACAGACAGACAGACAGACAGACAGACAGACAGACAGACAGACAGACAGACAGACAGACAGACAGACAGACAGACAGACAGACAGACAGACAGACAGACAGACAGACAGACAGACAGACAGACAGACAGACAGACAGACAGACAGACAGACAGACAGACAGACAGACAGACAGACAGACAGACAGACAGACAGACAGACAGACAGACAGACAGACAGACAGACAGACAGACAGACAGACAGACAGACAGACATACAGACAGACAGACAGACAGACAGACAGACAGACAGACGGACAGACAGACAGACAGACAGACAGACAGACAGACAGACAGACAGACAGACAGACAGACAGACAGACAGACAGACAGACAGACAGACAGACAGACAGACAGACAGACAGACAGACAGACAGACAGACAGACAGACAGACAGACAGACAGACAGACAGACGGACAGACAGACGGACAGACAGACGGACAGACAGACAAACGGACAGACAAGCGGACATCGGTCAATGGTCTTAGAATTTCATAACGATTCAGAATATATATCGCTTTTGGTTTTTGAACCAATATTAAGGAAATTACAAACGGAATGATAATATCAATATACTTCCCATTCTTTTTGATGGTGGGTATAAAAAAATTGTTTACTCAAAATGATTTAAGATGGATTTATTACGTATCAATGCGAACTTCTACATGTATAAATACATACATAGTTTAATAACTTTCTGTCAAACCCTTTCAGATGCTGAAATATTCGAATTCCCTAGAAAACATTCATATACTTTAAACATTAAAAAATTTCAGTTAAATTCATAATTCGCGGAAAAAGTTTTTGTATATTAAAATTTTTTTATTTTCAATAGTTACGAATAGCAAAAGCAAATAAATAAAATAATCTGGCTTTTTTTTAAACTAAGAAGAGATTTAATGATATTAAACAAATAAATACTAAAAGCATATTAGCATAAACTTATTTAAATATAAAAACTTTAGTAGCTACATTTAAATATTTTAATATTTTAATAACTCTATTTTTATTATAAATAAAAATAAGTTGAATAAAAGCCTTTGTCAGAGGTTTGTGAATAGGAAAAATTAGCTATGTTTTATTTGATCATGTTTCAAATTTTCCGTTGATACTACTCCGAAAGATACTGATTTATCGAATTTCGATTGAGATTTTACATTATTTAGTCCTAAGTAAAAAACATCAAAGAGTTTAAAAAAAAACTTACATTCTTCGTGTTCTTTAAATTATCAAAAAAATAAAAATAAAAAATTCATAAATTTTTTAACAAAACTTAGGTTTTTTTTGTCTGAGAAAAAATTTGATTATGGCTTTCCAAAATTTCTTAATTAAATTGTTTAAAGAATAATGTTCTTAAGGTCTGTGAAAAAAAATCTATTCTAAAAAAGACTTAAATATTCGAAAAGTATACTCTTCTCTATTCAAAATGTTAATTAAAATTTCAGAACTCGTTCTTAAATTTTCTATCAACTGTTTTTGAAATAATCTTTTTTAAATCAGCCAAATGGCTTTTAAACACCCTAAAATTAAAGTTTAACATTTAAAAGTTGTTAAATAAATGAAATATGTTATTCATGCGATTTGGCTTTAAGTCATATATACTTTTTTATAATTTCTTTTTCATTTGATTTTAAAATATTCATGATTTTTTTAGATTAAGCAGAAATTGTACTTAATTGCAGTATAAATATTCCCTTTGTTTATTTTATTACTTAAAAAAAAGATTTAAAAATTTAACATTTTAAAAATAAGAAGAAAAAATTGGATAAAATTAAAAATTGGCAACAAATGAATACCAATGAAATTCCATTAAAATATTCTAATTGTTAAGCTAAAAATGTAGTTTAATTTTTTTTAGTTAAAAAAAATTGAAAAATTATTTATAAAATTTAAGTAACAGCTTTTTTAAATGAACAAAGTTAAAAAATTATAAAACTTTAACAGATATTAAATAATCGACATATATTTCTCTTTTAGCTATTTGCTAACAATTTACATTAAGAAAAAATGGCATAAACTTTAAAATTGGCAATAAATGAAATGCTTTTTAAATATTATAATTGTTAAACTAAAAAATTTATTTGAAAAAAAAATTGGGAACTAATTTAATTAACAGATTTTTATAATGAATAAATACAAAAAAATACAAAACTTTAATAGATAAGAAATAATCACTATATATTTCTTTTTGTTAAGATCTTTAATAAAAAGTGTACTTTTTAAACCCATGTCGTCCCAGTATACGAATAGTACATTTCAAAATTCAATTTTCAAATTTTTTGGAAATTGTTTTCACTTTTTATGAAAGGCAAACAACACTTTTTTGACGATATCTTTAAGTGTTAGCTACAAGTTAAAAATAACCAAACACTCTATACTATGTAGATGTTGAACATCCATATATTGATTTACCGTATGGTCGTTTTGAAAAATCCCATTATACTTCCTTTACTCCGATTCGCAAAGAACTAATAAGAGATTATCCATTTTCATGGTTTTTTTATCCACTTCAACTTCATATTTTTAAATTTTTTGTTAAACTTCCTATAAAAATATTAAATTTTTGAAAAATTTTTCTATAAAAATAAGAAACCTTTAAAAAATTTTCTCATAAAAGAAAGTAGTTTTATAAAAATTTGCTATATAAATTAAAAAGTTTTGAAAAAATTCCTATAAAATAAGAAATTTTTAAAAAATTTCCTATAAAATTAAGAAATTTTTCATAAATTTCCTATAAAAATAAGAAAAATTTCCTACAAAAATAATAAATAGGAAATTTTTCAAAAATTTCCAATAAAAATAAAGAAATTTTTCAAAAATTTCCTATAAAAATAAGAAACTTTTCAAAAATTTCCTATAAAAATAAGAAAATTTTCAAAAATTTCCTATAAAAATAAGAAATTTTTCAAAAATTTCCTATAAAAATAAGAAATTTTTGAAAAATTTTATATAATTTAAAAAAATTTCAGATAAAAATAGGAAATTTTTGAAAAATTTTCTACCAAAATATTAAATTTTTGAAAATTTTTCTATAAAAGTAAGAAATTTTTGAAAAATTCCTATAAAAATAAGAAATTTTTGAAAAATTTCTTATGAAAATAAGAAACTATTGAAAAATTTCTTATGAAAATAAGAAATTTATTAAAAATTTCTTTTAAAATTTCCTATAAAAATAAATAATTTTTAAAAAATTTCCTATAAAAATAAGAAATTTTGAAAAACTTCTAATAAAAATATGAAATTTTGAAAAATATCCTATAAAAATAAAAAATTTTTGAAAAATTTCCTATCAAAATAAGAAATTTTTGAAAAATTTCCTATAAAAATAAGAAATTTTTGAAAAATTTCCTATAAAAATAAAAAAATTTTGAAAAATTTCCTATCAAAATAAGAAATTTTTGCGAAATTTCCTATCAAAATAAGAAATTTTTGAAAAATTTTATATAAAAAAAAATAAATTTTTGAAAAATTTGGTATTAAAAAAAAAATTTGAGAAATCTTTGAAAGTTTTTTTTATAAAAATAAAAAATTTTTGAAAAATTTTCGATAAAAATAACATATTTTTTAAAAATTTTCTATAACAATAAGAAATTTTTGAAAGATTTCCTACAAAAATGAGAAATTTTTGAACAATTTCCTATAAAAATAAAAAGTTTTTGAAAAATTTCCTTTAAAAAGTAGAAATTTTTGAAAAATTTCCTATAAAAAGAAGAAATTTTTGAAAAATTTCCTGTAAAAAGAAGAAATTTTTGAAAAATTTCCTATAAAAAGAAGAAATTTTTGAAAAATTTTCTATAAAAAGAAGAAATTTTTAAAAATTTCCTATAAAAATAAAGAAACTTTTAAAAATTTCCTATAAAAATAAGAAATTTTTAAAAATTTCCTATAAAAATAAGAAATTTTTGAAAAATTTTCTATGAAAATAAAAAAAAAATAAAAATTTTCTATAAAAGTAAGAAATATTTGAAAAATTTTCTATAAAAATAAGAAACTTTTGAAAAATTTATTATAAAAATAAGAAAAAATAAAAAATAGGAAATTTGTGAAAAAATAAGAAATTTTTGAAAAATTTCCTATAAAAATAAGAAAATTTTGAAAAATTTCCTATACAAATAAGAAATTTTTGAAAAATTTCCTATAAAAAGAAGAAATTTTTGAAAAATTTCCTATAAAAAGAAGAAATTTTTGAAAAATTTCCTATAAAAATAAGAAATTTTTGAAAAATTTCGTATAAAAATATACAATTTTTGAAAAATTTCGTATAAAATTAAGAAATTTTTGAAAATTTTCCTCAAAAAAAAAAAAAGAAATTTTTGAAAAGTTTTTTATTAAAATAAAAAATGTTTGCGAAATTTTTGAAAGATTACCTATAAAAATAACAAATTTTTTAAAAATTTTCGATAAAAATAATTTTTTGAAAAATTTTCTATAACAATAAGAAATTTCTGAAAAATTTCCTATAAAAATGAGAAATTTTTGAAAAATTTTCTTATAAAAATGAGAAATTTTTGAAAAATAAAAAAAAAATTTTGAAATTTCCTATAAAAATGAGAAATTTTAAAAAATTTCCTATGAAATTAAGAAATTTTCGAAAAATTTCGTATGAAAATAAAAAAATAAAAAATTTCCTATAAAATTTTTGAAAATTTTCATACAAATATAAAAAAATTCTTTTAAAAATAAGAAATTTTTGGAAATTTTCCTATAAAAATGAAAGATTTTGAAAATTTTCCTATAAAATTAAGAAATTTTTGAAAATTTTCTTATGAAAATAGGAAATTTTTTTTATAAATTTCCTATAAAAATAAAAAATTTTTGAAAAAATTCCTATAAAAATAAGAAATTTTTGAAAAATTTCCTTCAAAAATTAGAATTTTTTTTTTAATTTCCTATAAAAAAAGAAATTTCTATCAAAATAAGAAATTTAAAAAAAACGGCTTATGTTTATATCATTAATCCAAAAAGTTTTTTTTGATTTATTTTTCTAAAGTTTTCAAGAAGATTTAATTTTTAAATTTTCTTAACCTTTGCAGCCATGCAAAACGGGTTTATCTAGTATAAAACAAAAGTTACATTTATCATATATCTAATCACAATGATTTAAATTTAATTAATATTAATATTTCATATGCAAAACTCTAAATCCTCTGAATTAAATTTGTCCTTATATACCTACTACGAGTACAATATTATCATGCAGCTGCATTTTGTCTGGAATTGCAATTAAACATTTTAAGGTTTTTCAGTTGGATTCATTTAATTTTCGTTGCATTTGCATTTTTTAGTTGTTGTTCTTGTTCAGTTTAAGCCATAAATGTGCTGCTTGGTAAAATTTTGCAGAGCTTGATGACGATGCCTGGATGATGAGAACTGACTGTCTTTTACAGGCTTAACTCTGATGTTGTTCAAATTTTGCAAGCAGACAGACGTCATTATCTGTGTGTGATGGCTCTAATGGAAGACCGAAACGAGAATCTGTTACGGTATATGATTTTAAGTAGTTAAATGGAAAATGCCTAAATGACAGTTTGGATTAAGAGTGAAAAATTAAATATAATGTTATTTAGGAATGCTCGTAGATTGAAATGGCTTGTTTTAAAAAACATTAGTTACCATTAATTGGGGTCAATTTCCTGTACGAGAGACATTAAAATATGGGTGTAATTTCCATTTAGACTATGCCGTTATCATTTTATCAATTTCAAAATTTTTAAATTTTGTAGAACAATTCAATAAAAGTAATAGTAGTTGTCTTCTAAACTGTTAATTTGATCAGTATATACGAGAGAATTGTTGAGGAGGACCCAAGCTTTCTAAACTTTGGAATGATGTTTACACTGGGTAAATCATTGGGCAATAAAGTAGACCTCACCATCAATTATTGTTCAATATGGTTGATTTTTTACAATGAGCTTGAAGAAACTTTACTATAAAAACTGTTATGAGTTTTCAGTTATTTCATTTCAAAAATAAAAAAATATAATTTTTCTCTTAAAGTTTTTTTAGTTTTTGACCTATTGTGCGTTTGGTATTAAACCCATAATACTGACATATAGCCAAAAGTTCAGGAAATAAAATAATGAAAACCTCTTTTAAATAAATCAAAGCGTTTAATGTTGAGAAATTTCCAAGGTCAAATATTTTTCTAAAAAGTTTTACTGTCGTGTATTGCACTAAGATCCCAATTTATTGCAATTATTTATTATTATAATAAATAGCTTTTTGATAAAACCAAACAAATTTTGTTGGTGAAAACTTTTCTCGACGCGTTTCGATGGTTGGTTAGACCATCTCTTCAGGAGGATTATTCCTAATTCTAGACAAAGCGAAAACCACACATTATATCTTGTTTGCGCTACAGAATAAATACGAATTATTGTGTCCAACAAATATTAACACAAAGCGCATGTTATCATCTGAACAGAAACATACAACATTTTTCAATTTCATATTTACTTTATTTCCCATATTTTTCGCTGATCGAAAAAAGTGGATTTTTTTTCGAAAATATGGTATGAATTTTTCACGAACGAAATTTGTCTAATTTTAAAGAAAATTTTTGTGTTTCCGAACATATAACAAAAAAGTTAAGTCGATTTTTCAACTTTCTGAAATGCAGTTATATAGTCCGATATATTCTCTTTAGATTTCAGAAATAAATAGTAGCGCAAATTCATAAACGAATCCAAAAAATTAATTTTATAAGAAATGAACATTTTCTATATACCAAAATTTTAATTGCAAAAAAGGTCAGATGAGTTTCCTTTTTTTGAATTTTTAGAATTGTTTTGGATAAGAATCTATTTTGGAAACGTAATTTTATGCTGTGTCATAAGGCAACAATTTTCACAATTGCATATAAATGCAAAAGAAAAATTTTAAAATAGTGAAATTATATTTAGTAATAAAGTCTGTTATGTATAATTTCTTGTCAATGTTATATTAAAAATGTTTAATATGCTAAAAACTTCCAATTACCTCAATTATAAGAAAAGAAAGTTTGTCTTTTTACCTTCAAAAATATCTACTTAAATGTCTTTTATTATCTAATAAAACTTACAAATGAATACCTCAGGTACTCACTGATGTTTGAGTAAAAAGTGCAAATATTTGACATGAAAACTGAAACTGAAAAGGCTGTGATATGAAATTATCTGCTGTCAAGTGACAAACGAAGTGAACAAATTGCAAAATATTAAAATGAAATGAATGAATATGTGATATAATGAAATCAGCCACGAGGAACAAAAGAATCTTAAAGTGGAATACAATTTCCAACGTTTTTGCTGCCATAAGCAAGAATATGTGAAGTTGGCAGAAAAAAGGAGTTTTTAAGTGAAAAGAAACATTAAGGCTATTTTATATAAGATTCTACTCGTTTCTGTTTCTCTATTAACGACAGCTGCAACAACCAGAATCATGAAATGAAATGTTTTAAAAATTTTAAATTTTCATATTCTCCTGCAATAAGTGCTACACACTCATACATACATACACAGATATATAGAAATATAGATGTAAAAGTATAAGAGAAAAAAAGCAAAAACGAAGAAAAACTTTTTGATGTTGCACTCAGCCAACATCAGTTCAGTTTCTCACACACATTGAAAGGAATTTTGCTTTATATCTATAATGAATACACACACTCTTTCCCATTTGCTACATAAAAAAAAACAAAAAGGACAAGGTGCAACAGATGCAAATGTATTTAAAATCGCATACACACACTTAGGATACATACTCCTGCTCCTGATGGTGCTGCAGCTGCTGTTGAATCCAGCTAAAGTAAATGTTAAAAAAACACCTTTGGCTGACTGCTTGATTGTATTCACCTGAATGAGTGCGAAAAAATATAGATGCAAAAAAACAAGAAGAGATTCTTAATTGAAAACATCATACAAGCATTTTTACCCATAGATGGAGTAGAAGGAGCAGCAGCATCAGAGCAGAACAAAATTTAACTTTTGTAACAGGTTTAAGGCACAGGACGTTTTTTTTATTTTTTTACTTAGTTTTAATGAAATGAACTATACTCATATTTAGCTACATAGGGATATGTAGTCAGAGATGGATATACATAATTATTTATCTTAAAAGAAAATTGTCGTAATTATAAGAAATTTTAAAAAATCTTTATATTCTTAAAGCAAATTTAAAAAAAAAATCATATTTTAGAGGAAATTTTTCAAAAATTTTCAATTTTTATAGGAGATATAAAAAAAATGTATTCTTATTTTAAAGATGTTACTTTTTTATTAGGTAATTAAAAAAGTATATTTTTATAAAAAAATTTTCAAAAATTTTCTATTTTTAAAGGAAATTTTTCAAAAATTTTCTATTTTTATAGGAAATTTTTCAAAAATTTTCTATTTTTATAGGAAATTTTTCAAAAATTTTCTATTTTTATAGGAAATTTTTCAAAAATTTTCTATTTTTATAGGAAATATTTCAAAAATTTTCTGTTTTTATAGGAACATTTTTAAGAATTTTCTTTTTTTATAGGAACATTTTTAAGAATTTTATTTTTTTATAGGAACATTTTTAAGAATTTTCTTTTTTTATAGGAAATTTTTCAAAAATTTTCTATTTTTAAATATAGGAAATTTTTCAAAAATTTTCTATTTTTATAGGAAATTTTTCAAAAGTTTTCTATTTTAATAAGAAATTTTTCAAAAATTTTCTATTTTAATAGAAAATTTTTCAAACATTTTATATTTTTATAGGAAATTTTTCAAAGTTTTTCTATTTTTATATTAATTTTTTTAAAAATTTTCTATTTTTTATAGGAAATTTTTCAAAAATTTCCTATTGTATAGTTTTATAAAAAAAAAATTTTTCAAAAATTTTCAAATTTTATAGGAAATTTCTCGAAAATTTTCTATAAAGATAAGAAAATTTTGAAAAATATTCTATAAAAATTTAAAAAAAATTTAATTTTATGATAAATTTTTTATTTTTTTTTAATTTGAAAGTTATCAAATGTTTTTTTATTAAAAATCTTTTAAAAATTTACTACATATATAAGAAATATGTTGAAAAATTTCATATAAAAATTAAAGGTTAAAAAAAAGTCCTATGAAAAATTTGCTATAAAAATAAGAAATTTTTAAAATACTTCCTATAAAAGTAAGAAATTTTTAAAAAATTTCTTATAAATATAAAAAAAATTTTTAAAATTCTTATTAAAAGAAGAAATTTTTGAAAAATTTCCTATAAAAATAAAAAATTATTTAAAAATTTTCTATAAAACTAAAAAATTTTTAAAAAATTTTGTTTAAAAATTAGAAATTTTTAAAAATTTCTTATAAAAATAAAAAAAAAATTTCCTATAAAAACGAGAATATGTTTGAAAAAGTTCCTAGAAAAAATATAAAATTTTTAAAAAATTTCCTATAAAAATAAGAAATTGTGGAAAAATTTCCTATAAAAATAAGAAATTTTTGAAAAGTTTCCTATAAAAATTAAAAATTATGAAAAATTTCCAATGCAAATGAGAAATTTTTGAAAAATTTCCTATAAAAATTAGAAGTTTTTGAAAAGTTTCCTATTAAAAATGAGAAATTTTTGAAAAATTTCCTATAAAAATAAGAAATATTTGAAAATTTTCCTATAAAAATTAGAATTTTCTAAAAAATTTCTTATAAAAATAAAAAAATATGAAAAATTTCCAATAAAAATAAGAAATTTTTGAAAAATTTCATATAAGAATAAGGAATTTTTTACAAAATACCAATAAAAATAACAATTTTTTGAAAAATTTCCTTTAAAATAAAAAATTTTTGAAAAACTTGATATAACAATTAGAAATATTTTGAATAATTCTTATAAAAAAAGCATTTTTTTTAAATTTTCTAAATAAAGAAAATTTTTAAAATTTCCTACAGAAATTATAAGTTTTTTAAAATTTTCCTATAAAAATTAAACATTTATAAAAAATTTTCTATAAAAATAAGAAAGTTTTTAAAAATTTAATATAAATTAGGAAGTTATTGAAATATTTCATATAAAAATAAAAAGTTTTTGAAAATTTTCTATAAAAATAATAAATAAAATAATAAATAATAATAAAATAATATTTTTTTCTAATTTAGTATAAAAATAAGAAATTTTTAAAAAATTTTGTAAAAAATAAGGAATTTTTGAAGATTTTAATATATAAACAGTTTTTGAAAAATTTGCTAAAAATTAAAAAATTTTTGAAAAGAAATCTATACAAATACGAGATATTTGAAAAATTTTGTGTAAAAACATGAATTTTTAAAAAATTTTCTATAAAAGAAGTTTTGAAAAATTTCCTACAAAAATGGAAAATTTTTGAAAATTTTTCTATATAAATGAGAAGTTTTTGGAAAATTCTTATTAAAATAAATATTTGAAAAGTGTTAGTCTTTATATTTGATTAATACCCTAATCTAATTCAGTTGTCCTAAATCCCATCCCTGTCATATGTATCTTTTAAGCCCGAGATAACAAATGATCTGAAGTTTATTAAAAAGTGTGAACAAAAAATTTATCTATCACATTCTAGGATTTAAATATTTAATTTTTGTGCATTTAAGTAGAATTCCTATCTCTCCCATTAACTATAAATGGGAATTAAAGGCAAACATTTTAAGGAGAACATCATCCTTCTAGACAATAATAACTCTCCTTCCCCTGCTACGCAGACAAAATGCATTATTTTCTGTTCCTAATAAATATTTAAAGAATTTACTGTTGGCTGATTAACATTTTTTTCCATAAAGTTTTGTTGTTATCCCTGAAAACCAGTGAGTAGTAAGTGCTGCCGCTGATGCCGGTATTTTTTTAGTTCTTTTACCTAAAGTTAGTAAAAGTAGTTTCTTTAGTTGTACTTTCCACGATTCTTCCTTCATGTCTTAAGTGGTTGTCATCGTCAACATAGTTTTTTTTTATTTTGTTAGTTCTTCTTTTTTCATTATTATTTTAAACTGACTTAAGAAAAAATTGCTACCTTCACTAACATTTTAATAGTGTGTCTAACTCAGCCGTATTTTGCTGGTAGCAGAAGGAGGCTTGAAACTGAATTGAGTGCAACAATAACTTATTTGCATGCAGGAGTAAAAAATTATAGTACTTTCTTTGTTTAAGCTTAAGACAACAATTGTGGTAAATAGACGTAAATTAATTTAACTCAAAGTTGGTTAAATAAAAATGTTAAGGAGACTAAAGATAAATATTTTAGATGGTTTAATGGTAAAGAGTTAACAAAGGGGGGTGTTATTGTTAGGATAACCAAAAAGTAATTTTCTATAAAAAATAGAAAATTTTTGAAAAATTTCCTATAAAAATAGAAAATTTTTGAAAAATTTCCAATCAAAATAGAAAATTTTTGATAAATTTCCTATAAAAATAGAAAATGTTTGAAAAATTTTCTATGAAAATAGAAAATTTTTGAAAAATTTCACATAAAAAAAGAAAATTTTTGAAAAATTTCCTATAAAAACAGAAAATTATTGAAAAATTTCCTATAAAAATAGAAAATTTTTGAAAAATTTCCTATAAAAATCGAAAAATATTGAAAAATTTCCTATAAAAATAGAAAATTTTCTATAAAAATTGGAATTTTTGAAAAATTTCCTATAAAATTAGAAAATTTTTGAACAATTTCTTATAAAAATAGAACATTTTTCAAAAATTTCCTATAAAAAAAGAAATGTTTTAAAAAATTTCCTATAAAAATAGAAATGTTTTGAAAAATTTCCTATAAAAATAGAAAATTTTTGAAAAATTTCCTATAAAAATAGAAAATTTTTGAAAAATTTTCTATCAAAATAGAAAATTTTTGAAAAATTTTCTATAAAAATAGAAAATTTTTGAAAAATTTCCTATAAAAATCGAAAATTTTTGAAAAATTTCCTATAAAAATAGAAAATTTTTGAAAAATTTCCTATAAAAATAGAAAACTATTGAAAAATTTCCTATAAAAATAGAAAATTTTTTAAAAATTTCACATAAAAATATAAAATTTTTGAAAAATTTTCTATAAAAATACAAAATTTTTGAAAAATTTCCTATAAAAATAGAAAACTATTAAAAAATTTCCTATAAAAATATAAAATTTTTGAAAAATTTCCTACAAAAATAGAAAATTTTTGAAAAATTTCCTATAAAAATAGAAAATTTTGAAAAATTTCCTATAAAAATAGAAAATTTTTTAAAAATTTTCATATAAAAATAGAAAATTTTTGAAAAATTTCAAATAAAAATAAGAAATTTTTGAAAAATTTCGTATAAAAATAGAAAATTTTTGAAAAATTTCCTATGAAAATAGAAAATTTTTGAAAAATTTCACATAAAAATAGAAAATTTTTGAAAAATTTCCTATAAAAATAGAAAATTTTTGAAAAATTTCCTATAAAAATAGAAAATTTTTGAAAAATTTTCTATAAAAATAGAAAATTTTTGAAAAATTTTCTATAAAAATAGAAAATTTTTGAAAAATTTCCTATAAAAATAGAAAATTTTTGAAAAATTTCCTATAAAAATAGAAAATTATTGAAAACTTTCCTATAAAAATAGAAAACTATTGAAAAATTTCACATAAAAATATAAAATTTTTGAAAAATTTTCTATAAAAATACAAAATTTTTGAAAAATTTCCTATAAAAATAGAAAACTATTGAAAAATTTCCTATAAAAATATAAAATTTTTGAAAAATTTCCTACAAAAATAGAAAATTTTTGAAAAATTTCCTATAAAAATAGAAAATTTTGAAAAATTTCCTATAAAAATAGAAAATTTTTGAAAAATTTTCATATAAAAATACAAAATTTTTGAAAAATTTCCAATAAAAATGAGAAATTTTTGAAAAATTTCGTATAAAAATAGAAAATTTTTGAAAAATTTCCTATGAAAATAGAAAATTTTTGAAAAATTTCACATAAAAATAGAAAATTTTTGAAAAATTTCACATAAAAGTAGAAAATTTTTGAAAAATTTCCTATAAAATTACAAAATTTTTGAAAAATTTCCTATAAAAATAGAAAATTATTGAAACATTTCTTATAAAAATAGAAAATTTTTGAAAAATTTCCTATAAAAATAGAATATTTTTGAAAAATTTCATATAAAAATGGAAAACTATTGAAAAATTTCCTATAAAAATATAAAATTTTTGAAAAATTTCCTACAAAAATATAAAATTTTTGAAAAATTTCCTACAAAAATAGAAAATTTTTGAAAAATTTCCTATAAAAATAGAAAATTTTGAAAAATTTCCTATAAAAATAGAAAATTTTTGAAAAATTTTCATATAAAAATAGAAAATTTTTGAAAAATTTCCAATAAAAATAAGAAATTTTTGAAAAATTTCGTATAAAAATAGAAAATTTTTGAAAAATTTCCTATGAAAATAGAAAATTTTTGAAAAATTTCACATAAAAATAGAAAATTTTTGAAAAATTTCACATAAAAGTAGAAAATTTTTGAAAAATTTCCTATAAAATTACAAAATTTTTGAAAAATTTCCTATAAAAATAGAAAATTATTGAAACATTTCTTATAAAAATAGAAAATTTTTGAAAAATTTCCTATAAAATAGAAAATTTTTGAAAAATTTCATATAAAAATACAAAATTTTTGAAAAATTTCCTATAAAAATAGAAAACTATTGAATAATTTCCTATAAAAATAGAAAATTATTGAAAAAATTCCAATTTAAATAGAAAATTTTTGAAAAATTTCCTATAAAAATAGAAAATTTTTGGAAAATTTCCTATGAAAATAGAAAATTTTTGAAAAATTTCACATAAAAATAAAAAATTTTTGAAAAATTTCCTATAAAAATAAAAAATTTTTTGAAAATTTTCCTATAAAATAGATAATTTTTAAAAAATTTCCTAGAAAAATAGAAAATTTTTGAAAAATTTCCTATAAAAATATACATTTTTTGAAAAATTTCCTATATAAGTAGAAAATTTTTGAAAAATTTCCTATATAAATAGAAAATTTTTGAAAAATTTCCTATAAAAATAGAAAATTTTTGAAAAATTTCCTATAAAAATAGGAAATTTTTGAAAAATTTCCTATAAAAATAGAAAATTTTTGAAAAATTTCCTATAAAAATAGGAAATTTTTGAAAAATTTCCTATAAAAATAGAAAATTTTTGAAAAATTTCCTATAAAAATAGGAAATTTTTGAAAAATTTCCTATAAAAATAGAAAATTTTTGAAAAATTTCCTATAAAAATAGAAAATTTTTGATTAATTTGCTATAGACAAGAAAATTTTTGAAAAGTTTCTTATAAAAATAGCAAATTTTTGAAAAATTTCTTATAAAAATAGAAAATTTTTGAAAAATTTCCTATAAAAATAGAAAATTTTTGAAAAATTTCCTATAAAAATAGAACATTTTTGAAAAATTTCCTATAAAAATACGAAAATTTAAAAAACTTTCCTATAAAAATAAGAAATTTTTAAAAAATTTTCTATAAAAATAAGAAATTTTTGAAAAATTTCCTATAAAAGTAGAACACTTTTGAAAAATTTCCTATAAAAGTAGAACACTTTTGAAAAATTTTCTTTAAAAATAGAAAATTTTTGAAAAATTTCCTATAAAAATAGAAAATTTTTGAAAAATTTCCTATAAATATGAAAAATTTTTGAAAAAATTCTTATAAAAATAGCAAATTTTTGAAAATTTTTTTATGAAAATAGCAAATTTTTTAAAAATTTTTTATGAAAATGGCAAATTTTTTAAAAATTTAAGATAAAAATAGAAAATTTTTTAAAAATTTTCTATAAAAGTAGAAAATTTTTGCAAAATTTCCTATAAAAATAGAAAATTTTTGTAAAATTTCCTATAAAAATAGATAATTTTTGAAAAATTTAATATAAAAATAGAAAATTTTTGAAAAATTTCCTATAAAAATAGAAAATTTTTGAAAAATTTCCTGTAAAAATAGAAAATTTTTGAAAAATTTCCTATAAAAATAGAAAATTTTTTAAAAATTTCCTATAAAAATAGAAAATTTTTGAAAAATTTCCTATAAAAATAGAAAATTTTTGAAAAATTTCCTATAAAAATAGAAAATTTTTGAAAAATTTCCTATAAAAATAGAAAATTTAAAAAAAAAATTTTATAAAAATAGAACGTTTTTGAAAAATTTTCTATAAAAATAAAAAAATTTTGAAAAATTTAATAAAAAAAATTGAAACTTTTTGAAAAATTTTCTAAAAAAATAGAAAATTATTACAAAATTTCCAATTTATAGGAAATAGAAATTTTTGAGGAATTTCCTATAAAATTTTTTTTAAAAATTCTTTATAAAATTTTTTTTTAAGAAAAAAATTGATCATCTTTGGAAAAAAACAAAATTGCTTTCCTATCAAATAAATAATTTATATTTTTGCTTAATATTATATATTAATTAAATAATTTTTTCTTTAAGCTTAAAATATTATAATTATTTGTCATTTGAATTAAAATTGCTTTAAAATTTTTTGCAAGGATTTAAGGTTTCATTGAAAAAGGATTTTTAAATCTTGATAAATTGATATCTTAAGCTATTTTAAGCTCAAGCACCTGTCCATTTTCCAAATATTGACAGTGAACCTTGAAGCTAAAATTCAGACAAATTTATTTTTTGGAAAGGACATTAGCATTAACACAAACACAAACATCTTTAAAAATACAATGAACAAGGAAACAAATACAGTGTTAAAAGTTATAAAAATCGCACAAGAGCCACTTAAATTGAATTTTGTTGAGTTATGGCGAATAAAATGTTTGACTAAATGTGTGAAAGGACTAGGACTAGGAGAATGTAGTTAGGCAGGCAATAAGGACACACTTATGTAAAGGAGTCTGGTTAGTCAAGAAATGTAAACACTCAACTGTCATTGGCAAGAAAAACTGTTTTAAATAGAAGTAAAAATTTTAGAAAAACATTTTTAAACTTAAGAGTGGGTTGTGAGGACAATAGACTAGGAGTGACTGGGAAAATGCTAAAAGGTTTATTATGTTCAACAATTTTTGGGAAAAAAACCAAAAATATAAAAAGTATAATTTCTGCTAAAGGAAACAAAGGGTTGGTTTGACGACTATTTGTTTTTAAAATAGTAAAATCTGTATTAAGTAACAAAATTCGTTAGACTGTAAAATGGAAATTTATAAAAAAAATTTCCTTTAAGTACTTATTTGGTTAAAAAGTACTTACATATGCTTATCGTCATAACCATTTGTATCTACATACACATATTCTAGATACATACACAAATACATATGCATAAATCTATATTTTATGATTTCATACTCCCCATTTCCTTCATTTTGGTTTCAAGGAAGAAAAATCATTTGTTAAATAAATAATTCAAGCCTGAGAGCGGTGTAAAAACCAACAGCAACAAAAAATCAAATAAAAATTGTAATAAAATTTTCATATTTTTGTTCATGTCATATTCATTATTTTAAAATATTTATAATATTTTTTTTGTACTCAGTTACATTTGAGTCATTGTAGTAACAATGCAATAACGTGAATACTTTTTAATTCTGTCTGTCTGTCTGTCTTTCTTCTTTTTTTACAGGATGCATTTCCAGTTCAAAAAAGTAAAAATTGAATGAGTGAAAATATAAAACAAATTAAGCTTCACGCGTTTATGGTTTAAGGGGAAGAAATAAAGGCTTGAACTATTAATTTTTGAGTTTAAAATATTTTTTTTTTACAAATTTTATGTTGTCTTTTTTTTAATTATCTATGAATAAATAATTCAAAAATAGTTAACACGATTTGTACAAACATAAAGAACATATGTAAAATCTAAATTTAAAGCTCTCACGCAGCACATTTTTCCTATAAAAAAAATTTTTCATTGTAAACAATTTTCTATAGAAAATTTTTCTTTATAAAAATTGTCTCTAGAAAATTTTTCATTTTAAAAAATTTTCCAAAGAAAATTTTTCATTAAAAAATTTTTCTATAGAAAATTTTTTATTTTAAAAATTTTCTATAGAAAATTTTTCATTATAAAAAATATTCTATAGAAAATGTTTGATTACAAAAAATTTCTACAGAAAATTTTTCATTAAAAAATTTTTATATAGAAAATCTTTTATTATAAAAAATGTTTATAATAAAAAGTTTTTCATTATAAAAAATTTTCTAAAGAAAATTTTTCATTATAAAAAATTTTTAATATACAAATTTTTTATAGAAAATTTTTCATTACAAAAAAATTTTTTATAGAAAATAGAAACATTTCATTATAAAAAATTTTCTATAGATAATTTTTCTACACAAGGTTCACCATTATGAAAAGTTTTCTATAGAAAATTTGTCATTTTTTAAATTTTTCTATTCAAAATTTGTATAATTCTATTAAAAAATGTTCATTATAAAAATTTTTCTAAAGAAAATTTTACATTTAAAAAATTTTTCTACAGAAAAATTGTCAATATAAAAATGTTTGATTTTATTAAATAATTAAATTTTTTTATAGAAATTTTTTAAAAGTTTTTTTATACAGAATTTTTCTATAGAAAATTTTACATTATAGAAATGTAAAATTAGAAAATTTCTCACTTTAAACATTTTTTAAAGATGTTTTTTATTACACAAATTTTTCTACAAAAAAGTTTTCATTATAAATATTTTTCATTTTTAAAATTTTTCAAACAATTTTTTTATAGAAAATTTTTAATATAAAAAGTTTTTCTATAAAAAATTTTTCTTTCTAAAAATGTTTCCCTAAAAACCATTATTAAAATTTTTCTACCGAAAATTTTCAAAAATTTTTCTATAGAAAATTTCTAAAACTTTTTCTTTCGAAAATTTTTCATTACAAAAATTTTTCTATTCAAAATTTTTCGTTATAAAAATTTTTTAATACAAAATTTTTCATTATAACAATTTTTCTATAGAAAATTGTTCGTTATCAAAATTTTTCTATAAAAAATTTTTCTATAGAAAATTTTTCGTTATAAAAATTTTTCTATAGAAAATTTTTCGTTATCAAAATTTTTCTGTAGAAAATTTTTTATTATGCAGAATTTTTCTATAAAAAATTTTTAGTTATTAAAAGTTTTCTATATAAAATTTTTTAGTTTTTATAAACAATTTTCATTTTAAAAATTTTTACATAGAAAATTTTTATTATGAAAAATTTTCTAAAGGAACATTTTTAAAATGAAAAATTTCCTATACACAAATTTTTATAATGAAACATTTTCTATAGAAAGATTTTCATTGTAAAAATTTTTATTATAAAAATTTTTCTATACAAAATTTTTCATTATAAAATTTATGTATAGAAAATTTTTCAATATGAGAAATTTTCTATAGAAAATTTTTGTATAAACAATTTTTCGTTATAAAAATTTTTCTTAGAAAATTTTTCATTATAAAAATTTTCTGTAGAAAATTTTTCATTATAAAAATTTTTCTTAGAAAATTTTTCATTATAAAAATTTTTCTTAGAAAATTTTTCTTTATAAAAATTTTTCATTACAAAAATTTTTCTTTAAAAAATTTTTCATAATAAAAATTTTCTGTAGAAAATTTTTCATTATAAATGTTTATGTTTTTTATATAAAATTGTTTGTTATAAAAATTTTTCTATAGAAAATTTTTCATTATAAAAATTTTTTTATAGAAAATTTTTCATTATAAAAATTTTTCTAAAGAAAAGTTTTCATTATAAAAATTTTTCTATAGAAAATTTTTCATTTTAAAAATTTTTCTATAGAAAATTTTTCATTATAAGAATTTTTCTATAGAAAATTTTTCATTTCATTTATATAGAAAATTTTTCGTTATAAAGATTTTTGTATAGAAAATTGTTCATTATAAAGATTTTTCTATAAAAAAATTTTCACTAAAAAAAATTTTCTAAAGAAAATTGAAAATTTTAAAAATTTTTCTGTAGAAAAATTGTCATTTTAGAAATTTTACTTAAGAAAAATTTTCATTATAAAACTTTTTCAATAGAAAGTTTGTCATTATTAAAATTTTTTTATAGAAATTTTTTAAATTTTTTTTAGAGAATTTTTCTATAGAAAATCTAGCATAATAGAAATGTGTCTATAGAAAATTTCTCATTATAAAATTTTTTTAAAAGATGTTTTTTATTATACAAATTTTTCTATAGAATATTTTTCATTTTAAAAATTTTTCTATAGAAAATTTTTAATTTTTTATAGAAAAACATTTTATTTTCTATAAAAAATGTTTCCATAAAAAATCATTATTAAAATTTTCTAAAGATAATTTTTAAAAAATTTTCTATAGAAAATTTTTAAAAGTTTTTCTGTAAAAATTTTTTTGTTACAAAAATTTTTCGTTATAAAAATTTTTCAATAGAAAATTTTCCGTTATAAAAAGTTTTCTATAGGAAATTTTCCGTTATAAAAATTTTTCTATAGAAAATTTTCCGTTACAAAAATTTTTCTATAGAAAATTCTCCGTTATGAAAATTTTTCTATAGAAAATTGTTCGTTATCAAAATTTTTCTGTAGAAAATTTTTCGTTATAAAAAGTTTTCAATAGAAAATTTTTCGTTATAAAAATTTGTCTATAGAAAATTTTCCGTTATAAAAATTTGTCTATAGAAAATTTTCCGTTATAAAATTTTTTCTATAGAAAAGTTTTCGTTATAAAAATTTTTCTATAGAAAATTGTTCGTTACCAAATTTTTCTATTGAAAATTTTTGGTTTTTAAAATTTTTCTGTAGAAAAATTTTCATTATCAAAATTTTTTTATAGAAAATTTTTTGTTATCAAAATTTTTCTATAGAAAATTTTTCATCATCAAAATTTTTCTTTAGAAAAATTTTTATAATCATATAAAAATTTTTCTGTAGAAAATTTTTTATTATATAAAATTTTTCTATAAAAAATGTTTAGTTATTAAAAGTTTTCTATATAAAATTTTTTAGTTTTAAAAATTTACTACAGAAAATTGTTCGTTCTTAAAATTTTCAAGAGAAAATTCTACGATGTAAGGTATTTAGGGGCCTAGAATCATAGTTGTCTGCCTTTTAAGAAAAAGGGCATGTTCATGTGCGTATATGTATGTTCTTCTGAGAACACATTTGTAGATATCAACGTTTTGAAATGCAGACAATTCATATACATATAGAAAGAGTGCAGAATATGTCATAAATGAAAAATCATACAGTTACAGTTAAAGTTTTTACTATAGATATTTACATGTAATATTTACATTTACATATCCATATATGAATTCTTTACACTCAAACATTTCATAAAAAAGCGAACAAGTTAATACACATACATACATACAAGTATACAAATGCATGGACGAGTTTGTTTAATGTTCATCTGAAATTGAACAGTAAAATTCATATGTTAAATAAAAGTAAAAACCAAAAGGGGAAAAAAGTATTTTATTGTACCAATATAACAACAACAAAACAAAATACATATACATAAGTAAATATACAATACATATGAAATCTATATTTGTACATAAATATGTATGTATGAATGTTATGTACGTACAAGTATGAATAATATAATAAAAAGGTCAGTAAAGTGCAGCAGGAAGTAGTGTCGCATTCATATTCATAAATCATTTGGAAAATTGATGCAGCAGCAACAACATTTTTGCCAACAAAAGCAAAAAACTTCAGAGTAAAAAAATATCAGGAATTTAATTGTAGAAATAAAGTTATACCTGACAAACGAATAGTCGAATACAATACATGCGAGTACATTCTATAGAATACATATTTATATATAAAAAAGAACATTTGTATTTTTGTATGTTTCGCTATAAATAGATATGAGTTTTGCATTTTGCAATTTTGTTCTTTTTTTTTTTTTTTTTTTTGTTCGCCTGACTTGCACAACAGCGATGCAACAAACTTTTACGTGTCACAACACTCGGATTCATATAAAATTTACAATATATCTATGTTTCCATTTATGCTCTTATTTAGCAGGAATTTTACACAAAAAAAAAGTAGTTAAATGAACATTCATTGATTCGTATACTGGAAAAATTTGTATACATATTGTTTCTTTTATATGCATCGTATCTGTATCTACATTTAAGTATTTTACTTATGTATTTTGTTCATATCGACATCATCATATGATGATATTCATAGAACAAACTTTGGCAGAGGTTATGGAAATTTGTTTATTGTTTTTATGGAGGAAGAGCTAAAATATAAAATCATTATAGTTTACTAACTTTTCTAGATCAATTCATTTTGATGCATAAAACGGATAATTAATACTCAAATTAAAATACAATAATATTACTAATACTTAATGTTGTATCTATAGCAATTTGTACGAGGGCAAGTTGAAAAGAAAACATGGAAATTGAACATAGAAAAATTTTACCAAAACTGTAGGAAATAAGGAATAGTAAAGTTTAATACCGATTTTTCCTTTTTGCATAATAGTAACACTTGAAAAATATTAAAACATTTTCCATTGGTTCATCTGAATTTTGGTGATAACAAAATGAGCAATCAGAAGCACTTGATGTTTTGAGAATGAAAGTGCAGTGCGATTTCCGATGGACCAACGCATTCAATGATTATTTTTCTTTGTATTGGACCAACACTCAGAGTATGACCCTTACATGTGCATATGAATTGTGATAGAAGTAGGAAAAACTTGTGGGAATAAGGATAGAGGGAGAAGTGTTTGCGAATATTTAATATGGACCTTGCGATCTGATAATTAGAGGGGAAAACTGATGCAGGAAGTTTATTTCACATTTGTGCTGTGCGGCAAAAAAAGAGGGAGTTTTTTCTATAGTGCGTTGTTCTTCGTAGCACACGCAATTTAAAAAAGGCTCGTCCCTTTGTAGTCGATTTTCCAGTATGGGACGAGCCCTTGTTAAACTGAGTGTGCTACGAAGAAATGTATTGGTTTCAACAACAAAATTCCTAACCCGTTTGAGCACACTCTACACTCGAACATTATGACGATCTATAACAAAATTTTTGTAGAACAAAAAATTCTCTATTGAAAAATATTTGTATAACGAAAAAATTTCTTTAAAAAAATTTTTGTGTAGCGAAAAAATTTATATCGAAAAATATTTTATAGATCAATTTTTATATCGAAAAATTTTGTATAGAAAAATTTATACATTGAAAAACATTTCTGTAAAACGAAAATTTTATTATATTTTCAATATTAAAAAAAATGTTTATAGAAAAATTTTTAAATTAAAAAATTTTTGGTGAAAAAAATTTCTACAGATAAATTTTTATATTGAAACATTTTCTATAAAAAAAATTTATATTGAAAACATTTCTATAAAAAAATGTTTATGTTAAACAATTTTCTATAACAAAGTTTTTATACTGAAAAATTTTTTATTCAAAAATTTTCTATAGAAAAAAAAATTCTATAGAAATATTTATACAAATAGAATGACCATTCGCATTTGATCCCAAATCTGTTACATTTATTTATTAATGTAACAGACCAATTTTTTGATAAAAAGCCAAAAATTGTTTGCGGAGAAACCAAATTCCTCGACGCGTTTCGATGTTTGGTTAGGCCATCTCTTCAGGAGGATTATCCCCAATTTAGACAGATCAAAAACCTCGCATTATTACTTATTTTACAAACAAAACCTTTCAGAATTATGTTCATAAACCATAAGTAAAAGCGTAGATCATCGGCTATACAAAACACAAACAATTTTCAGTTTTCATCTTCCTTCACTTCCCACATTTTAATATTGAAAAATTTTCTGAAAAAAAATTTTATATTTAAAATTTTTCTATAGAAAATTTTTATATTTAAAATTTTTCTATAGAAAATTTTTATATTGAAAATTTTTCTATAGAAAATTTTTATATTGAAAAATTTTCTTTACAAAATTTTTATATTTCTATACAAAATTTTTATATTGAAAAATTTTCTATACATAATTATTATATTGAAAAATTTTCTATGCAAAATTTTTATATTAAAAAATTTTCTATACAAAATTTTTATAGTGAAAAATTTTCTATAGAAAATTTTTACATTGAAAAATTTTTTATAGAAAATTTTTATATTGAAAAAATTTTTTATAGAAAATTTTTATATTGAAACATTTTTTATAGAAAATTTTTATATTGAAAAATTTTCTAAAGAAAAAATTTTATATCTAAAAATTTTGAACAAAAACATATTTATATCGACAAATTTTCTATAGAAAAATGTTTATAATGAAAAATTTTCTATAAAAAATATTTTAATAACGAAAAATTTTTACATTGAATGAAATTTTAGAAAAATTTTCTAAAGAAAAATTTTTATATCGAAAAATTTTTGTATTGAAAACCTTTCTAATAAAAAATTTTATATCGATAAATTTTCTATAGAAAAATGTTTATGTTTAAAAAAAATTTTAAAGAAATTTTTATATTAAAAAATTTTCTTTAGAAAAATTTTAATATCAAAAAATGTTCTAAAGAAAAAATTTTATATAGAAAAATTTTATTATAGAAAAAATTTTGAATAGAAAAATTTTTTTATAGAAACATTTTTGTATTGAAAAAAAAAATTGAAAAATTTTCTATAAAAGAATTTTTATATCGTATAATTTTATATAGAAAAACTTTCATATAGAAAAATTTTCATATAGAAAAATTTTTGATTAAATAAATGTTCACATTAATAAATTTTCAATTGAAAAATTTTCTATAGAAAAATTTGTATATTGAAAAATTTTCTAAAAAAAAAATTTATATTGAAAAATTTTCTTTAGAAAATTTTTTATATCAGAAAATTTTCAATAAAAACTTTTTTATATCGAAAAATTTTTATAACGAAAAATTTTGTATAAAAATTAAATTTTGCTAACGAACAATTTTTATATTGAAAAAATTTTAGAAAAATTTTCTAAAGATATTTTTATATCTAAAAATTTTCTAAAGAAAAATTTTTATATTGAAAAATTTTGTAAGAAAAAATTTTATATCTAAAAGTTTTCTATAGAAAAATTTATGTTGAAAAAGATTTTAAAGAAATTTTTATATTAAAAAATTTTCTTTAGAAAAATCTTAATATAAACAAATTTTCTAAAAAAACATTTTTATATCGAAAAATTTTCTGAAGAAAAATTTTATATAGAAAAATTTTTATATAGAATAAATTTTATATAGAAAAATTTTTTTATAGAATATTTTTATATATAAAAAAAAATTAGAAAAATTTTCTAGAAAAGAATTTTTACATCGTACAATTTTCTATAGAAAACTTTTTATAGAAAAATTTTCTTATAAAAAAATTTTCACATAGAAAAATTTTCAATTGAAAAAAGTTCAATATTAATAAATTTTTAACAGAAAAATTATTATATAGAAAAATTTTCTGTAGAAAAATTTTTATATCTAAAAACTTGCTATAGAAAAATTTTTATATCGAAAAATTTTCAATTAAAAGATTTTTATATCGAAAAATATTCTATAGAGAAATTTTTATATTGACAATTTTTCTGTATACAATTTTTAATAGCGAAAAATATTCTATAGAAGAATTTTGCTGTAGGAGATTAAGTATCGAATATGAAAAATTTCCTGTAAAAGAATTTTTATATCCAATAATTTTTAAACAAGCATTTTATATTAAAAAATGTTTATATTGAAAAATTTTCAATAGCAAAATTTTTATATCGAAAATTTTTTTATAGAAAAATTGAAATTGAAAAAATTTAAATATTTTATAGAAAAATTTTTATATAGAAAAATTTTCTGTTGAAAAAATTTTTATATTGAAAAATTTTCTATTGAAAAAATGTTTGTAAAGAAAAATTTTCTATAGAAAATTTTTATAATTGAAAATTTTTTATAGAAAAATTGTAACGTTGAAAAATTTTTACATTGAAAAAATTTATATTGAAAATTTTCTATAAAAAAATTTTTTAATTGAAAAATTTTTTGTAGAAAAATTTTTATATTCAAAATTTTTTGTAGAAAAATTTTTATATTCAAAATTTTTCTATAGAAAAATTTTTGTGTTGAAAAAGACCTTTGAAAAAATTTGTAAAGATTTTTTTTATATTAAAAACTTTTCGAAAGAAAAATTTGTATATCGAAAATATTTCGAAAGAAAGATTTTTATATCAAAAAGTTTTCGAAAGAAAAATGTTAAAACGAAAAGTTTTCGAAATAAACATTTTTATATCTAAACATCTTTATATTGAAAAAATTTTATATCAAAAAATTTTATAAAGAAAACAATTTTATATTGAAAAAAGTATATAGAAAAAAAATTTATATTGAAAACTTTTCTGTAGACAAGTTTTTATGTCGAAAAATTTTGTATTAAAAAAATTTTCATATAGAAAAATTTTCTTTCCAAAAGATATTCATATAGAAAAATTTTTATATTGAAAAATTTTTCTCCAGAAATATTTGTATTTGTAAATTTTCATATAGAAAAATTTTCTTTTCAAAAGATATTCATATAGAAAAATTTTTATATTGAAAAATTTTTCTACAGAAAAATTTGTATATCAAACAATTTTCTATAGAAATATTTTAATATCATTTAAACTTTATTCAATTATTATTAAATTTGTGTATTTATTTGTTTGTGTTTTATTGGTTTTATTCAAACAATTTGTTTATTTTTACAAAATTAATTTTAAACCAAAATCCATTGAAAGATAATTGTGTTAATTATTTTGATATATCTATTTGCCAGTCAGGGTGTCAATTTGTTATTAAAACACAAACGCATACATTTTACACATTTAATTACGTTTACACATACAATTACATATGGAAATAGATTAGGGTGGTACTTATTTCGCACAAATATAAAATGATGAACTTTTATAATATTTTTTATTATTACAGTCAAGACAAAATTTAGCCTAACAAAGTTTGAAATCAATCGAATAGGGATAACCGGAAATTATTATTATTTGAATTGATATTTGGCTTATATTATATATCGATAAAAAGCTTATTTAGTTTAATTGGCAAATCCCGCAGCTATTTTTTAAAATTAGAATGTATGTTATAAGAATAAAAAATCATAGGTTTTCTACTTCGGTGGGCACTTGCAATATCTAAGTCTGTGTGAGACCATTTTCTTGAATTATAATCAATCTGAAGGGTGACAGTAAAATATTTCAAATTTTCGCAAATTGGTATCACTCTAATGGACATACCTAAATATATCTAAACACTAATATTACATGTAACAAATCATTTGACAGTTGGAAATTAAAAGCCCCTAGGGCCTAAAATTAATGTTAGCGGATCCTATAACAAAATGTTATAATATGTAAAAAAAAAATCCAGAATATTAGGTCAACTGTCATTACAAATTAAACATCAGAGTTTTAATGCAAAAGAAAAATGTTAAAGCTTAAAAATTTAAACAATTTGTTGGAATTTTGTCTAGCTAAAATGGTCTAATAGTTGAGATAGTGAAATATCAGACTACCTTAACAATTTTGACATAAAAGAAGAATATGTAACAATAAAAGCTATATATGGCCTAATTAGTATTTTAAAAAGGGTTTTTCAAATTTCCAACATGTCAAAAATTTTGCTCCAAATATTAAACCCAATATTTTTTATCCCAAAAACTAACAGTTTATCAAGTAAAAAACTACAAAAATCAATAGTTCTGAGAAACTATAATTAAATATTTATAAATCCGTAAAAAAAATAACCTCCTCCTCGAACAAGACCAACTGACAGCTGCAACATGATATTCCTGATGACGGTGATAAAAGTGCTTCTGATAGCCCTGAATATATTTCCCAGCCGCTTTACCAATCGCAAAGTGATGTTTCTCATTTATCTGACAAATTTGGTAACACACGGTGAGTAACGAAATAATTTAAAATAAATATTGACAAATAAATAAATACTCGAAATTAAATTCAAACTTAGTTTAATTTATTATTTACTATTAAGTAGAATAAATAAAATAATTAAGAGCTCAATAATTGAAATAGATAAATGAAATAGTTTTTATTTAAATTAGAATAATATTTGGAGGCAATTGAAGTCAAAATTAAACTATTTAGAGGATATTATTAGTTTTTAATTAAAATTGTTTTTATGCAATGTTTATTTATTTTTAATGGACGATAAAAGTTTATAAATCGAAAAGCCGGTAACAATTTTTAAATCCAAACTATAAATAACAGAAATTATTTACTGTTTAATGATAAATATTTACAATTAATTTATAGTTAATTTTTTTTAGAGCCTTTTTCAATATTTTGAGATTTTAAACAGTTATGGAGTGTTCCAAATAAAATTTGTAGTTGTATTAACTTAAATATATATATATATATATATATATATATATATATATATATATATATACAATTATTGCTCGTTTAAGAATATAATAATATATTCTTCATTTCCTCTTTTACAAGAGAAAAAATTTTGGAAAAGACTGTATAATATAAATATTTTGCTTTTCCATATATTGATTTGCCGCATGGTCTTTTTGAAAACTCCCATAAAACACAGTATACCGCATTTACTCTAATTTGGAAACAACTAGTGGAGACGATTGTCCAATGAAAGAAAGCTAAGGCACACAGATATGCTCATGAAATGTATGCTTGGTTGTGCGTCTTTATAGAGTATTTGCTATTAACCTTTTCTGGATAGTGGTCATGTAGTGTTAAATTGGATCAGAAATATGTAGGCACTCTGTGTTGTCTAACAAAAGCCGTATTGTATTCACTCTGTTAAAAATGTTTGTGTTTATCGTGTCCGATGCTACAAATGCTTGCTTTCTAATGCTATAACTGCAAATTTTTTTAGACTATTGCTAAGTTTTGACTAAAACAGTATGTGCCTATTTTATTCGGAACACTCTTTATTTACATGCAAAGATTTGGGAATAAGAAACTTTTAAAAAAATTTTTTTTAACAAAAAATTTGTAATCTTTAATTTTTAGCATAGAAAAATTTATTTCTAAAGCAAATTAAAATATAAAATCTTTTCTATAAAAAGTTTTTAGATAAAAAATATTTTCCATCGAAAATTTTTTGATACAAAATATTTTTCATCGAAAAAATTTTGATACAAAATATTTTTCACCCAAAATTTTTCGATATAAAAAATTGTCTTTAGAAATATTTTAGATATAAGATTTTGATATAAAAATATTTCCCTAGAAAATTTTATATGTTAAACTTTCTAAAAATAATTTTTTAATTAATATTTTTAAAAGAAAATTTTCGATACAAAATTTTTTTAATTTCCAAAGTAAAATCTTTTGTAGAAAATTTTAAATTTAAGCTTTTTTATAGAAAATTTCCCATGTAAATTTTACTTTAAGATAATTTAAAATATTTTTAAATGAAAAAATTTTTATTTATTATAATTTTTCAATGAAAAATTTTTTAATAGAAAATTTCTAATTAAAAAATAATTATAAAAAATTTCTAGACAAAAAGTTTTAAGAAAATTTTCAAAATAAAATTTTTTATAGAAAATTTTCAAAATAAAATTTTTTATAGAAAATTTTCTATATAAAATTTTTTAATAGACAATTTTCTATTTAACTTTTTTATAAAAACTTTCAATATAAAAATTTCTAAAAATAATTTTCAATGCAAAATGTTTAATATAATTTTTTTTATAGAAAATTTTAAATATAAAATTTTTTACAGATAACTTTTCAATAAAATTTTCTACCAAAAAGTTTTTAATAGAATTTTTTACAAAAAACTTTAAAAATAAAATTGTTTTTAAAATTTTTAATGTAAAATTTTTTATAGAAATATTTGCTAAATTTTTTTATAGAAAATTTTCAATATAAAATTTTTGTATAGAAGTTTTTCAAAATAATATTTTTGTATAGAAAATTCTCAAAATAAAATTTTAAATTGAGAATTTTCTCAAAATAAAATTTTAAATTGAAAATTTTCTATAAAATATTTTATATTCAAAATTTAATAAAAATTTTATTTAGAAAATTTTCTATAAAAAAATGTATTTTAAAAAAACAAAATTATGAAAAACTTCTATAGCAAATTTTATATTTACAATTTTTCTTTAAAAAAATCTTATATACAAAATTTTTATAAAAACTTTTATTTTGAAAATTTTCTATAAAAAACTTTATAATTAAATTTTTTCTATAAAAAATTTTGTGTTGAAAATTTTCTATTAAAAAATTTTGTATTGAAAATTTTCTATTAAAAAATTTTGTATTGAAAATTTTCTATTAAAAAATTTTGTACTGAAAATTTTCCAATGAAAATTTTGTATTGAAAATTTTCCAATGAAAATTTTATATTAAAAATTTTCCAATAAAAATTTTTTATAAAGAATTTTTAATATAAATTTTTTTATAGAAAATTTTCAATATAAAAATTTTAATAGAAAATTTTTCATATTAAAATTTTGCATATAAAATTTTTTTAAAGAAAGATTTTTATATATAAAATTTGTTAAAAAAAAAAAATGTTTTCATATATAATTTTTTTATAGAAAATTTTTCATGTATAAATTATTTATAGAAAATTTTTCACATAAAAATTTTTGATAGAAAATTTATAAAATAAAAATTTTTATGAAAAATTTTTCATATAAAAATTTGTATAGAAATATTTTTATAGAAAATTTTCATCATTAATTTTTTTATAGAAAATTCTCATTGTCGAATTTTTTATATAAAATTTTCACTATATAGAAAATTTTCACTAAAAAAATTTTTATTGAAAATCTTTTATAGAAAATTTTCATTATAAAAATTTTTTATACCAAAATATTTGATATAGAAAATTTTTCATATATAAAATTTTTTATATAAAAATTTTTTGTATAGAAAATTCTTTATAAAATTTTTTTTTTGTAGAAAATTTTTTATATACATTTTTTTTTAAAGAAAGTTAAAAAAAAATTTAAAGACAATTTTTAAAAATTTTTAATAAAACATTTTTCATATAAAAATGTTTCATAAAAATAGTTTTTATAAAAAATTTTTCATATAAAAATTTTTATATAAAATTTTTATATAAAATTTTTATAAAAAATTTTTCACATTAAAATTTTTATAAAAAATTTTTACTACGAAATTTTTTATAGAAAATTTTTAGTATAAAATTTTTGTATAGAAAATTTTCAATAAAAAATTTTTTTTTGAAAATTTTTATATAAAATTTTCTATAGAAGATTTTCAATATAAAAATTTTTATAGAAAATATAAAAATTATTTATATAGAAAATTTTTCATATAAAAAATTTTTTTACGTATGAAATTTTTTTAAAGAAAATTTTTCATATAAAAATTTTTTATAGAAAAGTTTTCATATGAAAATTTTTTATAAAAATTTTTTCATACAAAAGTGTTTTAACAATTTTTCATGTAAAAGTTCTTATAGAAAATTTTTCATATAAAAATTTTTATAGGAAATTTTTTAAAGAAATTTTTTCATATAAAAATTATTATAGGAAATTTTTTATATAAAATTTTTTTATAGAAAATTTTTCATATAAAAATTTTTATAGAAAATTTTTCATATACAAATTTTTATAGAAAATTTTTCATATAAAAATTTTTATAGAAAATTTTTCATATAAAAATTTTTATAGAAAATTTTTCATATAAAAATTTTTATAGAAAATTTTTCATATAAAAATTTTTATAGAAAATTTTTCATATAAAAATTTTTATAGAAAACTCTTCATATAAAAATTTTTATAGAAAATTTTTCAAATAAAAATTTTTATAGAAAATTTTTCAAATAAAAATTTTTATAGAAAATTTTCTTTATGAAAATTTTTATAGAAAATTTTCTTTATGAAATTTTTTAAAGAAAATTTTCAGTAAAAAATTTTTGTATAGAAAATTTGCACTAAAAAATTTTTTATTGAAATTTTTCACTAAAAAATTTTTTATTGAAAATTTTCTATATAAAATTTTTTATAGAAAATTTTCAATATAAAACTTTTTATAAAAAATTTTCAGTATAAATTTTTTATAGAAAATTTTTAATATAAAAATATTTATTATAGAAATTAAAAAAAAATGTTAAAGACAATTTTTAAATATTTTTAATAGAACATTTTTCATATAAAAATTTTTTATAAAAAATTGTTGATATAAAAATTTTTATAGAAAATTTTTGATATATAAATTTTTATAGAAAATTTTTGATATACAAATTTTTATAGAAAATTTTTGATATAAAAATTTTTATAGAAAATTTTTGATATAAAAATTTTTATAGAAAATTTTCATTACGAAATTTTGTATAGAAAATTGTACATATAAAATTTTTGTATAGACAATTTTCTATAAAAAAATTTTTATTGAAAATTTTCTATATAAAATTTTTTATAGAAGATTTTCAATATAAAAATTTTTATAGAAAATATACGATTTTTTTATATATAAAATTTTTAACAGAAAAAAATTTTTTAAATAAAATTATTCATATAAAAATTTTGAATAGAAAAGTTTTCAAATGAAAATTTTTAATATAAAATTTTTCATGTAAAAATGTTTAAAAAATTGTTCATGTAAAAGTTTTTGTAAAAAATTTTTCGTATTAAAATTTTTATAGAAAATTTTTCATATAAAAATTTTTATAGAAAATTTTTCATATAAAAATTTTTATAGAAAATTTTTCATATAAAAATTTTTATAGAAAATTTTTATAGAAAATTTTCAGTATAAAATTTTTGTAAAGAAAATTTTCACTAAAAAATTTTTTATTGAAAATTTTCACTAAAAAATTTTTTATTAAAAATTTTCTAAATAAAATTTTTTATAGAAAATTTTCAATATAAAACTTTTTATAAAAAATTTTCAGTACAAATTTTTTATAGGAAATTTTTAATATAAAAATATTTAATATAGAAATTAAAAAAAAATGTTAAAGACAATTTTTAAATATTTTTAATAGAACATTTTTCATATAAAAATTTTTTATAAAAAATTTTTGATATAAAAATTTTTATAGAAAATTTTTGATATACAAATTTTTATAGAAAATGTTTGATATAAAAATTTTTATAGAAAATTTTTGATATAAAAATTTTTATAGAAAATTTTCATTACGAAATTTTGTACAGAAAATTGTAGGTATAAAATTTTTGTATAGGCAATTTTCTAAAAAAAAATTTTTAATGAACATTTTCTATATAAAATTTTTTACAGAAAATTTTCAATATAAAAATTTGTATAGAAAATATAAAATTTAATTGGTGATTTTCGTATTAAAATTTTTATAGAAAATTTTTCATATAAAAATTTTTATAGAAAATTTTTCATATAAAAATTTTTATAGAAAATTTTTCATATAAAAATTTTTATAGAAAATTTTTATAGAAAATTTTTTATAGAAAATTTTCAGTATAAAATTTTTGTAAAGAAAATTTTCACTAAAAAATTTTTTATTGAAAATTTTCACTAAAAAATTTTTTATTGAAAATTTTCTAAATAAAATTTTTTATAGAAAATTTTCAATATAAATCTTTTTATAAAAAATTTTTAGTACAAATTTTTTATAGGAAATTTTTAATATAAAAATATTTAATATAGAAATTAAAAAAAAATGTTAAAGACAATTTTTAAATATTTTTAATAGAACATTTTTCATATAAAAATTTTTTATAAAAAATTTTTGATATAAAAATTTTTATAGAAAATTTTTGATATAAAAATTTTTATAGAAAATGTTTGATATAAAAATTTTTATAGAAAATTTTTGATATACAAATTTTTATAGAAAATGTTTGATATAAAAATTTTTATAGAAAATTTTTGATATAAAAATTTTTATAGAAAATTTTTATTACGAAATTTTGTACAGAAAATTGTAGGTATAAAATTTTTGTATAGGCAATTTTCTAAAAAAAAAAATTTATTGATCATTTTCTATATAAAATTTTTTATAGGAAATTTTCAATATAAAAATTTTTATAGAAAATATAAAATTTAATTGGTGATTTTATATAAAATTTTATATAAATTTTATATATAAAATTTTTTTATACAAAAATTTTTTTTAAAGAAAATTTTTCATATAAAAATTTTTAATAGAAAAGTTTTCATATGAAAATTTTTTATATAAAATTTTTCATATAAAAATGTTTAAAAAATTTTTCATGTAAAAGTTTTTGTAAAAAATTTTTCGTATAAAAATTTTTATAGAAAATTTTTCATATAAAAATTTTTATGGACAATTTTTCATATAAAAATTTTTTATATAAAAATTTTTCTGGACAATTTCTGATATAAAAATTTTTATTGAAAATTTTCGTTATGAAATTTTTTTTATTGAAAATTTTCATTATAAATTTTCAATATAAAATTATTAATGTAAAATTTTCAGTATACGTTTTTTATAGACAATTTTGAGTATAAAATTTTTTATAAAAAATTTTCCATATAAATTTTTTTTAGAATTTTTTTTTTAGAAAATTTTTAATATAAAATATTTACAGAAAATTTTCAACATATTTTGCTTCAATGTAAAATTTTTTTCTAGAATATTTTCAGTATAAAATTTTTTATAGAACAATTTTTATTCAAGAAAAATAATCAAACAATTTTCGTTATTAAATATTTGTCATAGAAAATTTAGCTTTCTAAATTTTCCTTATTTGTCAAATGTATTTAAACTTTTTCATATTATTTTATATCATTTAACGCAAGTCATCATCATTCAGGGGAATTCATAAATTTCGAATAATTACGCTCATGTCCAACTTTAAATTAGCACTTGGCTTTATGAGCTATAAAATAAATGTCATCATTTTCAATATTTTCTAAGAACATTGAGTGCGTGTTTTTGTTTATCCCATTTAAACTTTTTAATGTGAATTAGTATTTGAATTTTTAAGAAAAAAAAAACGTTATGCTGCTTTCTAAACTCACTATATAAAAAAAAATGGGGCAAACACTGGTACATATGGGCTTCCCAAGAAAATAAAGAAATTAAAAATTATTTCTGCTGCTGTAATAGAACATCAATTCCCTAAACCTCCTGAGAACAGTGAAATATGAAACCGCAAAAAAATATAATTCCTTAAACACACATTTTGGCATTAGAAAAGAGGAGGAGCAGAAGCAATAGTAGTTATAGCTTTAGCATCTGAATTTAAAAATCCAATACATTTTTAAATGGAAATTTAGAACAGAACTCCCTACTTTTACACTTCCTCATTCATGCCATAAACCTCCAACCGCCAGCCAAGATCCAGCCAACCCAGCCCATCATGTGTAGAAATGTGTCTGTGGCAAAACCACAAATCACCAATTAAATATTTATACTTCAATCTACTCAACGAAAAACGAGTGTAAAAAAAATGTAAAGGGATTTATACAAAAAAAAATATATAAAAAATGTAAAAAAATATTCATGAAATTGTTCAAGTACAATGTATCTAGAATGAATGTTTGTACAGAGACAGACATTTATACTCGTACATATATTTTTTTCTACTTACTTGAATGTAGATAAATACATGTGTAAAATATGTAAGTAAAGTAATGTGTATTTGGTAAATTTATATATATGTGCTTTTTTAATACCCAGTCTTTTTTTTTATTAAATGGTAAAAACTGTAACCATATTTTTTGGCTGAACTGAGATGAGTCTAGAATTCAAGTAGAATTTTCTGTAGTTGAGCTATAGGGCGTTTGGGAAAGCCGTACGGTGTTGTAAACTCATCACTTACTTGGGGGTATTGAAAGAGTGTATGTATTGAAAATTATTTGCGTATAAAATAAATTTACTTGTAATAGGTGTAGTTACAGTCGAATTTTTATTAGACTAGTTCAAGGTAAAGAAAATAAATTTGAGAGAAAAATGTTTCAAGGTAGATAGAATTTATAGTTTTATCAAAAGGTTTGGGATTCAATTTTGAATGTCGAAGATTGAAATGGGTTAACAACTAAAAAAATTGCATTTTGTCAATTTCATGAATTAAAAATTTGGTTTATTAAAAGTAATTAATTAATGAGTGTTCCGAATAAAATATTTTTTTGATGACATTAGAATTAATAGATACTATTTAAATCAAAGTCTCTATAATCTTGTTACGTTTTTCCTTTTAAAACGTGAAAGGAATTCATTTTGCAAACAACCGAAAACAAAATTAAAACACTTTATGTAGTTTTACAAAGTGATATTTTTTGATTGACTTTAGAGTTAATCACTTTAAGCACACTTTTACAAAAACTGTAAACAAACTTCACAAAACTGCTTTAAAAATATTCTTAGTCACACTGTTCTTTTATACGCATCTCAATTAAAACTGTTCCAACAATATTCGTTCATCGGCCTTATATAGTAGAGAAGAGAGTTTATAGCATTTTCTGCAGAAAACTCGTTGATAACACTAACAATGTAGCTTACGATCAAGTTCATACATGTTCCAATACATTCTCACATGATCAAGAATACACTCATACATACTTTGTACAAATGGATTATTTAAAGTTAACAGCGACAGAGAGTGAGAGAGTTGATAGATAAAAAGCGAAATGTTGCTCTGCTCTTAACAGTAAAACATTAAAAGAAAACTGTTGTTCTGCTTATAGACAAGAACAGAACAATAACAAACCAACAGGAACATTCTAGAAGACTACGGGAAGAATTAAAAGTAGTGAACTTTGCACAATGGGGCGGATAACTTAAAAATTCGTGACAATATAAAGATAATCCACTCCATACATTTTTTTTCTGCCAAAAGTGAAATTAAAGTGGATAAAGAACAATGAAAAACACACAAGCGCACAAACAAAAATGAGCACTTGTGTGGGCCTTAGCTTTCTCTCATGGAACAACCGTCTCCAATAGTTGTTTCCGAATAAGAGTAAAAGCGTTATACTGTCTTTTTTTGTGGGACTTTTTAAAACGACCACATGCCAAATCAATGTATTAAAGTGAAATATCTTTATTTTATAGAGTCTTTGATTAAAACCATTAGTTTTTAATTGTTTTTTCGTTCAAAATAGACTAGACCAACTATTACAAAATTTAGAATACTTTCCTGTTGTTATATAAAACTACTTCATTCTTAATGACAAAAATGGAGGACCGAGTGTAACCGAGGTGTAACCGGTAGTTAAAATAGGCTAGGCTATTTTTTTGAAATCTCAAGTGGGAGTGACCAATCCCATATAAGTCAAATATTAAAAATGACAAATTTTGATGACCGAGCGGACCGGTTTTTCTGAAATTTTGACAGTGCGTTAAAGTGTGACCGGTGGTTAAAATGGGCTAGTTTCTTTTTTTTTACCTCCAGTGGGCGTGACCCCTCCCATATAAGTCATATATAAAAAATGTCAAATATGTTGATGACCGAGCTGACCGATTTTTCTGAAATTATGACATTATATTAAGATGTGATCGATGGGTAAAATAGGCTTGGCTTTTTTTAAATCTCAAGTGGGCGTGTCCCCTCCCATATAAGTCAAATATTAAAAATGGCAAATATGGATGACCGATTGGACCGATTTTTCTAAATTTTGACAGTGTGTTCAGGTGTGACCGGTGAGTAAAATAGGCTTGGTTTTTTACTTAAAATCCCAGGTGGGCGTGACCCCTCTCATATAAGTCAAATATTAAAAATGACAAATATGAATAATAAGATCAAAACGACTAAGCCGAATTTATTAAAGTTTTAAATTTAAATATTTTCTTACTATAGGGTACTTTTTTGTTTTCTTAATTTTTTTGAATATGGAGCAAGGAGGACTTGAAAATCGAAAAATGGGAATGAAATGTCCCTTTTCATTAAGATTCCATCACTTTTCAAAGGCTGGATCCATGAAGACATTTTTTTCTAAATGATTGTCTTAGTTCAAGATAAGATTCTACAAGAAGAAAAATTGACCATGCCTACTCTTACGCCCTCTTTTTTTGATTTTTCCAAAATCAAAAATGGCTGCACGGATATTGGTAATATATGATTTTTGTTTGATAATAGTTTGACTGGCGATTGTCCGACAATTGTTTGAAGATTTTTCATTATTATTTGATGGTTCTTTGACGATTAATTGATGATTGATTGTCTAATAACTGTTTGAAGATTATTTGATCAGGACCTATTTTTTTACTTTTTGTAGGAAATTTTTCAAAAATTTCCCATAAAAAGTAAATTTTTGAAAAATTTCCTATAAAAAGTAAATTTTTGAAAAATTTCCTTTAAAAAGTAAAATTTTGAAAAATTTCCTCTAAAAAGTAAATTTTTGAAAAATTTCCTCTAAAAAGTAAATTTTTGAAAAATTTCCTATAAAAAGTAAATTTTTGAAAAATTTCTTATAAAAAGTAAACTTTTGAAAAATTTCCTATAAAAAGTAAACTTTTGAAAAATTTCCTATAAAAAGTAAACTTTTGAAAAATTTCCTATAAAAAGTAAATTTTTGCAAAATTTCCTATAAAAAGTAAATTTTTGAAAAATTTCCTATAAAAAGTGAATTTTTGAAAAATTTTCTATAAAAAGTAAATTTTTGAAAAATTTCCTATAAAAAGTAAATTTTTGAAAAATTTCCTATAAAAAGTAAATTTTTGAAAAATTTCCTCTAAAAAGTAAATTTTTTAAAAATTTCTTATAAAAAGTAAATTTTTGGAAAATATCCTAAAAAAAGTAAATTTTTGAAAAATTTCCTATAAAAAGTAAATTTCTGAAAAATTTCCTATAAAAAGTAAATTTTTGAATAATTTCCTATAAAAAGAAAATTTTTGAAAAATTTACTATAAAAAGTAAATTTTTGAAAAATTTCCTATTAAAAGTAAATTTTTTAAAAATTTCCTATAAAAAGTAAATTTTTGAAAAATTTCCTATAAAACGTAAATTTTTGAAAAATTTCCTATAAAAAGTAAATTTTTGAAAAATTTCCTATAAAAAGTAAATTTTTCAAAAATTTCCTATAAAAAATAAATTTCTGAACAGTTTTTGAAAAATTTCCTATAAAAAGTAAATTTTTGAAAAATTTTCTATAAAAAGTAAATTTTTGAAAAATTTCCTATTAAAAGTAAATTTTTGAAAAATTTCCTATAAAAAGTAAATTTTTGAAAAATTTCCTATAAAAAGTAAATTTTTGAAAAATTTTCTATAAAAAGTAAATTTTTAAAAAATTTTCTATAAAAAGTAAATTTTTGAAAAATTTCCTAATTAAAGTAAATTTTTGAAAAATTTCCTATTAAAAGTAAATTTTTGAAAAATTTCCTATAAAAAGTAAATTTTTAAAAAATTTCCTATAAAAAGTGAATTTTTGAAAAATTTCCTATTAAAAGTAAATTTTTGAAAAATTTCCTATAAAAAGTTAATTTTTTAAAAATTTCCTATAAAAAGTAAATTTTTTAAAAATTTCCTATAAAAAGTAAATTTTTGAAAAATTTCATATAAAAGTTATATACAAAAATTCTACATCAAACTTTTTTCTATTAAAAACTGTATATCTTCTAATGAAAATTCGAATTTAAAATGTTTTCTATATAAAAATTTAATATTAAAACTCTTTTATAATCTATAAATAATTTAATAAACTCTAAGAGAAAATTTTTGGTCATAAAATTTAATGCAAAATTTTTAATTTCTATCAGTTTTGCTTGAGCTCCCCTAATGCAAATAAATATGAAGTGCTTGAATGTAATTTTTTTTTTTGTTATCTAGACACCAGACATGTTACATTTTTCAATTATTTAATACAATAATATTCTAGTAGAAAGGAACTAAAATGTTCGCTGAGTAAGTGAATCATGTTCTGTTTCAAGTGATTTTTAAAATAAAACTATAAAATAAATACCAAGTACTTAAAAAGTTTATTTTGAACAAAATATATTCTATAAAAATAGAATTGGAAATATTTGAATTTCATTAAAAAGTTTAATTCCAACAAGTTTATAACTAATGCATTCAATGACTGACAACTTTATTAACACAACGATGATTTATTTGCATGAATAGTGAAATAACTCTTAAATCGAAAAAAATTAAAAAACTTTTAAATCATGCTATTGATCTGGCACTAAATTCCAGCGAACAATTCGATTTGAATTGAAATTTATGAAAATTTTCTAGTATACTTTTAGGATGTTGCTTAAAATTATATAGCTTAATTAGATAAGATACATTTTTGTAAAACCCTAAAAGTATGCTATACAAACTTGAACGAAACCTTGCTCATTTTCATTCCAATCAGGAAATTTTCCCACTAAATTGATCCAGATATTGTAATTACCTTGAATATTTGAAAATATTTTTTACCGAAAAATGTTTACTACTCTTTAAATTTGTATTAAAAAAAAGAAACACTGACATTTTTTAAATTTAATTTTAACAACTGCATTTCCAGAATCATTTTTTCTTTTAAAACCTTGATGTTTTATTACTAAAAGAAAATTTTAACTAAACAAAAATGCTGGATGCCACAATGTTGGCTACGAAATTCACAAACATTTAATGAAAATGTTCATGATTTTCCAAAATGAAAAACAACTTAATTAAATGAAACATGGAAAACGGGGGAAAAATAGCAAACATTGTTGGGAGAAAAATAGCGAAAATAAGGCCCTTGTACTTGACAATGCTCATTTGTAAATTAATGTGAAATAACAGCGTGAGACGAAAGTAAAAATTTGTAAAGACATTTTTCTTAAGGCAACAATTATTACCTTATAGGAAAATTTATTACCTATTTATTAAAAAATCATAGAAAATATTATAAAGGATTAATTAATTCAAGAAAAAACCGAAAGGAAAATGGAACTCCTTTTTATATTCCTTGTAGCAAAGTGTAAAGCTTAGATATTTCTTTAACATTTCCCCCAGTTTTAAATTTGTATTTAAAACATTTCTCGCTTTGTTTTTATATTTTCAGTCATGATGGATGAACCCCGCTTTGCCCAGCCAATACCAAACGTTACGGTGGCAGTGGGACGTGATGCTAATTTGCCATGTGTCGTTGAACACCTGGGCGGTTATAAGGTAAGTAAATGAATAAATATTATGCTTAAAGGTAGACAATAAATGTTATGATAAATTTGAAAATGACATTATGAAAATAATGTTCTTCAAAATTAACATTAAACTGAAAATGACAGACAGTTAGAAAAAAAACATCAAGATAAGGCACTGTCAATGCCCTTAAATCTCTAGTCATAGACAATATAATGGTCTCTCTTAGCAAATTTTTTCAGTCCTTTAAATTTTAAAATTCTTGGGAGTAGTTAGGAGAAATGTTCTCATATAAATACATTTCATTGTATTCATTTCATTATTGCACTTGCTATTTATATATTTCCAGGGAAATCTATTAAATGTCAACGGAAAGCATGTAAAAGCATGTACAAAAGCCTAATACTTTTCAAAACTGAAGTCTTAACGTATCAATATTTGCTAAGTTCGTTAGTACGACCTCAAAGCATAATATAACCCAAGCCCCGTCACGGTCACATCAATTTCTGTAATTAAATTATTTTAGAGAAAACTTTCGATATAAAAATATTCTAGATAAATTTTTGGATGTAAAATTTTTCTTTAGAAAAATTTCGATGTAAAATTTTCCTATACAAAATTTTCGACGTAAAAGTTTTTTTCTAGAAAATTTTAGATATAAAATTTTTCTATAGAAAATTTTCGATATAAATTTTTCTATAAAAAATTTTCGATATAGAATTTTAGAGAAAAAAAGTTTTTAAATTTTAGAGAAAATAAATTTTCGATAAAAAACTTTTCTATAGAGAATTATCGATATAAAATTTTTCTATTGAAAATCTTCGATATAAAATTATTCCTTAGAAAATTTTTGATATAAAATATTTTTTTAAAAAATGTTAGTTATTCAATTTTTCTATAAAAATTTTCGATATAAAATTTTCTATAGAAAATTTATGATATCACATTTTTTTTATAGAAAATTTTCATAATAAAATTTTTCTATAGAAAATATTCATTATAAAATTTTTCTAGAAAAAATCTTCGATATTAAGTTTTTTAAAGAAAATTTAAGATATAAAATTTATCTATAGAAAATTTTCGATATAAAATTTATCTATAGAAAATTGTCGATATAAAATTTTTCTATAAAAAATTTTCGATATAAAATTTTCCTATAGAAATTTTTTGATAAAATATTTTTTATAGAAAATTTTAGATATAAATATTTTATATGGAAAATTTTCGATATACAATATTTTTACAGAAGATTTTTAAAGAAAATATTCGATATAAAATTTTTCTAAAGAAAATTTTTATAAGAAATTCGGTATAAAACTTTTCTAAAGAAAATTTTTGATATAAAATTTTTTTATACAAAATTTTTAACATAAATTTTTTTTATAGAAATTTTTAATATAAAACTTTCCTATCAAAAATGTTTGATATACAATTATTCCTTAAGAAAATTTTGATATGAGATATTTTTTCTATAGAAAATTTTCAAATAAAATTTTTTTATAGAAAATTGTCGATATAAAATGTTTCTTTAGAAAATTTTTGATATAAAATTTTTCTATAGAAAATTTTCCGTAAAAATTTTTCTACAGAAAATTTTCCGATTGAAAATTTTCGATAAAAATGTTTCTATGGAAAATTTTCGATAGAAATATTTCTATAGAAAATTTTCGATATAATTTTTTTCTATAGAAAATATTTGTTATAAAATTTTTCTATAAAAATTTTCGATATAAAATTTTTCTATTGAAAATTTTCGATATAAAATTTTTCTATAAAAAATTTTCGATATAAAATTTTTCTACAGAAAATTTTCGATACAAAATTTTTCTATAGAAAATTTTTGATATAAAATTTTTCTACAGAAAATTTTCGATATAGATCTTCTATAGAATCTATAGAATTTTTCCATAAAAAATTTGTGATATAAAATTTTTCTATAGAAAATTTTCAATATAAAATTTTTTTGTAGAAAACTTTTCTATTAAAAATTTTTCTATATAAAATTTTCGATAAAAAATTTTTCAATAGAAAATTTTCAATAAAAAATTTTTAATAGAAAATTATTAATTTAAAATTTTCAATAGAAAATTTTCAATTTAAAATTTTCAATAGAAAATTTTCAATTTAAAATTTTTTTATAAAAAATTTTCGATATAAAATGTTTCTACTGAAAAATATCGTTATAAAAGTTTTCTATAAAAAATTTTCGATATAAAATTTATCTATAGAATATTTTTGAAATAAAATTTATCTATAGAAAATTTTTCTAGGGAAAATTTTTGGTATAAGATTTTTCTATAAAGTTTTTCTATAGAAAACTTTTCCATAAAAAATTTTTCTATATAAAATTTTCGATAAAAAATTTTTCAATAGAAAATTTTCAATATAAATTTTTTTTATAGAAAATTATCGATATAAAATGCTTTTAGAGAAAAATATAGTTATAAAAGTTTTCTATAAAAAATTTTCGATATAAAATTTATCTATAGAATATTTTTGAAATAAAATTTATCTATAGAAAATTTTTCTGGGGAAAATTTTCGATATAAAATTTTTCTACAGAAAATTTTCGATAAAAATTTTTCTAAGGAAAATTTTCAATAATTAATTTTTCTATAGAAAATTTTTGATATCAAATTTTTTTCTGGAAAATTTTCAATATAAAATTATTTAAGAGAAAATTTTCGATATATAATAATTTTAGAAAAAATTTTCGATATAACAATTTTCTATCAAAAATTTTAGATATAAAATTTCCCTATAGAAAATTAACGATATAAAATTTTTGTATAGAAAATTTTTGATATTAAATTTTTTCTAGAGAAGATTTTCGATATAAAATTTTTCTAAGACAATTCGAGATAAAATTTTTCTATAGATAATTTTATATCAAAAATTTTGTGTAGAGAATTTTCGATTAAAAATTTTTCTATAGAAAATTTTCGATATAAAATTTATCTAAAAAAGATTTTCGATATAAAATTTTTTTATAGAAAATTTTCAATACAAAATTTTTCATATAAAATTTTTTATTGAAACTTTTTGATATAAAATTTTTCTATAGAATGATTTAGATAAAAATTTTTAAGTATAAAATTTTTCTATCGAATTTTTTCAATATAAAATTTTTCTATAGAAAAGTTTTAGTATAAAATTTTCTCTAAAAAATTTTTAATATAAAATTTTTTCTATAAATTTTTCAATATTTAATTATATTATAAATAGGCAATTAAATTAACTTAACGTCATTTTTAATCAAAATTTAAAATATATAAAAAAACACATGTTTACTCTTACATTATGCATGCATATGCACGCTAATGTACACATTTCCATTTGACCATTAAATATCCGCAAAAAAGCCACTATCTGTAAAGCTTAACTTCTTCTCTAGTCTTGTTTGCCCTGTTGCAATATTTCACACAAATCGGATTAGAATTTTTAGAAGTTTTATATTTATTACCATTTATTTTCCAATCGTTACCACTTTGCACTAGTTCCATTTTATTGTGTTGTTTTTTTTTTGGCGCAATCTTCTTTACATTTTGTTTTTGCTGTTCATCTATAACAAATCGACATTTTGACCAAAAATTTGCACAAACATGCAACCACAACTTAGAGCCAAATACCCAAAATACTAACATGAATGGATGGATGGAGGGACAACAGAATGAAAAACTAACAGATCAACAAATTTACTATATTACGAGGAGCAAACAAATGTGTGGGGACTTTGTTACAAATGTATTCAAGTGCATGATGTAGGTATGGAGGGATACACATTCATATGTTGTCGTATGAGATATTAGAGCGACCCAGACTATGTAGGCAAACAAGTTATACTTATATAATCTGTTATATAGCCGGCCCAACTAATATTATAATATATGGACAGATTCCAACAAGAGTAAAAAAAATAGATTTAATTGGAAATATCGAAAAAGTTATTAAATTTAGTAGACATCTTAGACTTGTAATAACTACATGATATACTCGACTTTTATCAGCTACATCTCGAAAACTACTCTACCGATTTAATTAATTATTGTCCAAAAATATATAATTGTCTATACTTGCTATTTCTAGCATTATAGATCGTACATGGTATTAAAAAAATCGTAAAAATAGCCTTAATCAGAAAAATACGCAATTTTTACCTTCTATAACCCTTAAATCGAATATTACCTGGAGAGATGATAAAACAATTTTTATAGAGAAAATTTTCAATATAAAATTTTTTTATAGAAAATTTCGATATGAAATTTTTCTATCAAAAATTTTTGATATTTTTTATGTTTTAAATTTTTGTGTACAAAATTTTCGGTATAAAATTTTTTATAGCAAATTTTCTAGAAAAACTTCTCGATATTAAATTTTTATAGAGCAAATATTCAATATAAAATTTTTTTAGAGAAAATTTTCGATATAAAATTTTTCTATGGAAAATTTTCGATATAAAATTTTTTTATAAAAAAATTTCAATATAAAATTTTTTTGGAGAAAATTTTCGATATAAAATTTTTTTATAGAAATTTTTCGATATAAATTTTTTTATAGAAAATTTTCAATAAAAAATTTTATTATGGAAAATTTTCGATATAAAATTTTTCTATAGCAAATATTCAATATCAAATTTTTCTATAGAAAATTTTCGGTATTAAATCTTTCTATAGAAAATTTTCGATATAAAATTATTCTATAGAAATTTTTCTATATAAAATTTTTCTATAGAAAATTTTCGATACAAAATTTTCGATATAAAACTTTTCTATCGAAAATGTTCGATATAAAATGTTTCTATAGAAAATTCTTAATATAAAATTTTGTTTGAAAATTTTTCATATAAAATATTTCTTTAGAAAAGTTTCGGTACAAAATTTGTCTATAGAAAATTTTCTACAGAAAGTTTTTGATATAAATTTTTTCTATGTAAAATTTTCTATACAAAATTTTTCTATGAAAAATTTTCGATATAACATTTTTCTATAGAAAATTTTCGGTATAAATTTTTCTATAGAAAATATTCGATATAAAATTTTTCTATAGAAAATATTCGATAAAAAATTTTTCTATATAAAATTTTCGATATAAATTGTTTCTATAGAAAATTTTAGATATAAAATTATTCTATAGCAAATATTCGATATAAAATTTTTCTATAGAAAATTTTCGGTATTAAATCTTCTATAGAAAATTTACGATATATCAAATTTTCGCTAGCAAAATTTTATATTGAAAACTTTCTATAGAAAAATTAATTATCGAAAATTTTCCTCAGAAAAATTTTATATCGAAAATTTTCCTCAGAAAAATTTTATATCGAAAATTTTCTATAGAAAAATTTTATATTGAAAATTTTCTGTAGAAAAATTTTCTATACATAAATTTTATTTCAAAAATATTCTATACAAAAAATTTATATCGAAAATTTTTTATAGAAAACTTTTATATCGATATTTTTGTCTAGAAACATTGTATATCGAAAATTTTCTATAAAAAAATTTTATATTGAAAATTTTCGATAGAAAACTTTTATAACGATATTTTTCTCTAGAAACGTTTTATATTGAAAATTTTCTATTGAAAAATTGTATGTCAAAAATTTTCTATAAACAATTTTATGTAGAAAATTTTCTATAGAAAAATTATATCAAAATTTTTAAATATAAAATTTTTCTATAGCAAATATTTGATATAAAATTTTTCTTTAGAAAATTTTCGGTATTAAATCTTCTATAGAAAATTTACGATATACAATTTTTCTATTGCAAATATTCGATATAAAATTTTTCTATAGAAAATTTTCGGTATTAAATCTTTCTATAAATATTTTCGATATAAAATTATTCTATAGAAATTTTTCTATATAAAATTTTTCTATAGAAAATTTTCGATACAAAATTTTCGATATAAAACTTTTCTATCGAAAATGTTCGATATAAAATTTTTCTTTAGAAAATTCTTAATATAAAATTTTGTTTGGAAAATTTTTTATACAAAATATTTCTTTAGGAAAGTTTCGGTACAAAATTTTTCTATAGAAAATTTTCTACAGAAAGCTTTTGATATAAATTTTTTCTATCTAAAATTTTCGATACAAAATTTTTCTATAGAAAATTTTCGGTACAAATTTTTCTATAGAAAATATTCGATATAAAATTTTTCTATAGAAAATATTCGATATAAAATTTTTCTATATAAAATTTTCGATATAAATTTTTTCTATAGAAAATTTTCGATATGAAATTTTTTGTATGTTTGAAATGTTTCCATTGAAAATTTTCGATATAAAATTTTTCTACAGAAAATTTTTATGGAAAATTTTCGATACAAAATTTTTTATAGAAACTATTTGATATTTAATTTTTCTAGTGAAAATTTTCGATATAAAACTGTATATAAAAAGTATAAAATTTTTCTATAGAAAATTTTCGTATAAAATTTTTCTATCGAAAATTTTCGATACAAAATATTTCTATAGAAAATTTTCGATATAAAATTTTTCTATAGAAAATTTTCAATATAAAATGTTTCTATAGACATTTTTCGATATAAAATTTTTCTAAAGAAAGTTTTCGATATAAAATTTTTTTATAGAAAATTTTCGATATAAAATTTTTCTATAGAAAGTTTTCGATATAAAATTTTTCTATGGAAAATTTTCTATAGAAAATTTTTCTATAGAAAATTTTTGATTTAAAATTTTTCTTAAATAAACTAAAGATATACAATTTTTCTATAGTAAATTTCCAATATAAACTCTTTTTATAGAGATTTTTCAATACAAACATTGAATAAAACTTTTGTATAGAAAATTTTTCTATAAAATCGGAAATAACCTGGAAAAATTATGTATCGAGTTTTATAAAAAAAGAAAGACTTCTTTATTAAATTTTTTCACCGATAATCTGAAGAGATGGATTCTTCAAGAGCCTATAACTCGGAAACTGTTATTTTTTTCTTCATATATATTCTGAAGAGATAATTCAATCGATATTTTCTAGCTGTGCCATCAGAAAGGCTTAAAAAAATATACATTTTTTAAAGTATCCTGATAAAAAAAAAATCTATATTTTTCTCTTCGAGAGCTTATAACTCGAAAACCGCTAGATTGATAGTAAAGATTTTATTTTTTTACAGGAAAACTGAAGAATAGTTCAATCGAAATTTGTTATCTGTTTTGCGAACACAAGGGCCTAAAAAAGTAAATAACTTTGCAAAAATAGCTTTATAATATCTTTATCTGCTTTGAAAACCTATAACTCAAAATATTTTAGATCGAATTTAATAATTTTTACTTAAAAGATAATCCTAACAGATATTTGGATCAACACATGCTAACCCTGATACCATAAGTTACACAAGAGCCTTTAAAAGTGAAAAAAATGCAAACATTTCTTTATAAGAAAAAAATTCTGTATTTTTGTCTTCTATATTCCATAACTTGAAAACTGCTTGACCGATTTTAATGAAAAGTATCTTCAGATATTTCAATACATAATTCTAAATATAAGACATCAACGACAAACTAAATTCCAACGAGTTCCTTCAAGAGTTGAATATTTTTGTATGAAAAAGTTTTGTACATGAACAAATATTTCAGACCTAATTTTCTCTGAGATACCCTAGGATATACGTATGTCTGTACAAAATTCACATTGTTTTTATCTACAGGAGTATATAATTTCAAATCTACACAAAATTGTCTGCAATGTTTTAAGGTTTTGTACGACATATGTCAATAAATACAACGAAGTAACAATTGAAAGTTTGAATTGAATTTCATTCGAAGAGCAACAATATTATCTTAACCCTCCCGTTTTAGATACTCAAAAAATCTTGTTTGTTATTTGTTTAGCTGCTGACTGTCAGTAGAAAAAACTTAAACAAGTCCTTTGTTTGTAATCTATTTATGTGAATATACATCCATCCAAAAGTTCCCAGCAAATCCTTTACTCCTTGTTATGGATATTTTTTACAAATTCTGTTTATTTTTGTTTTGATTTATTTTTAGGTTGCCTGGATACACATCGATAGACAAATGATTTTGACAATACATCGACATGTCATCTCCAGGATACCACGTTATAGCATCACTTATGACAATGCAAACACTTGGCTGTTGCATGTGAATCAGGCTCATCAAGATGATCGTGGCTACTACATGTGTCAGGTGAACACGAATCCCATGATAAGTCAAGTGGGTTATCTGCAAGTTGTGGGTAAGTAATTGGAGGTTTTGCTTATGAAATACATGAATCTAAAATTATATAATAACATTAAATTTATAATAACTTTTGTATCCCTTTAAGTTCCACCCAATATCCTGGACATTGAGAGCACTCCTTCCTCGGTGGCTGTTAGGGAAAATCAAAATATCAATATGACCTGCCGGGCCGATGGTTTCCCAGCTCCAAAAATCATCTGGCGTAGAGAAGATGGTGAAGAAATTGCAGTCGAAAAGAAAAAGAAAGGTAATTTAAAAATAATCTCTTACAAAGAAAATAGTTTTTGGAAAAATATACATTCATATATTCATTAGAGCAGCTTGACGGAGAAATTTGCCCCACATACCCCCTGAAAATGAAGTTTGATTATTTTTGTTCAGATATTTTGTTTCTAAGACCTTACCCTTAATAGATAGGACTTGTTCAGTGAACATCGACAAAAACTCGTATAAAACACGCCGCTGTCAATGATAGTGTAAAAGAGGTAGTTTTACGTCACTCCACAGATCTCGGCCTTTCGAAGGTATTTTTTCTTAAAAAGTCTAAAGTCTACAAAAATATAAAAAAAAATATTCCATATTTTCGTCTTATACGTTAAACCCATATCTCGAAAACTGCCTGACCAAGTTCAATAATTTTGGTTCGAAAATAATATAAAAAGGTATTTAAATAATCGGTTTTAAAAAGTGAATAACTTTGCAAAAATATTATATCTTAAAATATTCAATATTTTCGTAATCTATAGCCTATAACTCATAAACTAATAAACCGATTTAAATTTTTTTCACGTAGATTTTGGGAGATAATGCTCTTGTGATAGTATATATTTCAAGTCGCCCTTTCGGAGACTTCATTGTAAAATATTCAATTTTAACTAAAGGTTAATTACCATAAATTATCATCTTTTTAAACTCATAACTCGGAAACTATTAGCCCGATTTTTTCTTTAAAAATCCAAATCTAGTCAAAGGGCTGAAAAAATTAAAAACTTTGTAAAATATTTATTAAGAAAAAGTATTCGGTATTTATGTTTTCTAAAAGCCATATCTCGAAAACTGCTTGACCGAGTTCAATAATTTTTATTCAAAAATAATATGAAGAGGTATTTAATCGATATATGCTTAGCTTTGGAATAAGGTTATAGAAAAGCTTTAAAAAGTGAATAAATTTGCAAAAAATATCACATCTTAAAATATTCGGTATTTCTATATCTATAAACGATAACTCGGAACCTATTAAACCGATTTAAATATTTTTTTCATGTTAGATTTTAAAGGGATATTTTGTTCAATTTTTAAAAATAGGATGCCCTTGATATGTAATATATATTTCAAGTCGCTTAATATTACCTCGACCTTTCTTCGCAAAACTCATTGCAGAATATTCAATTGGAATTAAAGTTATATTACCAATTACCATCTTCTGTAATTCATAACTCGGATACTATCAGCCCGATTTTTTCTATAAATCTCCAAAGTCTAGTCTAATAGCTGCAAAAAAGTAAAAATGTTGTTAAATATTATTGAAAAAAATATACGGAATTATCGTTCCATATACGGAATTATCGTCCCATATCTTGAAAACTGCCTGACCGAGTTTAATAATTTGTGTCCGAAAACAATATGAAGAGATATTTAACCGATAAATGCTAAGCTTTGCATTTGAATAACTTAGCAAAAATATCATATCCTCAAATATTCGGTATTTTCGTATTCTTAAACCTATAACTCGGAAACTAATAGAACGATTTAAATATTTTTTCTTCTCAAAGAATTTAAAGAGATATTTTCATAAATTTTAAAATCCGGGTCATACAGATGCCCTTGAGAGTATTTATTTCGAGTCGCTCACTAGAACACGTCCTTTCTTAAACCACAACGTAGAATATTTTACTGACCCTCGAACTAATAGTAAATTACCATAAACAATGACAACTGACACTATTCAACATGATATCACAGAGCGTCCAATGCAACTCCAGAAAGCAACGGTCTTGTTTTAAACCACTATCGGTACATATTTCTTTGAAAAAACATTGTACGAGTCATCGCTTCAGCGGCGAATACTACAGTTCAATGCTTAGCAATATCTGGATCAACAGAGCTATACTAAGTGCCTTACATATATGGGTAATATGGACTAACTACCGTCATCGTGCAATTTGACCACGTTAGACCTTTTCTTGTGGGTTTTTAGAAAAAATATCATATCTTCAACTATTCGGTATTTTCGTATTATTAAACCTATAACTCGAAAACTAATAGACCGATTTAAATACTTTTTTCTTTACATAGAATTTAAAGAGCTAGCTTTATTAATTTTAAAAGCGGGGTCATACATATTCCCTTGGGAGTATTTATTTCGAGTCGTTCGATAGACCTCGGCCTTTCGTAAACCACAACGTAGAATATTTAACTGACCCTCGAACTAAAGGTAAATTACCATAAACAAAGACTTGTTTTCGTGAATTGGTTCTGGTGGAACTGACACTATTCAACATGATATCACACAGCGTCCAATGCAACTCCAGAAAGTAACGGTTTGGTTTTGATTGAAACCACTATCGGTACATATTTCTTTGAAAACGATATTGTACGAGGCATCGCTTCAGCGTCGAATACTACAGTTCGATGATTAGCAATATCTGGATCAACAGAGCTATACTTCGTGCCATCTCATATATGGGTTATATGGACTAACTACCGTCATTGTGCAATTTGACCACGTTAGACCTTTTCTTGTGGGTTTTTTCTAAGCTCGAGGTGTATGCAAATTATATAAAATTTATATATGTAAAATTTTTACCCAAAATTCGGAGAGCGAAAAAGAACTTGGAACTATTTTCTTCTCTAACTAAAATAAAGGCCATAGGGCTCTTTTGCAAAATAGAATACAAATTTAACATTGATAGATTGAAAACGTGCTGTATTTTGTGATGATACCTTATAATCGAACAAATGCCATTTTCAGAGGGTAACCAGTGTAAAATTTAATTTTTTTGTCAAACCGCTCTAATACATATACACATCCTATATAATCCAATGTTTGTAAAAAATATCTTCTTTGTCTTCTTTTTAAATTGTCTCTTTAATCTCCTTTGGAATTGATGACCTCACATGCAAATCCTTTCGACCTAAACTACAAACTTGATGTCGATGCCAAAAAACAAAACAAAAAATACACGAACTGAACACTATATCCTTAAACAAACTCATATAAATTTTCATGCAAAATCTCTGCTGGGAAAATCCTTTTTTTGTTGTTGTTTATTTTTCTTTATATTTGTTTCTGTTTGCAATGTATTCATAATACCTGGACGTAACTATTACCCAACAATGCATATTTATCTGCTGTTCCTGATGCTGTTGTTGACTTCAAACCCACTTCATGGAATTACTGCTATCCTCCCGTCCTACCGTCCGCCTGCCTTCCATGTCTGTCTGTTGTTATGGTTGTCTTCTGCAAACAATATGCTGACAATTTATATGTTGTTTTTACTTGTTTCTTTATTTTTTTTCACTTTTTTTCGTTTTTTTACATTTGGGAAATGTGTCTGAATATTGCAATACAAATTCTACTCTATGCCTTTGCCACCAATGAATATTTGGGTACTTTGTTATTTTGGTACCATGTTAAAATATTTTGGGTTTTTTTATTTTTCATTTTTGGTTTTTGTTTTTATTTTTCTTCTGTAAACCTGGTCATTTGTTGTTCACATTATTCTCCGGCTGTTGGGTTGGCTAATGGCAGTGTTGGTGTATGATGGAGAAGTCTTGCCATTGACCAAAGTGAGTCGAAATGAGATGGGCGCCTATTTGTGCATTGCCACCAATGGAGTACCACCTTCGGTATCAAAGCGTATAATACTGGATGTCGAGTGTAAGTAATAGATGGATGACTTTTAAATTGTGGTCTCGTGCATTTATAAACATTAGACTAGCTCCAAATTTATATACAAAATGCTTATGTTGAAAATTTACTAAACAGATAATTTCAATACAGAAAGTTTTCATATAAAAACATTTTCTATATAGAAAATTTAAGTATCGAAAAATTTTCTACATAGAAAATTTAAGTATCGAAAATTTTTCTATATAGAAAATTTGAACATTGAAAAATTTTCTTTATAGAAAATTTGAATATCCAAAAATTTTCTATACAGAAAATTTTGAATATCGAAAAATTTTCTATATAGAAAACTTGAATTTTCTATATAGAAAATTTTAATATCGAAAAATTTTCTATTTAGAAAATTTGAATATCGAAAATTTTTTTAAAGAAATGTTTGAAAAATTTCGTATAGAAATAAGAAATTTTTGAATAATTTAAATAAAAATAATTTTCATATAGATATTTAAAATTTCTTATAAAAATGAAAAAATTTTTAAGAATTTTCATATGAAAATAGAAAATTTTTGAAAAATTTCCTCTAAAAACAAAACATTTTTAAAAAATTTTCTATAAAAATTAGAAATTTATGAAAAATTCTTATAAAAATAATTTATTTTTGAAAAATTTTCTATAAAAATAAGAAATTTTTGGAAAATTTTCTATAAAAATAAAAAAAAAATCAAAATTTTCTTTGAAAAAAAGATATTAAAAAAAAATTCTATAAAAATAAGAAATTTTTGAAAAATTTCCTATAAAATTAAGAAATTTTTAGAAAAAATTTCTTATATAAATAAGAATTTTTGAAAAAATTTTATAGAGATAAGAAATTATTGAAAAATTTGCTATAAAAATTAGAAGTTTTTGAAAAATTCCCTATGAAAATAAGAAATTGTTGAAAAGTTTCTTATAAATATGAGATTTTTTGAATAATAATCAGAAATTTTTTAAAAATTGGCTATAAAATGAGAAAATTTCCTATAACAAAATTAAATTTTCGAAAAATTTCCTATAAAAATAAGAAATGTTTAAAAAATTTTCTATAAAAATACGAAATTTTAGAAAAATTTCCTGTAAAAATAAGAAATTTTTGAAAAAATTCTTGTAAATGTAAGAAATTATTGAGAAATTTCTTATAAAAATAAGAAATTTTTGTAAAATTTCTTATCAAAATAAGAAATTTTTGAAATATTTCCTATAAAAATAAGAAATTTTTAAAAATAAGAAATTCTTGAAAATTTTCTATAAAAATAAGAAATTTTTGAAATATTTCCTATAAAAATAAGAAATTTTTAAAAATAAGAAATTTTTGAAAAATTTCTTATAAAAATAAGAAATTTTTGAAATAGTTCCTATAAAAATAAGAAATTTTTGAAATTCTTCCTATAAAAATATGAAATTGAAAAATTTTCCATAAAAATAAGAAATTTTTAAAAAAATTGCTTATAAAAATCAGAAATTTTTTAAAAATTTCTTATCAAAATATAAATTTTTTGAAATATTTCTTATAAAAATAAGAAATTTTTGAAAAATTTCCTATAAAAATAAGAAATTTTTGAAATTTTTCCTAAAAAAATATGAAATATTGAAAAATTTCCTATAAAAATAATAAATTTTTGAAAATGTTCCTATAAAAATATGAAATAATGAAAATTTTTCTATAAAAATAAGAAATTTTTAAAAAATTGCCTATAAAAATCAGATATTTTTTAAAAATTTCTTATCAAAATATAAATTTTTTGAAATATTTCTTATAAAAATAAGAAATTTTTGAAAAATTTCCTATAAAAATAAGAAATTTTTGAAAAATTTCCTATAAAAATCAGAAATTTTTGAAAAATTTCCTATAAAAATAAGAAATTTTTGAAAAATTTCCTATAAAAATAAGAAATTTTTGAAAAATTTCCTATAAAAATAAGAAATTTTTGAAAAATTTCCTATAAAAATAAGAAATTTTTGAAAAATTTCCTATAAAAATAAGAAATGTTTGAAAAATTTCCTATAAAAATAAGAAATTTTTGAAAAATTTCCTATAAAAATAAGAATTTTTAGAAAAATTTCCTATAAAAATAAGAAATTTTTGAAAAACTTCCTATAAAAATAAGAAATTTTTGAAAAATTTCCTATAAAAATAAGAAATTTTTGAAAAATTTCCAATCAAAATAAGAAATTTTTGAAAAATTTCCTATAAACATACGAAATTTTTGAAAAATTTCCTATAAAAATAAGAAATTTTTGAAAAATTTTCTATAAAAATAAGAAATTTTCGAAAAATTTCCTATAAAAATTAAACATTTTTAAAAAAAATTTCTATTAAAATACAAATATTCAAACAAATTTCATATTAAGAAATTTTTGAAAAATTTCCGGTAAAAATAAGAAATTTTTGAAAAACTTCCTATAAAAATAAGAAATTTTTGAAAAATTTCCTATAAAAATAAGAAATTTTTGAAAAATTTCCAATCAAAATAAGAAATTTTTGAAAAATTTCCAAGCAAAATAAGAAATTTTTGAAAAATTTCCTATAAACATACGAAATTTTTGAAAAATTTCCTATAAAAATAAGAAATTTTTGAAAAATTTCCTATAAAAGTAAGAAATTTTTGAAAAACTTCCTATAAAAATAAGAAATTTTTGAAAAATTTCCTATAAAAATAAGAAATTTTTGAAAAATTTCCAATCAAAATAAGAAATTTTTGAAAAATTTCCTATAAACATACGAAATTTTTGAAAAATTTCCTATAAAAATAAGAAATTTTTGAAAAATTTTCTATAAAAATAAGAAATTTTCGAAAAATTTCCTATAAAAATTAAACATTTTTAAAAAAAATTTCTATTAAAATACAAATATTCAAACAAATTTCATATTAAGAAATTTTTGAAAAATTTCCGGTAAAAATAAGAAATTTTTTATCACATTCTCTTTATAGTTTGGTCATAGTCTGATGGAAATATAGTCATAGTATGGTCATAGTCTAACCATAGTTTGGTCATAGTCTAGTTTTGATTTATTGAGCCTGACTATTATCCTACTAAAAAACAGACAAAATATCAAAATATTTTGTCTTTTAGAAACAAAGAAATAGATGACCAAAGAATGAGTTTTGTAGCTATAATAAACGATGGACATTATCTTTAAAAAATTAAGGGCAACTAGGGTACAGCTGTCTTTCTGCTTCAGATACAGCAGAAAAAGATAGATAGACAGAAACCATATATTAAAAGGCAAACAAACATATTTAAATTCATCTCCAAATAGCAACAAAATTTAAAATTTATAGCCGGTGTTTAAAGCTGGAAAAGGTGCTAGATTTCCTTTAGCTGCTTAAGTATTAATACTTTTATTTGTTTGTTTTTTTTTTCTGCTTTTAGTTTATTGTGTATTTCATTTTTTCTAACACTTGATAAAGTGCATAGTCAATTACTGATTCTGTTAGCAGATATTGTTGTAGTTGTCGATGTTGGCAATGTTGCTGTTGTTGTTTTTCTTCGTTCTGGTGATGTCCTTTTACCAAATGTTACCAAAAGACGAGTATTAGAATAAGAGTCACGTTCGAAGTGTCATTTGAAAAATTGCACTTTAGTCCGTAGTAAAAACAAAACATTAAATTGATGTTTATGTTCTTCGTTTTAGAAACAGAAAAAAACAACAGTAGCAACAGCATAGAAAAATATTAAAGTTTTTCAAAGGATCAAAAAAATTAATATGAGATGAAGGTAACAAAAAGCCAAAATAAGAGTCAAGGGGGTAACAACAAAATGTAAAATATAAAAAATATAAAAATTCAAAAATGTTAAGGTATACACGATGTGAGCTTTTGGTAGCAAACACCTTTTGTTTCTTTTAATTTATTAAAATACAAAATGTTTATATTAGGATTCTTTACACGTCCTTGGCTACGGTTAAAGTAGTTCTTTCAAAGCTCAGCACGTAAACGAGCAAAACGATATTTTTCATAAAAATTCAAGGTGTCATATACTCTGGGATACATATATTTATTTATTGGGTAATGTTAGTTATTAGGATGATGCAGAAAAGTCAAAGAGGATTTAGGATCCTGGAAAATTTATTATCCTTGATTGTTTATTAAATTAAAAATAAGATAAAGAATATACATACATAAATATTTGCTGTTCAAAAATACCTATTTATTTAGAAAAATTAAATATTTAAGGCCATGACTTTTTTTACCTTTTTGCTTATAACTTTAACAAAATTGCAGTTAGAATTTTTCCAATAATATGTTTCAATTGTAAGGAGCTCAGGACCTTATCTAACGAAATTTTTGTTTCATTATTTTATTTATTTTAATTATGACAAATTTTTGAAATCAATATATTTTAATTTAAAAATTGAAATTTTTTCAAAATAAATTACTTAATTTAGTTTTTTGCCTATAACTTTAGTTAAATCATAGCTAAATTCTTTTTGTCAACTCTTAGGGCTGTATATAATGACACAAAGATTTTTTTATTTAAGGATTTTAGTTTTGGCAGTTATGATCAGGAGTAGGTAGCCCATACCACCAGCAGCCGATGAATTTTTGTAGTTTCCGTAAATACCACGATCATTAATAAAACTCGTGAAAATGAGTATTAAAATCATTTAGTTGGAATTTGGACGTTAACAGAGTTGGTTGGTGCTGCTTTGCTAAAGAAAAGACAAAAACAAAATAGACAAGAAACAAATCAAAATCCTATTTATAGCAACAAAATACATGGTTCTAGAGAACAAAGAAATATAATCTCAAACATTGTTGCCAAGACACTATTATTTTTGTAAACATAGGGAATATTTTTATAAATATTGGGAATCTTTTCAAAACAAAAATAAATTTTAATATTAAACAATTTTAGATTTTTATATTTTTTAGATATTTTCGATCCAAAAATTTTTTATAGAAAAATTTTAAATAAAAGAAAATTGTTCGATAAAAATTATATTTTAGAGAAAATTTTTCAATAAAAATATTTTTCTCTAAAAATTTTTGATAAAAATATTTTTATATCAAAAAATTTTCAAATCTTCTATAGAAAAATTTTTGATAAAAAAAATTTCTATTTCTTAAAAAAATTTTCTATATAAAAATATTTTTAACGAAAATTTTTACAGAAAAATATTTTTATCAAACAATTTTCTATAAAATGTAATTTTTGTCGAACAATTTTCCAATGAAGAATATTTTTATTCAAAATTTTTCTATAAAAAATTTTTTACGGAAAAATTTTTGATAAAAAAATTTTCTATAGAAAAAATTTTGATCAAAAAATTTTCTATAGAAAAACTTTTGATAAAAAAATTTTCTATAGAAAAATTTTTGATAAAAAAATTTTCTATAGAAAAATTTTTGACAAAAGAATGTTCTGTAGAAAAATTTTTGATAAAAAAATTTTCTATAGAAAAATTTTTGATAAAAAAATTTTTTATAGAAGATTTCAAAATTTTTTGATATTGAAATATTTTTATCAAAATTTTTACAGAAAAATATTTTTATAGAACAATTTTCTATAAAATATAATTTTTGTAGAACAATTTTCCAAAGAAAAATATTTTTATTTAAATTTTTTCTATAGAAAAATTTTTGATAAAAAAATTTTTAATAAAAAAATTTTCTAAAGAAAAATTTTTGATAAAAAAATTTTCTATAGAAAAATTTTTGATCAAAAAATTATCTATAGAAAATTTTTGATAAAAAAATTTTCTATAGAAAAATTTTTGATAAAAAATTTTCTATAAAAAAATTTTTGATAAAAAAATTTTCTATAGAAAAATTTTTGATAAAAAAAATTTTCTATAGAAAAATTTTTGATAAAAAAATTTTCTATAGAAAAATTTTTGATAAAAAAATTTTCTATAGAAAAATTTTTGATAAAAAAATTTTCTATAGAAAAATTTTTGATAAAAAAATTTTCTATAGAAAAATTTTTGATAAAAAAATTTTCTATAGAAAAATTTTTGATAAAAAAATTTTCTATAGAAAAATTTCTGATAAAAAAATTTTCTATAGAAAAATTTTTGATAAAAAAATTTTCTATAAAAAAAACTTTAATTAAAAAAATTTGATATAGAAAAATTTCTGATAAAAAATTTTCTATAGAAAAATTTTTGATAACAAAATTTTCTATAGAAAATCTTTTGATAAAAAAATTTTCTGTAAAAAAATCTTTAATAAAAAAATTTGATATAGAAAAATTTCTGATAAAAAAATTTTCTATAGAAAAATTTTTGATAACAAAATTTTCTATAGAAAAATTTTTGATAAAAAAATTTTCTATAAAAAAATCTTTAATTAAAAAAATTTGATATAGAAAAATTTCTGATAAAAAAATTTTCTATAGAAAAATTTTTGATAACAAAATTTTCTATAGAAAAATTTTTGATACAAAATTTTTTATAGAAAAATTTTTGATAAAAAATTAGCTATAGAAAAATTTTTGATAAAAAAATTTTCTATAGAAAAATTTTTGATAAAAAATTTTTTTTTTAAATTTTCGATAGAAAAATTTTTGATAAAAAAATTTTTGATAAAAAAAATTTGATAAAAAAATTTTTAATAAAAAAATTTTCTATAGAAAATTTTTTGATAATAGAAAAACTTTTGATAGAATAGAAAAGTTTTTGATAAAAAATATTTCTATAGAAAAATTTTTGATAAAAAAATTTTCTATAGAAAAACTTTTGATAAAAAAATTTTCTATAGAAAAATTTTTGATAAAAAAATTTTCTATAGAAAAATTTTTGATAAAAAAAATTTTCTATAGAAAAATTTTTGATAAAAAAAATTTTCTATAGAAAAATTTTTGATAAAAAAAATTTTCTATAGAAACATTTTTAAAAAAAAAATGTTCTATAGAAACATTTTCGATGAAAAAAATTTTCTTTAGAAAAATTTTTGATAAAAAAATTTTCTGTAGAAAAGTTTTTGATAAAAAAATTTTCTATAGAAAAGTTTTTGATCAAAAATACTTTTAAAGAAAAATTTTTGATAAAAAACTATTTCTATAGAAAAATGTTTGATAAAAAAATGTTCTATAGAAAAACTTTTGATACAAAAATTTTCCATAGAAACATTCTTGATAAAAAATTTTCTATAGAAAAATTTTTGATAAAAAATTTTCTATAGAAAAATTTTTGATAAAAAATTTTCTATAGAAAAATTTTTTATAAAAAATTAGCTATAGAAAAATTTTTTATAAAAAAATTTTCTATAGAAAAATTTTTGATAAAAAAATTTTCCATAGAAAATTTTTTGATAAAAAAAATTTTCCATAAAAAAATAGTTGATAAAAAAAATTTTAGATGGAAAAATTTTTGATAAAAAAATTTTCGATAGAAAAATTTTTGATAAAAAAAATTTTCCAAAGAAAATTTTTTATAAAAAAATTTTCTATAGAAAAATTTTTGATAAAAAAATTTTCCATAGAAAATTTTTTGATAAAAAAAATTTTCCATAAAAAAATATTTGATAAAAAAAATTTCTATAGAAAAATTTTTGATAGAAATATTTAGAAAAATGGAATAGAAAGCTTTTTTATTTTAAAACATTGAAAAAAAAATACCTATTTTAGTTAAAAGTATGAGAAAACAACTCTGCAGACATTTTTGTCGTGGTTATGATAAATAAAAAGATTTCCTTCTAGCTGCTAAAACGAAGTTTAGAATTTTATTCTAGAAGCTTTATTTTTTTTACAACAAATTTAGTAGTTTTGGATTGTAACTAAACTTATTCCCGGTCGGAAATTGTAAAATTTTTCAACAATTGAGGCAAGTTGTCGTTGTTTGGAGGATTTGTTTGCAAAAAGCTTTAAGTACTTGGTACAATTTTCATTTGTGCTTTAGCAAAATTAATTAAGTACTAATATTTTATAAGTTTTTCTCTAATAGATTGGGAGCAGTCTAATAATTATACAAAAGATTTCACACTTGTGTACCCTAGTTTAAAAAAATTTTCTATTTTAGCTATTAAACAAAATAGCAACATCCTTACAGAGTTTTAATATTGGTATATTTTATCTATATTTTTATTATCTATTCATTTAGTTTCGCCCATGATATGGGTGCCAAATCAACTTGTTGGAGCACCAGCTGGCACTGATGTTACCATTGACTGTCACACCGAGGCACATCCCAAGTAAGTTTTTCTTTTGTGCTTATTGGCTAAATGACTTTTTAAACAAACTTTTAACTTTAAATTTACTAAATATTTACAAAATTATTAACATTTTCCTAATTTTGTTGTACTTCCTTTTTTAAAATGCTTCTAACTCTATTTAAATAACTTAGAGCTATAATATATTGGGTTTATAACTCAGTTATGGTATTGCCTAGTAAAAAATATAAAACAGATTATACGGAAAATTCTTACAGGTAAGTTGGGTTGTGCTTGGGAGGGGGGCAACGAACTATATAAATGAAAATTCAATTTATTATTTAAAGATATAATAAAATTAAATTTGTTTTAATTTTTAAGTTTTTTTCTCTCTTCATTTGCTTTACTAACTTAATGAAATATGATTTAGAAGTTTTGAGTTTTAAGGTCCATTTGGTTTAGGAAAATGTTTCTTCTAACATGTTGTACTCCTTGGGCCTAAGTTAAACAATGTTGACGATGATGATGATGATGTCTTTTGGCAAACGACTTTGACTCTTAATATTCTCCAAAGTGTTTTAAACTAATAAACAAAAGTCATTTTATCAAAAGTTAACTAAACTTCTCTCTAGAGCATAACATACGAGTTTATGGAAAATATCAACTATGAACAAATCTATTTGCGTTTATATATAAAAAATATTTCAAAAATTTGTGGCTAAGAATGTGTATTTTTGCTTTTAGTCTGTATAAGTGAAAAGTCTTTAGACATTTGCACATACATATGTTAGTGTGTACACACATACATCTGTATATGTATTTAATTTCATATATGCCTTAATATGAATGTTTGTATGTATATTTTAACATTTATCAAAATGTAAAATAACAAACTTTAATATGAACTCAAAAACTTTGACATCATATACAAACTAATCATATTCTAATATAATAAGAGAAATAGAAGTTTTGTTGTACGGCTAGAATATTGTAGAAGGTATACTCACTCGTATTAGAAGTAGTAGTAGCATAGCAGCTACAACAACATCTAAAGAAGTTAAATATTTTATATACTTACTTACATACACATAAATTCGCAAAAACATTTACTTCGTGAAATATGTATATAAAGCACAGTGGGGAGTATTGTAAAAAACAAGTAAGAATGTTATATTCAGCTGTGCCGAATCTTATATACCCACCATCAAGTTGTGTTTAATTTAAAAATATCTCTCATAAATATATCTACTAGGCTGCATCCTAATTTAAATTGTGGACCAAATTCGAAAAAAGTTGTTACTCTAGTTGGTATTGTTAGTAAAATATTTGGAGTAAATTCGGTTGCAAGAGCTTTATAGTTCAGCATTTAAACAAAATTTGAGCAAAATTCGGTATCGTAACCTGGTGTGGTTTTACATTAATAAGTTGTTAAATGCTTTTCGTAATACGACAGGTCCATATATTTTGTTAGGAGTTCCTAATAACGTATATAAAGTCTGGACTTTGGTGCAAAATTAATATGCTGCTTGTACCTTCGAATCTTTTTGATTGTAAATATAAAAAGGGGATATTATATATACCCAGTAAAACTTTTCATTACCAAATAATGAGTTAAACAGTTAAACTATTGAACACGAACTACTTACTCATTCGCTGTTTAAGTCATTACATTAACATGGGGATGTCATTGGAGGCAAGTACTTACCAATTGCAGAAAAGTAATGACTTGGGTAAGCAATTTGAAAGCAACAACAACAACAGCAACAACTTTTTTGTTGTTGTTTTATTAAAAACATATATTTTTAAACGAAATACAAAATTTTTTTTATGATCCCATGGGGGCTCGAACCCAGACCCTCCGACTGCTAGGCAGAGACTCTTCCACTGAGCTACTTTATATGTTGAAAACTTAGCAGCTTATAATTAATATAAACAATTTTTATTTTTAGATCCAAAATCATGTGAAAATAACTTTGTTTTTCCCTGTTTTTTTTTTTTTGCTTTGTTGTAATTTTTGGAAAAATATTTTTATACGATTTTTTGTAATTATTTTAAAACTTTTTTAAAATTATTTTAAAACTTAAACAATTTAAATCTTCTTTTTTGTATAAGTTTTTACATAAGATTGACTCTTACTTACTTAAATGTTACAACCTGTTAAGGTCAAAGTCCGAGCATATTTTAGAATTCCATGGATTTCGATCTTGTGCGAATATTCTCAAATTTTATAGGCCAAGCTTTGAAAAATGTTCCTCTACTTGGTCTTTCTATCGAAGTTTCGGACATCCTTCTCTAACATTAGGTAGTGGGACATTTCAATTCTAATTTTATCCTCTTCATTGTATTTTTTTCAAGAGAGGGTTACTAACCCGTAATCCTAACCCATTTTTATCGATCTTATGGGACAACTCTCGGAACATGTTAACTCACAATATTAATGGGTGTTAAACTATCTCCCCGGGTGATACCATGAGGAGGTGTGTGTCCACAGTTGAGATGAAGAATGACCCAGATAAGTTGGGCTTACCAAGTTAAGACCAATTAGAATCGTGTTTGGTATTAAACATCCCCTACATAATCAAAATTGACTCATGATTGTATTTTTCATTACCGTGAGTTAGTTTTACAATTTTTTTTTACAGAAGAAAATATTTAAGTTCTTAAAATTCAAAAATCATTTAAAAAGACTCTTTTAATAAAAAAAAAAAAAACTAAAAAAAATTGTTGCCCTTGGTGGGATTTGAACCGGGGCCATTCAGTTTAAATTACCATATTAATTACAAATAAGTACTTCTGTAATAACTTATTATTTATTCGGATGGTATGTTGTAGTCGTTACAAGGTAACCAGTTATCAGAGTACTTGCCATTACCAAAGTTTTGCTGGGCATATATAAGAATTATAGCCAAATGGTGAGCGATTGTGACAAAATTTTGCACACTGGCTGGTACTCACATAAGACTTCCTTGTGCTAAATTTACTGGCCAAAGCTATTGCAGTTTATCATTTATTGGCATTTAAGTATATTTCAGGTGGAATTTAGGCAGTTTCCGTAAGTTTTTTGTATGTGAGCTATGGTTAAATGTGAACCGATTTCGATGAAATTTTATACGCTGCCTAGTGCTTATTTGCAACTTTTAGATACCAAATTTTGTCGTCATAGCTGTTATAATTTGTCATTAATTAGCAAATAAGCGATTAGCCTAGACGAGGTTATACGGGAGCTATTGTCAAATGTGAACCGATTTTGCCCGATTTCAATACCAAAACTTTGCAAGAAATGAAGAATATTTGTGCCAAATTTCAGTGACCTATATCCTTTCGTTAAGGTTTTATCGTGCCGACAATAGACAGACGGACATACAGACGGACGGACGGACAGACATACAGTTGGACAGACAGACAGACAGACAGACAGACAGACAGACGGGCATCGCTCAATCGTTTTAGAATTTTTAAAGCCAATATTAAGGAAATTACAAACGGAATGACAATCTCTATATACCCCCAATCCTTTTTGATAGTGGGTAAAAAAAACGGTAACAAAAAAAGATAAATCGAATTCGCTAAATTCAAATGTACTAACCGTTTTTTAGGCTAGATTTAATTTTCGAGATATAGCGTTATAAAATATGAAGGCAGTTGCGCAATAAATATTCGCATAACTCTTAAACTGTTGATTTCTTGAACTAAGCAAAAAAAAACCGAAAATCGGTAACGATTTTTTAATCCGAGCAGTCGTTTTGGAAATATATTTTTTTTGTTTGCAAAAAAAATGTATTTTTTTGAAAAATCACAAAAATTTATATTTTTAAAAATATTTTTTTTGCAAACAAAAAAAGTGTATCTCCAAAACGACCACTCGGATCAAAAAAACAATGTGACGTTTCTGAAAGATAATATTGTTGCAAAATTTCGGTTTTTGTTACTTAATTCAAGAAAATAAACAGTTTTCGAGTTACGCGAATATTTATTGCGCAACCTCTCCCATTTTTAAAATAACGCCATATCTCGAAAACTAGAAGTATCTTTATTCAATAGGTCTCCCTTTTGTCGGTTTTTTCAACTAGCACAGCGTTATTAAATCCATGTTACAGCGCTCCTGTGTTGTAGACAAAAAAGAAAGAACAAAACTGAAGCACTTAAACTGGAAAATGTTGTCTGTTTAATTCTGTTTTGACGATAATCTAGATATTTTGTAGAGACAATATAATTCGTAGTTATTTTGTATTGCAAACTAGATTTAATGCGTAGTTTTTGATCTTATTAGATTTAGGTATAGGTACTCATCCGGATGATGATGACCAAATCAACAATCGAAACGATTATAGTGGTTTGAAACAAAAAAAAAAGTGGTAATAAATCCGTATCTTCTAAACTGTAAGTCTGATTGCATCAGTATGTATGAGAGAATTGTCAAAAAGGATTTAGGCTTTCCAAATTTTAGTTTTATGGTTACTTTGTGAATAATTGGGCGTCAAAGTAGACCACCTCAGAAGTAAAAAAGCTTTTGGACAGTTTAGGTTTTTCAATTACTGTCCAATATGCATTTTGGAATGAACTCGAACAAAAGAAGAAAAAACATGAGTGCTTTACTATAATAACTTTTATGGGTTTTAAGTTATCTCATATCAAAAATAAAAAAAAAAAAACATTTTTCTCCTCAACTTTTTTTTAGTTTTGGACCCATTGTGCATTCGTTATCAAGCCCATAATTTTCTTAAAAATACTGACGTATAGACAACAGTTTACGAAATAAAAAAGTGAAGAATGGGATTCAAGCATAATTTTAAACCAAAATTTAAGTCAGTGTAATATTCCCTTTTCGTACAGCATTGAATGAAATTTCTCTAATTTTTTAGAAAATTTTTGTGCTTTCGAACAAACAACAAAAAAGACAAGCCGAATTTTAAACTTTCTAAAATTCATGTATTGTTCCATATATTTTCTTTAGATTTCTAAAATAAAAAGTAGCTCAAATTCATAGAACGTAACCAGAAAATCGAATTTTATAAAAAATTACAAATTTCTATACATCATTATTTTATTTGTCAAAAAAAGCTCAACTAGCTGTACCCTGCGCACTAAACTAAAATAAGCTTGAAGGAAAGACATTACACAAATATCCAATTAATTTTGAATCATTTTATTTATTTTGTCTGATCAACACGTGTTCAAAAGCAGTGGCGCCATCTATCAGGAATTAATCGCACCATTTCAGAAACCTCCGTTGACTCTTGCGCAACAATTTTGCTAAAGATCATAGCATGATCAAATACACTGTTTACGATTTAATTTATTTTAAGTATTTTCAGTGGCGCCACCTGTCGGAAACAGTGTCGCAACAGCTTTGCTAAAAATCATAACATGATCAAGTAAAAGTTTACTAATCTATAAAGCACATACAGGCAAGCTTTCATTTTTATATACATAGTATATAAAAGAAGAAAATTTATAGAGTTTATACAATATATGGAAACTACAATATATTGTATAATAATATGTAAATATAAAAAATTTCCATGGATTTTAAAAACCCTTAAAAAAATACTTCTTAATTTCGTACAAAAAATGTGATAAATAAAAAACCGCTCGACCGATATTAAGCGAACTTTGCATAAACCTTCTATTAAATAGTCAGAATAAATCCTAAAAATTTGGTTTGGATAGGTGAGCCCGTTCTTATAAATTTACAATGAAAATTGGCATTAATTTGTATATATTAAGAAGATGAACAAAGTTCTATAATATACAGGCAAGCTTTTATTTTTATAAACATAGTATTTAGAAGAAGAAAATTTTTAGAGTTTATGAAATCCATGGAAATTTTTTATATTCATATATATATACAATGTGTGAATTAAAAAAAATTTCCATGGATTTCATAAACTCTTAAATATACAAAATATTTTTTTAAAAAAAATGTGATAAATAAAGAACCACTTGACCCACATGGAGCAAACTTGACATAAGCCTTCTTCTAAGTAGTCAGAACAATTCCTAAACATTTGATTTGGATAGTTGAACCCGTTCTTGAGTTATAAACGAATAGTGGCATTAATTTTTATATATTAAGAAGAAGATAAACAAAGTTCTATAAAATAAAGATTTTGCACTACCATATATTGATTTGCCATATGGTCGTTTTGAAAAGTCCCATAAATAGAAAGTATAACGCTTTTACTCTGTTTTAGAAACAATTAATGAATACGATTATCCAATGAAAGAAAGCTAAGGCAGACACACATGAAATGTATGTTCGTTTGTACGCTTATGTGTTATTTATCCACTTTTATTTCACATTTGACGAAAAAAATGTATGTAGTGCAATATTTGTATATTATATTTGTAAGAATCTTCTCCTCATGCTGTTGGCATTCTGAATATGTAAACTAGCCTGTTATTGTCCTTAAGATAGTTTTTTTACAAAGTTTTCATATTTAAACCGATTTTTTTCCAAGATCCCCCACTGTGCACCACTAAAATGCAAGTACATATTGAAAAACTTAAGCATAAAGCAACAAACATAAATTTAAAATTTAAAAGCAAATGTTTTAAGGAAAAGTGCACGAACGCTAGAACGATATGAAAAAGCAGCAGCGTGAAATGTCTTAAGAGACTTTTAAAAGTTTATTTTTCTTTAAAAGAAGCAAATGTTAAATATAAGAAGAATTTTAGGGAAAAAAAGCAAAAACTACTTAAAAATCTAAGAAAATATGTTATAGATATATAGAAACATATGCAAATATCTTAAAATAGATATAGTTGATATACATGTACGTTTGTATATACATATGTATATAAAGTATAAACATACATATACATACTATGTATATGACCATAAACTGAAACATTTGTATGTTCGTATATAAATACATTTTTCCAATATCTAGAATATACAAGTTAACATCCCACATTTACTTGTTGTCTGTCCTGTCAATGAAGAAAATTGTTAAGTGAAAATGCAAAAATTTTCTTTCTCTACAAAATAAATGACATTTATCATACGTAGAGTATGACATAATGAATGAATGACTGAGTGAGTGAGTGAATGAATGAATGAATAAGCCAACATTCATTCATTCGTTCGTTTGGAGTGTTGTTGCACTCATTTGCAATTTGACTTGAGTTAAGAGAAATATTATTTTAAATATCTTATTTGTTTCTTTTTTTTTCTTCAACTTTATTTTTCAGATTTATCATTTTATTTCCTTTTATTCTCAATTTAATTTTAAAACTTTTAGACAGTTATTGTTTTACATATTTCTCAAATTTAATTGATTTTTATTAAATTAATAGTAAAAGAAATTGAGATTTATAGAAAAATTTTAATTGATTACTATAAATATTAATTTGTTATATATAAAAATTGTCAAATTTTTGCTTAATTTTCTTTTCAAAAGAGCTCATATGAAATTGACCATAAGAAATCTGCAATATGGAGACTTTGGCAACTACAGATGCATTTCGAAAAATTCCCTAGGGGAAACTGAGGGTTCGATAAGAGTTTATGGTAAGTATTCTAAAGATTAAGAAAATATTTTATATATTAAAAGATTTTAATTAAAAGAAAATAAAGTTAAGCTAAATCTGGGACAACATTTTATTGCAGATTTTTGCATTTAAGAAACTCTCTTTTTGAATGGAATTTTTGTCTTAAATTCTATTTTCTTTATTTTTTTCAGAAATTCCTTTACCTTCAACGCCTTCAAAACAAGTCACCCATTCAACTATTGACACCAGAGAAAGTAAGTATTTTTTTTATAAACTTTACTTAGATGACCTTGTCATTCTAATTGCAATTTGAGGGTTCATCTTATGAACTTTTATAATAAATAAAAAGAAGTAAATAAGTACTATAGTTGGCCAAGACTGACCATATGATACCCTACATCACTGAGTTCAAATGTGTTCCAATAGTCAACATAACTAAAGTGTATTTGCAATACATAGACACATATGAAACAAGAAAGAAAGCGCTATAGTCGGTCAAGCCCGACCATACGATACCCTTCACCACTAAGGTCAGAGGTGTTATTTTTTCTGTATAAAGACAAATATTTGCTAAATTTTGCCATCATACAAACATTTTCTCAAAACTTATATATTCAACCTGTTTCCTTCATTTGGACTTATATGAGAGCTAGGGTCAAATGTGGACCGATTATCTTGAAATTTGGCAAATTGATTACAGTTGCTACCAAACTTGTGTATGCAAAAATAAACTCTAAATTCTCATTACCTTTAGATTTACGAGCGTTTTAGTGATTTTTGTCTCATCTAGTGCGTTTTTAAAGAAGAGTTTGTATGGGAGCTATGGTCAAATGTGAACCGATTTCAACGAAATTTGGTACAGTGATTTTGGTTTACATAAGCAGTATTTGTTTTAAATTTAATGAGAAAATATTCATATTTGTGGCCAATATATCAATTCCGGTAAGTGGGACCTATGGGAGGTACCATAAGTAATGGACCTGTTTTGACCAATTTCATAGGCATGGTCACATTATCAAAAAAATGATCTGTGCCAAATTTCATTAGATTATCTTTAGAATTGCGACCTGTAGTTTGATTACAAGGCTTACATGGGTGTCCAGCCAGCCAGACGGACGGACGGACGAACATCGCTAAATCGACTCAGAAAGTGATTCTAAGCCTATTGGTATACTAATAGGTGGGTCTAAGATAAATATTTCTATGCGTTACATACATCAGCATAAACTTATAATACCCTTTTCACCTGGTGGTGAAGGGTATAAATATACAAAATTTTGACATCGTACAAACATTTTCTCAAGACTTACTTACTTTACGTCATTGAGTCATATGGTAGCTAAGGTCAAATGTGGACCGATTTTCTGAAAACTAGTTATCGAGTTATCGAACCGCCGTGGTGTAGCACGTTAGTCATCCGTCTAGCATACCAGAGGTACCAAGTTCGATCCTTGGCCAGAACCACCTGAAAAAATAACTTTTCAAAAAAGCGGCGTCTCACCTCATAACTCAGCTAGCCACTGGTTATTGAGTATTAGGCTATGTTAAACTTCTCTATCTAATGCATTTACCGTTCAGAGTCGGAGTTAACACGTAGATCCCTTTAAATGAGTCTAAAAATAGAATCGGATGCAGTTCATTGTCTGAGAGAAGTAGCCTTTGTTCCAATTGGAAAGTCGCTGAAATTATGTATGTATGTCATTGGGTTATATAGTAGGTCAAATACTGACCAATTTTCTCAAAATTAGGTACCGGGTTATAGCTACCCAGTAAAACTTTTCATTACCAAATAGTGAGTTAAACAGTTAAACTATTGAACACGAACTACTTACTCATTCGCTGTTTAAGTCATTACATTAACATGGGGATGTCATTGGAGGCAAGTACTTACCAATTGCAGAAAAGTAATGACTTGGGTAAGCAATTTGAAAGCAACAACAACAACAGCAACAACTTTTTTGTTGTTGTTTTATTAAAAACATATACTTTTAAACGAAATACAAAATTTTTTTTTATGATCCCATGGGGGCTCGAAGCCAGACCCCCCGACTGCTAGGCAGAGACTCTCCACTGAGCTACTTCATATGTTGAAAACTTAGCAGCTTATAATTAATATAAACAATTTTTATTTTTAGATCCAAAATCATGTGAAAATAACTTTGTTTTTCCCTGCTTTTTTTGCTTTGGTGTAATTTTTGGAAAAATATTTGTATACGATTTTTTGTAATTATAGTAAAACTTTTTTTAAAATTATTTTAAAACTTAAACAATTTAAATCTTCTTTTTTGTATAAGTTTTTACATAAGATTGACTCTTACTTACTTAAATGTTACAACCTGTTAAGGTCAAAGTCCGAGCATATTTTAGAATTCCATGGATTTCGATCTTGTGCGAATATTCTCAAATTTTATAGGCCAAGCTTTGAAAAATGTTCCTCTACTTGGTCTTTCTATCGAAGTTTCGGACATCCTCCTCTAATATTAGGTAGCGGGACATTTCAATTCTAATTTTATCCTCTTCATTGTATTTTTTTTTTTCAAGAGAGGGTTACTAGCCCGTAATCCTAACCCATTTTTATCGATCTTATGGGACAACTCTCGGAACATGTTAACTCACAATATTAATGGGTGTTAAACTAGCTCCCCGGGTGATACCATGAGGAGGTGTGTGTCCACAGTTGAGATGAAGGATGACCCAGATAAGTTAAGACCAATTTTGAATCGTGTTTGGTATTCAACATCCCTTAGATAATCAAAATTGACTCATGACGGTATTTTTTCATTAACGTGAGTTAGTTTTACAATTTTTTTTTACAGAAGATAATATGTAAGTTCTCAAACAAATGAGGTATTGAGTTCTCATCCAAAGTTCAAAGAATCCCTATTCTTTTTGGGTGATATCGGATTACTATTTCGGGTACCTCCCACAGGGATGCCTTTCCGGAATACTGTTTTTGGTCCTTTACAGCCACAAATTTAGTTGTATTTTAATAATATTCAGCACAAATATTGCTTATCATAACCTTAATCAGTGTTTCTAATTTTGTAGAAATCGGCCCATATTTTATCATACCTCCAATACAAGAAACATTCTCAAAAGACATTTATATACACATAAATGCACAAAAACGTTAATAACTCTAAAGATAAATGCATTTGTTTACTAAAACTTTGCACAAATAAATTATTTTTATATATAAACCAATGACCAAAATTTGGTAACAATCGGTTTACAATTGACCCTAGCTTCCATATCAGGCCTTTAGCCGGAAATGACATAAATCTCGAAATTTTGAAAAAATAGCACATAGTATATGTATGTATGTATGTCTCTAAGACTTAAGGAAAACTTGCTTAATTATTGGTTTACATTTGACCTTAGTAGTGAGGGTATGATATAGTCGGGCTGGACCGACTATAGCTTTTCTTACTTGTTTTTTGTTCCAAAACACAGTGAAGTGGGTTGGGAGATGAGTTCAAGACTCATGAATTTTTGTTGAATTTTTGAATTTTTGTTTTTCTGTTTTTTGTAATGCAAAAAAGTTTAACCGGGAAATTTTATAAAAAATTTGAAGTTCTATCAAAAAAATCTATATTTTAAATTTTTACTTATTTGATAAAATTTTTTCTTATTTGATAAAATTTTTACTTATTTGATAACTTTTTTTTCTATAAAATTTTTTCTTCCAGATAACATTATACCCATACGCAATGACTCCAGCAGATCCCTACAAACGGATGTACACTCTATGAAAGCTGAAATAATAGGCAGTGGCACTTCCTCGTCAGCCTCTTCGTCATCATCGTCGTCTCTCTCATCATCGCATAGTGCAACATCATCGATATCTTCGATTTCTGGCAATAGCATAACAGGTTTTAGTGCTTCAGGCAGTGCCATAGAACGGAAAGGTTCTCTGGCGATAGGAAAGAGTATGTTCTATACAGAGCATCCACCAAATCAATTGGCGGATTCAGGTAAGAAAGATTTATTAAGAATTATTATTAAGGGGATAAATATTTTTAAAGCCCTTATTCATAAAGGAAAAATAGAGTTATGATAAGCTTATAAATAACATTTTCTATAAATAACATTTTTTATACAAAATTCATAATAAGCCTTTGATAATTTTATTAATCTTTTATGAATAAAGAGGGGTTAGTTTATAAAAATAGCGAAAGACAATTTTTAGCCACATTTTACTTTACCATCATTTTCACTTAACCCTTTCCTTTACAGCCTTGACTTCTCAACCCACAACTGCTTTACTCATATGCGCTCACTTACTAGTATTTTTACTGCTCAGATGTCGAGCGTAAAATATTGTATTTTCAGTTTTTGTATAATTTAATTAAATTTAGTGTAAAAAGCCAAAATACTCTTAAGTCTAGGTTTATGTTATAACTAATTAAAAATTAAAAAAAAAACTTAAAAAATGCACTAGCAATGCAACAAAAAAGGATTAAAAAAACGAATTAAAATGAAATGTAAAAAATACTTAATTAGTCTTTAAATATGAAAAAAAAGGAAAACTTACCAAATAATATGACGAATATTTATAGAAGACACTTGACACCTACAAAAGATATAAATTAAAAAATAATAGTTGATGAGAAAATAATTAAAACATATGTTAAAATTTAAATTATATTATAGAAAAATTCAAATTGACAATGAATAATGACAACAAAGAAAGTATTAAATCCGAAATTTAAAATTCATTTCATTTAATGTTGAAAAAGACAATAAAAGACATATCACCTAAATTATGATTTAATGCTTATACAAATCATTTCATTTACAACATCTTTAGGTTAGAGTGACCAGATTGTTTGAAGGTTTTTATTTTTTAATCATGGGTTTCGAAGGTGGGATAAGTTTAAGGCCCTATTTTTGCATAAATATAGAGAAAATTATGATTAAATTATCTTTCAAATCATTTAAATGATCATATTTTCAAGTTAGAGTGCCCAGATGTTTTGAAGGTTTTTATTTTTTGTTATCATGGGTTTTGAAGGTGGGGTAAGTTTGTCATTTAAAGACATATTTTCCCATAAATGGACATAAGTAATGACTAAATTCTCACACAAATCATTTTAATTACAATATTTCCATGTTGGAGTGACCAGATGTTTTGAAGGTTTTCATGCTTTTTTATTATGGATTTTGAATGTGAGATAAGTTTGTCATTTAAAGCCTTATTTTCACATTAATAGAATATAAATTATGATGAAATTTTTTCTCAAATTATTTAAATACAATATTTTCAAGTTAGGGTGCCCAGATGTTTTGAAGGATTTTATGTTTTGTTATTATAGGTTCTAAGGTTGGGGTTAGTTTGTCATGTTAAGCCCTATTTTCGCATATATATTGCTAAAATATGAATAATTCTCATGAAAATAATTTTAATTATAATATTTTCAAGTTAGAGTGACCAGATGTTTAAGGTGTTTCTTTTTTTTCAATTTGAGTAGGATAAGTTTGTCATTTAAAACCTAATTTTTATATAAATACATTTTTTTCTCTTAAAAAGCTATATCTGTGGACTAGTGCTAAAAGAGCCAATGTCAAAAAAAGTAGTTTTGAGAAAATTTTATTTAATGTTTTTATTTTCCATATAAATTCATAGCAACATTGCCTAGAAAAACCCTTACAAATCAGTTTTGAGTTGAGTGAGAGATATGCTGTTGAAGCCGAATAAAAGAGGATAAAGAACGGAATCTAATGCAACTCAAAACAGCAAAAAATTAACATTCTTTAACAATTTTGTCATGGATACTCGTGCAATTGGATCTTTAGTTTCAAAGATACAGATTTATTTACACTTTTATTTGATTTCAAGCCACTGTACTACGTTTTACTATAAAATTTGAACATTCTCCAAAAAATTTAAATTTGTAAAAATTATTCAATTATTCGGTTTAATATCTCCTTCAGAACTTGATGCATCGATTGTGCGGGTAGGTTTCGGTTGCAATATTTATGATAAATTACAATATTTCAAACTAATTGCAATCACTTAATGCAACAAAAATGTGTTTCTGTTAAAAATATTAAATATTAACCGGATGCATCAATTGTACATGTTCTAGAAATCCTTGAAGAATATGAAAATGATAAAACCTAATCATTGATTATAGTTTCATATGCTGTAGAGACATAACATACAATTTAACATAAATATGTTATGTTAAATTTTTTATAGAAAATTTTCAATATAAAATTTTTCATATAAAATTTTCGATGTAAAATTTTTGCTGTAAAATTTTTTATAGAAAAATTTCGATATAAAATTTTTTATATAAATTTTTCAATGTAATATTTTTAATTGAAAATTTTCGGTGTAAAATTTTTTATAGAAAATTTTTTATATACAGTTTTTATGGAAAATTTTCAAAATTCAATTTTCTTGTGGAAAATTTTCGATGTCTAATTTTTTATAGAAAATCTTCGATGTAAAATTTTTTATAGAAAATTTTTGATATAAAATTTTCTAATAGAACGTTTTCGATGTCAAATTTCTTATAGAAAATTTTCGATGTAAAATGTTTAAAAAAAAAAATTCGGTGTAAAATTTTTTGTAAAAAATTTTCGTTCCAAATTTTTTATAGAAATATTTTCATATAAAATTTTTTGTGGAAAATTTCGATATAAAATTTTCTTCTAAAAAATTTTCGATGTAAAATTTTGTATAGAAATTTTTCGACATTCTTTAACAATGTTGTCATAGATACTCATGCAATAGCTTTTACAGTTTCGAAGATACAGATTTATTAACACTTTTATTTGGTGTCAAGCCAATGTACTACGTTTTACTATAAAATTTGAACATTTTTCAAAAAATTTAAATTTGTAAAAATAATTTGAATTTTTAAATAATCCCTTTTAGAACTTGATGCATCGATTGTGCGGGTGGGTTTCGGTTAGAATTTTTTTTTTTTGCTTTTTATGATAATTTGGAATTATTTTAATTATTTCAAACTAATTAAATCATTTAATGCAATAAAACTGTATTTCTGTTAAAAATATTAACCGAGATGCATCAATTGTGCATGTCCTGGAAATCCTTGAAGGATATAAAAATGATAAAACTTAATCATTAAACTTACACGTTTTACTATAAACTTTGAACATTCTCCAAAAAATTTAAATTTGTAAAAATTATTCAATTATTAGGTTTAGTATCCCTTTCAGACTTTAATGCATCGATTGCGCGGGTGGGTTTCGGTTAAATTTTTTTTTGCTTTTTATGATAATTTAGAATTATTTTAATTATTTCATTATTAAAATAATTCATTAAATCATTTAATGCAATAAAACTGTATTTCTGTTAAAAATTTTAACCGAGATGCATCAATTGTGCATGACCTGGAAATCCTTGAAGGATATAAAAATGATAAAACCTTATCACTAATTATATTTTCATACACTGTAGAGACCACATATTCCAAAAAGCATAAAAAAACTCATGGTAGTTTTGCATTAGGTCTGAAAGAACGATGCAAACCTGCAAAGTCTACTTTTTAAGTAACTTTTTTGATGTAACATTTTTTATAGAAAATTTTTGATGTAAAATTTTTTATAAAAAATTTTCGCCATCAAATTTTTTACTAGAAAACTTTTGATATAAAATTTGCTTCCACAAAATTGTCCATATAAAATTCCATTTTCTATAGAAAATTTTTTACGTTAAATTTTTTATCGAAAATTTTCGATGTAAAATTTTTTATTGAAAATTTTCAATGAAAAATTTGTTATAGAAAATTTTCGATGTAAAATTTTTTTGGATAATTTATTTTGGATACCCATAGATTTAAATAAATATTTTCTTGCCCGTTTTCAATATCTAAAAAAATTCCAAAAGAAAAATTATTCACACTTAATCCCAGTCTATTACATTTATTTCTTGATAAAAACCAAAAAATTATTTCAATTCTTGATATTTGTATATAATAAAAATCAATACCACTTTTCGTGTTAACTGTATAACACAAGAGGGGCTCACCTATCCAAACCAAATCTTTAGGATTTGTTTGTACTATTAAGTAGATGGCTTAAGTACAGTTTGCTCAAAATCTGTCGAGCGGTTCTTTATTTATCACATTTTTTGTAACAAATTGGTTGTTTTGGAGTTTATAAAATCCATGGAAATTTTTTATATTTACATACATATTGTATTATATAGTTTCCATATATTGTATAAAAATATATTTTTCTATATTTATAAAAATTTGATCATGTGATGATCTTTAGCAAAGTTATTGCGCATGAGCCGACGAACATTACTAAGTTTGTGTGACCACCGATAGGTGGCGGCACTGAAAATTTATTAAAGTTAATTAAATCGTACTATGCATTTCATCATACTATGATCTTTAGTTTCTAAGTCGGCATGAACAATTTCCTACAGGTGGCGAAACTGAAAATTATCCGAATTGAATTTAATCGTAAACTATTAATTTGATCATGCTACTATATTTAACAAAGTTGTTTCGCATGAGAAGTTGTTGCGCATGAGCCAACAAAGGTTTTTAAGTCAGTGCGACTATTTTTCGCCAGATGGCGCTAAATGTAAATTATTAAGCAAAGTTGTTTCGCATGAGTCGTTTTAGGTTTCTAATGTAATTCCTTCAAATTTATTTGAGTTGGTGCCACTGCAACACGCGCATGTTACAGCTAGTACATAATAATATTATTTTTACTTTTGAGTGGAGGCCCTATGCTTCACTGGATAACATAATGGGTTAATATCTATTTCAGTTATTATCGAAAATAAGTTATAGACTAATACAACCTGTAACTATTGTGGCCATACCAGGATAGACCAAATTCCAACTGTTCTTTAATTTCTCAATCAAAACACTAATAATTTTCCTTATTTACATATGTTAGATACTAAAACCTACAAACATTCATACATATTTACACATTATCAATAATAATTGAGGCCAAAAAAATAGTAAGTTTATTATTTAATTTAATCTAAACCACAGTCTGCAACAGGCTTAATTTAGTCTACAGACTAATAATAACAAAAAACGACTTGATTTCTAATAAATATTTACACAGCCTAAAATTACTACTACATATAACGAAAAAAAAACTAACCTAATACATTTGTATATAAATACCAAATATTTACTTATGTAAATAGACAAAAAAAAACCCTAAAAAATAAAACCCTTAAAATGCTAAATAATGCCTGCAACTGATAATATCTATAAAAAAAACCTAAAATTTCAACGACATTCTCTTAGATTGTAATTACAAAATTATACAAAATTACATATAATATTTACATAAGCATATATTTATTTTACATTTTTACACTAACACTCAAACACACGTAATACATACATACCTTTATACAAACATTTAAAAGTTTAGAAAATCTATTATTTACTTCTCTAATACATATTTAGAATAAACATATCGTTATCAAAGGAAATTATCATTTTTTATGTTTTATTTAAACAGATTTTAAGCAAAAATTATAAAATGTATCATTTATAAATAAATTTGAATACATATTTTCTATATTTACATACTCTTTTACACACCTACATTTACATACATAGGAACTTTAACTATAGTCTAAACATGTAGAATATTCTATTATTTATTAATAAGTAAATACTTATAAGTTGTAATTATATTTTGTAAAATATTTTTAAAATTCTGGTTTAAAGTGTAACAGTGGGGTCTAAAAGTAAATTACACGAGTATATGTTTTAGAAAAAAAATTTTATGATTTCATTAAATTGCAAAATCATAAATTTGCAAAATTGTTCATGCCATTATATTCAACTGACACTTTATAGAAAATTTTAAATGTGAAAATTTTTTATAAAAACTTTTCAATGTAAAATTTTTTGTAGAAAATTTTCGATGAAAAATTTGTTATACAAAATTTTCGATGTAAAATTTTTATAAAAAATTTTCGATGTAAAATTTTTTGTAAAAAATTTTTGATATAAAATTTTTTATAAAAAAATTTTCGATGTAAAATTTTATGTAGAAAATTTTCGATGTAAAATTTTTGTAGAAAATTTTCGATGGAAAATTTTTTGTAGAAAATTTTCAATGAAAAATTTTTTATAAAAAAATTTTCGATGTTAAATTTTTTATAAAAAATTTTTGATGTAAAATTTTTTATAGAAACTTTTCGACGTAAAATTTTTTATAGAAAATTTTCGACGTAAAATTTTTTATAGAAAATTTTCGACATAAAATTTTTTATAGAAAATTTTCGACATAAAATTTTTTATAGAAAATTTTCGACGAAACATTTTTTATAGAAAATTTTCGACGTAAAATTTTTTATAGAAAATTTTCGACATAAAATTTTTTATAGAAAATTTTCGACGTAAAATTTTTTATAGAAAATTTTCGACGTAACATTTTTTATAGAAAATTTTCGATGTAAAATTTTTTATAGAAAATTTTCAATGTAAATTTTTTTACTACAAAATTTTTGATATAAAATTTGCTTCTACAAAATTTTCCACAAAAAATTTTTTGTAGAAAAATTTCAATATAAAGATATACAAACATTTTATGAAAAATTTTCTATAGAAAATTTTCGGCATACAATTTTCTTATAATTTAAATTTTTATAGAAAATTTTTGAGGTAAAATTTTTTATAGAAAATTTAAAAAAAAAAAAATTTCCATGTTAAATTTTTGATAAAAAATTTTTGATTAAAAATTTTCGATATAAAATATTTTTGTAGAAAATCTTCGATGTAAAATTTTTCATAAAAAATTTTCGATGTAGAATTTTTCATAGAAAATTTTCGATATAAAATTTTTGCTGTAAAATATTTTATAGAAAACTTTCGGTGAAACATTTGTTAAAGAAAATTTTCCATGTTAAATTCTCTATTAAAAATTTTCGATATAAAATTTTGTTGTAGAAAATTTTCGATGTTAAAGTTTTTAAAGAAAATTTTTGATAAAAAAAATTGTTAAAGAAAATTTTCGATGTAAAATTTTTTATAGAAAATTTTCAATGTACAATTTTTTATAGAAAATTTTCCATATAAAATTTTTATAGAAAATTTTAGATACAAAATTGTTCTCGTTAAATTCTTTGACAAAAAATTTTCTTGTAGAAAATTTTGATGTAAAATTTTTCATAAAAAATGTTTGGTATAAATTTTTTTATAGAAAAGTTTTAGTGTAAATTTTTTTATAGAAAATTTTAGTTATAAAATTTGTAATTTAACAATTTTCGATGTAAAATTTTCTTATGGAAAATTTTGTTTAACATTTTTTGTTAAATTTTTTGATATCAATATTTTTTCATGGTGAAATTTGAAAACAATTTTAATCATTTTATAAAATAAAGAAGAAATATTTCATTGTACATTTGGCAAATGATCCCACTGTATAGTATTTTATTTCAGATTTAAGTTCATTAAATTAGTGTAATTATAAAAGTAAATTTTAAAGATATAATTTCAAATCATTTCATTTTAATTGTAAATAAAGACAATACAGTTACTTTTTTTATTAAAAAGCTTATCTTTATAGTAAGAAATTAGAAGTATTATTTAAATACAAAAATATTTAAGTTAAACATTACGTTTCTAAGAATTTCCAACTTACATTTTTTTATTACGACTTTTTCATTGGAGCTTATTTTAGTTAAACCTAAATTATAATTTAACAAATTGGCCACAAACAGGCAAGAAAGAAAACAAAACCTCAAAGACAAATTGTAAATTAAAGTAAAAATTATAACCTTAAAACTTTAAACAAAGATAATTTATAATATTGACCAAAATAAATAAAGAAGTATCGATAAAAACCTAAATGTATTGTAATAAAAGTTAAAGAAAAAATAAAAAATTATGCGAGGGTAAGCTAATAAGTCCCGGGAAATTCAAAATTTCTCATTCCTAGTTTGGAAATCAAAACAATGGAAGTAGAAAAGAGAGGGTTACTCGGGGTGTAATAGCTTTTTTTCGAAATCTCGAGATAGTCTGATATTAAGGGGTGCCAAACACAAACAAAATGATGCAGCTTATTCAAATTGTAGCATCAGTCAATGTCAGCTGCATACTTTCAGGAGCAATTTTAATTTCCCAATAATGAAAAAGGAAATTTGAATTTCATTGGACTTATCGACTCACCCTCGTATTCTATTGTCAATATTCTATAAAACTGTATCATAAACTTATAATTTTAATAAATTTAAAAAAGAACTAAGTTCATTAAAAAAATACAAAAAATCTATTTATTATTAACACTTAAAACTAAAAGTGAATCAAAATTATGAAAAAAATAAAAATTAAATAATTTTTGTTACCTGGCTTTAATAACTAACAAAACTGCATAATTAACTTTTAAAATATTATTATCATTATTTTTGTTAAATTTCATTTTGTATTTAAATTAAGCTTAAGTTTTCCAAAAACTAAGTAAATGAATAATTAAATGAATAATAAAATGAATAATAAAATAAATGCATTAAATATATAACAAAAGTTAATCTTAACTTAACTTTTTCCTGTTGTTAGGACTCACTTGGCAAAAATGTTGTTCATTTCTATTTCAGTCGGTACAATTTGAGAATATCTAACAAATTTATAATAAGTATATGAATAATAAGAATAATAAGAATAATAAGCACTGTTACATACATACAACCGATTGCAAGACTATTAACAAACAAAAAATATATAAATTAAATAGTTTAAGCTAATTTTAGTTTAATACAAAATAAATAAATAAATTATGTAAACTGACAAATATTTATAAATTAAAAGAAATAATATAAAAAAAATATTAAGAAAAAAAAAATGAAATAAATTATAATAATTACAAGCATTTAAATTTGTCAAAGTGTTTTAATTTCTTGAAGTTATGGGTAAGTAAATTTTATATAACAAGAAGACTCCATGTAAGTGGATGTATATTTATGCAAATAAAATTTTATTTGAAAAAGTATTAATACACAAATTTTTATGAAAAATTTTCAAACTAAAATTTTTTTAAGAAAATTTTAGTTTCAAAATTTTAATGGAAAATTTTATACATAAAATTTTAACAACAAAAATTTTCATTTTAAAAATTTTAAATTTCCTACATAAAATTTTCATATCGAAAGTTTTCTATATAAAATTTAAATATCAAACATTTTTTATACAAAATTTTAGCATCGAAAATTTTTTATATAAAATTTTAACACTGAAAATTTTATATTAAAATTTTAACATCCTAAATAATATATATTAAATTTTAATATCGAAAATTTCATTATAAAATTTTAACATCGAAGAATCTCTATATAAAGTTTTAACATCGAAAATTTTTTATTTTTAATTTAACATCAAAAGTCTTCTATATAAATATACACCGAAAATGTTTTATATAAAATTAAAACATCAAAAATTTCGTATACAAAATTTTAACATCGAATATTTTCTATATAAAATTTTAATATAGATAGTTTAATATATAGAATTTTAACATCGAAAATTTTCTATATACAATTTTGACATCGAAAACTTCCAACACAAAATGTTATCATCGAAAATGTTCCTTATAAAATTTTAACATCAAAAATTTTCTATATAAAATTTTAGTATCGAAAATTTTACTTATATTTAAAATTCTAATAAAGAAAATTTTCTACATAAATTTTGAAAGTTCAAAATTTTTTTCTATATAATCGAATATTTTCTATATAAAATTTTAACGTATTTATAAAATTTTGACATTGAAAATTATCTATAAAAAATTATAACATCGAATATTTCTATATAAAATTTTAACAACGAAAATTTTCTATATCTAATTTTAACATCGAAAATTTTATATATAAAATTTTAACATCGAAATTCTCTATATAAAATTTTAACATCGAAAATTTTCCGTATAAAACTTTATCATCGAAAATTTTCTATATAAAATTTTAAAATCAAAAATTTTCTATATAATATTTTTATTAAAAATTTTCTATAAAAAATTGTAACATCGAAAATTTTCTTTATAAAATTTTAACATCGAAAATTTTCTATATAAAATTTTAATATTGAAAATTTTCGATATAAAATTTTAGCATCGAAAATTTTCTATATTAAATTTTGTCATCGAAAATTATCCATATAAAATTTTAACATCGAAAATTTTCTATATAAAATTTTAACGTCAAAAATTCTCTATATAAAATTTGAACATCAAAAATTTTCTATATAAAATTTTAATACTAAAAATTTTCTCTACAAAATTTTAATACTAAAAATTTTCTATACAAAATTTTAACATCGAAAATTTTCTATATAAAATTTAAACATCGAAAATTTTCTATATAAAATTTAAACATCGAAAATTTTCGATATAAAATTTTAATATCAAAAATTTTCTATATAAAAATTTAACATCGAAAATTTTCTATACAAAATTTAAGCATCGAAAATTTTCTATATAAAATTTTAACATCAAAAATTTTATATAAAAAATTTTAAAATGGAAATTTTTCTTTATAAAATTTAAACATCGAAAATTTTCTATATAAAATTTAAACATCGAAAATTTTCTATATAAAATTTTAACATCAAAAATTTTATATAAAAAATTTTTAAATCGAAATTTTTCTTTATAAGATTTTAAAATTTGAAGATATAATTTTAACACCGACGATTTCCCACATAAAATTTTAGCTTCGAAGAATTTAACTTCAAAAAATTTTTCTATAAAAAATTTTACCACAAAAATTTTGTATAAAATTTTATCATAGAAAGTTTTGTTTATAAAATATTGAAAAATTTCTATATAAAATTTTTAATATCGAAAACTTTCTTTATTTCAAAAATATATAGAAATAAAATTTTAACATAAATTCGAAAATCTGCTATATTAAATTTTTGAATCAAAAATTTTCTATATAAAATTTTAACACAGAAATTTTTTAATATAAAGTTTTTATAATGAAAATTTGCTATATAAAATTTTAACTACGAATTTTTTTTATATAAAATTTTAACATCAAAAATTTTATATATAAAAATTTAAAATCGAAATTTTTCTACATAAAATTTTAACATCGAAAATTTTTCTATATAAAGTTTTTATATTGAAACTTTTTTTATATAGATTTTTATTTTTAATTTTATAAAAAATTTTGAAATCGAAAATTTTCCATTAAACATTTTAGAATCGAAAATTTCCTATAAAAAATATTACACCGAAAATTTTTCTATACAAAGTTTTTATATTGAACATTTTTTTATATAGATTTTTATTTTTAATTTTATAAAAAATTTTGAAATCGAAAATTTTCTATTAAACATTTTAGAATCGAAAATTTCCTATAAAAAATATTACATCGAAAATTTTTCTATATAAAGTTTTTATATTGAAAATTTTTTTATATAGATTTTTATTTTTAATTTTATAAAAAATTTTGAAATCGAAAATTTTCTATTAAACATTTTAGAATCGAAAATTTCCTATAAAAAATATTAGAGTCAAAAATTTTCTTTAAAAAATTTTAGCATCGATAATTTCTGTAAAGCATTGAATATTTTTTATGAAAATGTTTTCTATCTAATATAGAAAATTTTATATATTTTATAAGATATAAAAATCGAAAATTTAAATTTAAATTTTAAATTTTTAAAAATTTTTAAAGAAAAATTTTAATATAGAAAATGTTCTAAGAAAAATTTTAATATCGAAAATTTTCAAAAAAAAAAATGTTAAGATCAAAAATTTCCTATATAAATTTTAACTTCGAAAATTTCTTTTACAAATTTCATTACTGAAATTTTAGCAACGAAAATTTTCTATATAATTTAACGCTAAGAAAAACTTATGTAGTCTTTGGGGTCATTTTGGTCTACACGATTTTATAAGGATTAATTTGTACTAAAGTTAAACAAAATTCATGATTGTGGGTAAATTATGAAATTGTTTTTCTATAAAATTTTTTTCATTGAAGGGAAATCTTAGTTTTAGACTAAAAAATAGATTGGATTCGTTGAGCTTGAAATACGTTTTCTTAGACCACGTTAATTATATACTAAAATTTTGAAAAGTAAATCTTTAAAGTCAACTTCAAATTTTATATTTCGTTGGCATATTTGGAATAACTCGAAGAGTTTTAAGTCGATTTTAGTTATATATATCTTGCTGGAAAGCTTGTTTACTTAGCTAATTTGGAAGCTCAGAAACTAGATTTATTTTAAAAGAAAAGCGCAAACGATTTGTGAAGTTTTGCAAAATAAGTGTGTTCTATATGATATAGGCGTAAGATATTATTTATTTATAAAACCTAGTCTAGAATGAGACGAAGTTTTATCCGTTTTTTTTTCGTTTTTGTAATTTTTCACCAATTAAAATTCACTTGACAACAATTTACTTCAGCTTAGCAACTAAGAAAAAAATTCTGATTTTTTCCTATAACATGGACAATTTAATCAGATTGTATCCGTCTTCCTGTTTCCTCCTAGATCTTAATCCATCATCTTTGAATATTAAAATTCATTTCTGGAAACCACTTTATTTTTATTTTTCTAATGACCTCGGATAAAAATATTTTGCATAATCGTATTTTAACTTAAGAGTCTTTGCATATTTTTCCATGAAAGGGTTAAATCTTCCTTAACCCAGACATTCTTGGGGAAAAATCCTTAATACTAAAAACAGCATAAACAAATGAAAATATGAAAAAAGTGACATTGTGGTTTATTTAATGTCTATGTAAATAAGTTTGACTGATGATGTTTAATAACCATTTTTTTGAGGGGCGGCAGGGGGTATTGAAATGTTAATTAGATTAACATTTCTTTGACACAAAAATTTCTAAAATATCAGTGCGAAGTTTGTTTTCAGGGTCATCAATTAAAATTCAATTTTGTTTAATTAAAGGGTCGACAGTTGTTGTTGTTGTAGTTCAGTCGAATGGATACTCTTACTCCTTTAACTTAATATTATTTTGATCAGAGTCTTAATAGGAATAACGTAGGAGGATTTTCAAACAAAAATCTAAAAATAGGATTAGAGTCTTATAACCAGACTTCCTTATTTATAAACGATATATATATACTTAAATAAAGTTTTTCATACAAAATTTAAACAATAAGTTTTTGATAATTTTATTTATCGTTTATGAATAAAGTGGAGATTTTTGTCATAAAATCAAAGAATTTTCTTAGAATGTAGTTTTGTATAGTGACTGTGTTCTTATCAGTCCAAAAGCTTAAATTAAGGAATATTTGAAAAAATTCATTTAAAATATAAAACAACCCCCCCCCCTTTCAAAACAAGTAAATTTCTATGTCCTTTTTCCTTAAACGTCATATTTAATGCTCCAAAAGAAGCTTTAAGATTTATGGAAATTTTCAATGAAGAAGAAATAACTTCCACAAATAAATCCTTTTTAAAAACCACCAAGGATTTTCTACAATTCATGCTTAAGTGTTAAAATACCTTAATGTTCAAGTACAATTTCATTTTGAGTCGCAATTTTACTTACACCGACAACGGCGACAACTAAGGGAAGTCAGCATTCGGGGGGAAAGGTGTGTAGAGGGAGTAGTGAGGGTGGGGGGATTTTATAAAGTAGTCTTGAAATAATTTTAATAAACACATTTTGTTAGTTCTTTTCTACAATTTTGTTATTTTTGTTTTTGTCGTCTTTTTATAGTTTTTAGTTTTTTTTTTCTGTTTTTGTATAACTCTGGTGATGCTTAATGCACTGTCAGCAGAAACTCTCTACTAATGGTTTTTGCCGTCATGACAACCGCAGATTTAAAGTTTTTCTACAAAATACTTTAGATTAGGGTGAGTCGAAAAAACTTCATGTTAATCGGTAAAGATTCCACAAACTCTTACTAGCTTACATTGAAAAACTAAATTTTATCATAGATACATTTTGATATTTAAAATTATTCTTAAAAAAAATTTTAAATTTTTTTCATAGAAAAATTTCGATGTTAAAATATTTAATAGAAAAATGTTCATATTAAAGAATTTTTTTAAATGATTTTCGATGGTAAACATTTTCAAAAATTTTTAATATCAAAAATCTTCACATCGAAAATATTCTATAAAAAATTTAAAAACATCAAAAATTTTAGATAAAAAATTTTCACATTAAAAATTTTCTGTAACAAATTTTAACATTGAAAATTTTCTGTAACAAATTTTAACATTGAAAATTTTTTGTAAAAAATTTTAAGATCGAAAATTTTCTATAAAAAAATTGAACATCGAAAATTTTCTGTAACAAATTTTAACACTAAAAATTTTCTATCAAAAACTTATACATCAAAAATTTTCTTTAAAAAAAATTTTTACATGGAAAATTTTCTGTAAAAAATTTTAAGAACGAAAATTTTCTATAAAAAATTTTAACATCGACAATATTTTATAAAAAATTTTAACATCGAAAATTTTCTGTAATAAATTTTAATATTAAAAATTTTCTATAAAAATCGAATACAAACATCGAAAATTTTCTTTAAAAAAAAAAAATTTAAGATCAATAATTTTCTATAAAAATTTAAAAATAGACAATATTTTATAAAAAATTTAACATCGAAAATTTTCTAGATCAAGATTTTCTTTAAAAAATTTTAGCATCGAAATTTTTCTGGAAAGAAATTAATTTTTAGTTGAACCAAGAATTTATGTTAAGAGGTCGTGGGTGGTTTTCTTTAAAAAATTTTAACATCTAAAATTAACTTCAAAAATTTCCGATCAAAAAATCATCGCTTTTCTATAAAAAATGTTCTTAAAAAAAATTTACATCCAAAATTTTCTAAAAAAAATTTTACATCCAAAATTTTCTATAGAAATTTTTAACACCGAAATTTTTCTATAAAAATTTTCAATCACAAATTTTCCTTAAAGATTTTCTAAAAAATTTTAGATTTAAAACTTTCCATAAAAAAAAATCTTAAAATCGAAAATTTTTTATAAATAATTTTAATGTCGAAAATATTCTATAAAAAATTTTAATATCGAAAATTTTCTAGAAAAAATGTATCTTCTAAAATTCTCTATAAAAAATTTTAACATTGAAAATTTTCTATAAAAAAATTTACCATGGAATATTTTCTATAAAAAAATTTACCATGGAAAATTTTCTATAAAAAATTTTAATATTGAAAATTTTCTAAAAAAAAGTAACACCGAAACTTTTCTATAAAAATTTTAAATTAAAAATTTTCTATAAAAAACTTTGACATCGAAAAACTTCTATAAAAAATTGTACCATTAAGAATTTCTGAAAACAAAATTTCTATAAAGAAAATCTTAAAAAATAAAATTTTTTTCTAAATAATTTTAGTGTCAAAAAATTCCATTAACAAATTTTGATATCGAAAATTTTCCTAAAAAAATTTAATATTGAAAATTTTCTGTAAAAAAATTTAACATCGAAAACTTTCTAGAAAAAAATTTAACATCGAAAATTTTCTGAAAAATATTTTTAACATCGAAAATTTTCTATAAAAAATTTTTAATATCGAAAATTTTCTATGCAAAATTTTACCATCGGATCGAAAATATTCTATAAAAAATTTTAATATCGAAAATTTTCTAGAAAAAATTTATCTTCTAATATTTGCTATAAAAAATTTTACCATTGAAAATTTTCTATAAAAAAATTTACCATGGAAAATTTTCTATCAAAAATTTTAATATTGAAAATTTTCTAAAAAAAAGTAACCGAAACTTTCCTATAAAAATTTTAAATTAAAAATTTTCTATAAAAAACTTTGACATCGAAAAACTTCTATAAATAATTGTACCATCAAGAATTTCTAAAAACAAAATTTCTATAAAGAAAATCTTAAAAAATAAAATTTTTCTCTAAATAATTTTAGTGTCAAAAAATTCCATTAACAAATTTTGATATCGAAAATTTTCCTTAAAAAATTTAATATCGAAAATTTTCTATAAAAAAATTTAACATCGAAAACTTTCTAGAAAAAAATTTAACATCGAAAATTTTCTGAAAAATATTATAACATCGAAAATTTTCAATAAAAAATTTTTAATATCGAAAATTTTCTATAAAAAATTTTAATATCGAATAAAAAAAATTAATATTTAAAATTTTCTATAAAAAATTTGAATATCGAAAATTTTCTATGCAAAATTTTACCATCGAAAATTTTCTATAAAAAATTTTAATATTAAAAATTTTTCTAAAAAAATTTAACCTCATAAATTTTCTATGAATAGTTTTAGCATTGAAATTTTCTTTAAAAAAATTTAATATCGAATTTTTTTTTTCATTTTAGCATGAAAATTAATTTCAAAAATTTTATTATTGCAAATATTCTTTAAAAAATTTTAAAAAATTAAAAAAAAAATTTCTATAAATATTTTTAACACCGAAACTTTTCTTTAAAAATTTTAAATCAAAATTTTCTATAAAAAATGTCGACATCGAAAAATTTATAAAAAAAAAATTTAACATTAAAGATTTTCTAAAAAAAACGATAGGTTTAAAACTTTCTATAAAAAAATCTTAAAATCGAAAATTTTTTCTAAAAAATTTTAATATCGAAAATTTTCTATAAGAAATTTTTTCATCGAAAATTTTCTACAAAAAATTTTAACATCGACAATTTTTTTAAAAATTTCTAACATTGAAAATTTTCTATGAAAAATTTTAACATCGAAAATTTTCTATACAAAATTTTAACAACGAAAACTTTCAATAAAAAATTTAACGTCGAAAATTTTCTAGAAAAAAATTTAACATCGAAAATTTTCTGAAAAATATTTTTAACATCGAAAATTTTCTATCAAAAATTTTTAATATCAAAAATTGTCTATGAAAAATTTTAACATCGAAAATTTTCTACAAAAAATTTTAATATCTAAAATTTTCTATAAAAAATTTTAATATCGAAAATTTTCTATGCAAAATTTTACCATAAAAAATTTTCTATAAAAAACTTCTAACATTGAAAATTTTCTATGAAAAATTTTAACATCGAAAATTTTCTATTAAAAATTTTAACAACGAAAACTTTCAATAAAAAATTTAACGTCGAAAATTTTCTATAAAAAATTTAACGTCGAAAATTTTCTATAAAAAATTTTAATATCGAAAATTTTCTTTAAAAAATTTTAAAATTGAAAATTTTCTATAAAAAATTTTAAAATTTTATGAAATTTAACGTCGAAAATTTTCTATAAAAAATTTTAACCTAGAAATATTTTTATAAAAAATTTTAACATCGAAAATTTTCTATAAAATATTTTAACATCGAAAATTTTCTGTAAAAAAATTTTTAACATCGAAAATTTTCTATAAAAAATTTTTAATCTACAAAAAATTTTAATATCTAAAATTTTCTACATAAAATTTTAATATCGACAATTTTCTATGCAAAATTTTACCATCGAAAATTTTCTATAAAAAATTTCAACAACAAAAACTTTCAATAAAAAATTTAACGTCGAAAATTTTCTATAAAAAAAATTTTAATATCGAAAATTTTGTTTAAAAAATTTTAAAATTGAAAATTTTCTATAAAAAGTTTTTAAATCAGAAACTTTTTATGAATAGTTTTAACTTTGAAATTTTCTTTCAAAAAATTTTATCATCGAAAGTTTTCTAAAAAAAACTATAACATCGAAAATTTATTTCAAAAATTTCCTATCAAAAAATTTTATCATCGTAAATTTTCTATAAAAAATTTTAAAAATTTTCAAAAAAAAAATTCTACATCCAAAATTTCCTATAAAAATTTTTAACACCGAAATTTTTCTATAAAAATTTTATATTAAAAATTTTCTATAAAAAATTTTGACATCTAAAACACTTCTATAAAAATTTTAACATTAAAGATTTTCTAAAAAAAAATTTAAATTAAAACTTTCTATAAAAAAATTAGAAATCGAATATTTTTATAAAAAATTTAACATTGAAAATTTTCTATAATAAATTTAACCATTAAAAATTTTTTGTAAAAAATTTTGGCATCTAAAATTTTCTATAAAAAATTTTAACATCAAACATATTTTAAATTTTCAATAAAAAAATTAATCATTGAATATCTTTTGTATGAAATTTTAACCTAAAAAAAATTATACATAAAATTTTACCATCGAAAATTTTATGTATATCAAAAAATTTTAACATCGAAAATTTTCTTTTAAAAATTTTAATATCAAAAATTTTCTCTAAATACATTTAACATAGAGTTTTTCTATAAATAATATAACATAGAAATTTTCTGCAAAAAATTTTAACATTGAAAATTTTCTCTCAAAAATTTTCTATAAAAAATTTTGACATCGAAAATTTTCTATGAAAAATTAAATCATCGAAAATTTTCTATAAAAATTTTAAGATCTAAAACTTTTTCGATAGAAACCATAATATTGAAAATTTTCTTAAAATAATTTTAAGATCGTAAATTTTGTGTCAAAAAATCTTTGCATCTAAAGTTTTCTGTAAATAATTTTAATATCTAAAATTATCTTAAAAAATAACAAAAAAAAAAAATAAAATCAAAATTTTCTAAAAAGAATTTAACATCGAAATTTTTCTATAAAAATAATAACATCATTAATTTTCTATAAAAAATTTCCAAACCGAAAATTTTTTAAAAAAAATTTTTACATCGAAAATTTTCTATAAAAATATTTTGACATCGAAAATTTTATTTTACTAAATTTATAAAATTCCTTGATTTTGCCATGAAAAATTATAAGTCTTCATTTGGACCGGGGAAAAAAAGGTTAAGCTTTCCCAATTTTGAGAAAAAAAAAATACATTTTGGAAAAATATGTGGATTTAAGTCGAAAGTGCAGGGAAACAGTTGCAGATATTGACCTCAACTTTGAATTTTTATTCCAATTTGTTTACTTTGATGTACCGTAAAGATAATTTTAATTTGCAATATTTGTTAAAGAAAAATTTTCAAATTGCGTTTTATACGCAGACTATGATTAAGACATAGATTATGTCATATTTTTGAAAGCACTTTTTTGACCCACCCTAATATATCTACATCATTTTTGTTCTGCTCAGCACAACCTTTGCAGTGAAACATTTACCTTGCATTTTTGTGTATCCGAGTGGAGTGGATTGGAGTGAAGTATTAAACTGAACTAGTTATGGAGAACTGAACTACTCGTTCAACGTCGTTTTCAAACCATTTGCAGTTTTATTTTCATTGCAATTTTATTTAATTAAATTCATCTTCATTAAATAAAATGGTTTCACGTACTTTTTTTTTTGCTTTTTTCATATTTTACTACAAAAATCTAGAAATGCAGCAGCAAAGCCCAGAAAGTCCAGTGGCAATGAGTACAAAATTTAGAATTTTGTTTATGAAAGAATTTTCATAATTTGCATAAATTTATGAATTTATTATTTTATACACCCACAAACACACGCTTATACACTTTAGCCATTATTTTCTACATTTAAACGCAATTCTGGGGTAAAATATGAAAATGTATATATTTTTCATCTTCTGTTCCCATGTACGAGTATTTCTTATTCATTCTTTTTTTTGGGTTTATTAAAATAATGAAGCAATAAAATGAATAAATTTTGTTTATATAATGGCAAATATATATTCACAAACATTCGGTTATAAATTCATTTACTTTTATACAGATTTACATTCACACACACACAATCACACACACACTTATATTCACTTAATTTCATCATTCTAAGTGATATTGAATAAATTCCAAAATGTAAAAAATTTCGGCTTAACTTGAATCCTGTGGTTAGTTATTCTGTGGTTACAAATTCAATAATTCTTTTTTTTTTCCTGGTCTATCGTTATGATTTTTCTTGTTAAAATGTTTTATGAAATTTAATTTATATGTTTGAGATTTCAAATATATTTAATTTACTTATTTAATTCAGTTACAGCAACAAATAATAAATGCCAATTGAATTGAAGTAAAAACGAATAAAATCATATAAATTGAAATTAATAAGGGTTAATTGCTCTGATAATTGTTGTACGGTTCACTCGCTTGGACTCAAAAATATTTTGTAAACAAGCACTTAAATTTGTATATGAAAAACATTTTGAAATCCTTCAATTAATACGTTTTTGTTCCATTATCAATTTTCTGAAGCTAAAGTTTTGACAGGCCAACAAAGGCAATACAAACATAATAAATGTCAATTACATAAGCAGCAACTCATTTCGACTCAACAAAAAAAAAAAAATACAGAATTAATTTAATCCGATTCATTCGCATAAGGCAAGCACAATGGGGTTAAAAGAAAATAATTTCAAAGAAATATTCTCAATTTATTTAATAGAAAAAAAATTCTTATCTTCAAAGAAAATTTCTCGTCTTTACAGGAAATTTTTCAAAAATGTCCAATTTTTATAGAAATTTTTGAAATATTTCCTATATTTATAGGAAATTTGTCAAAAATGTCCTCTTTTTACAGGATATTTTTCAAAAATTTCCTATTTTTATAGGAAATTTTTTAAAAATTTAAAATTTGTATAGGAAATTTTTCAAAAATTTATTATTTTTATAGGAAATTTTTCAAAAATTTCCTGTTTTAGGAAATTTTACAAAAATTTTGTATTTTTATAAGAAATTTTTCAAAAATTTCCTATTTTTATAGGAAATTTTTCAAAAATTTCCTATTTTTATAGGAATTTTTTCAAAAATTTCCTATTTTTATAGGAATTTTTTCAAAAATTTCCTATTTTTGTAGGAAATTTTTCAAAAATTTCCTATTTTTGTAGGAAATTTTTCAAAAATTTCCTATTTTTGTAGGAAATTTTTCAAAAATTTCAAAATTTCCTATTTTTATAGGAAATTTTTTAAAAGTTTCCTATTTTTATAGGAAATTTTTCAGAAATTTCCTATTTTTATAGGAAATTTTTCAAAAATTTCATATTTTTATAGGAAATATTTCAAAAATTTCATATTTTTATAGGAAATTCTTAAAAATTTTCTATTTTTAGGAAATTTTTCTAAAATTTCTTATTTTTATAGGAAATTTTTTTAAAATTTCCTATTTCTAGAGGAAATTTTTTAAAAATTTCCTATTTTTATACTAAATTTTTTAAAAATTTCCTATTTTTATAGGAAATTTTTTAAAAATTTCCTATTTTTATAGGAAATTTTTTAAAAATTTCCTATTTTTATAGGAAATTTTTCAAAAATTTCCTATTTTTATAGGAAATTTTTAAAAAATTTCCTATTTTTTTATAGGAAATTTTTGAAAAATTTCTTATTTTTATAGGCAATTTTACAAAAATTTCTTATTTTTATAGGACATTTTACAAAAATTTCTTATTTTTTCAGGAAATTTATCAAAAATTTATTATTTATATAGAAAATTTTTCAAAAATTTCTTATCTTTATAGAAAATATTTCAAAAAGTTCCTATTTTTATAGAAAATCTTAAAAAAATTCTGATGTTTTTAGATAATTTTTAAAATTTTTTTTTTTATAGGAGATTTTTCAAAAATTTTTTATATTTTCAAAAATTTGCTATTTGTATAGGAAATTTTTCAAACATTTCTTTATTTTTATAGGAAATTTTTCAAAACTTTCCTATTTTTATAAGAAATTTTCTAGAAATTTCCTATTTTTTTAAGGAAATTTTTAAAAAATTTCTTATTTTTGTAGGAATTTTTAAAACTTTTTCTATTTTTATAGGAAATTTTTAAAAATATTCTATTTTAATAGGAAATTTTTTTTTTAAATTTGTTATTTTTATAGAAATTTTTTCAAAAATTTCTTATTTATATAAGAAATTTTTTAAAAATTTATTTAGTTTGATAGGAAATTTTGTCAAAAATTTATATTTTTTATATAAAATTTTTCAGCAGTGTCTTTTTGTAAGGAAATTTTTTAAAATTAATAATTTTTATTGGAAATTTTCCAAAATTTTCTTGTTTTTATAGAAAGCTCTTCAAAAATTCCTTATTTTGATGGGAAATTTTTCAAAAATTTGTTATTGTTATAGGAAATTTTTGAAAAATTTCTTATTATATTTTTATAGGATTTTTTTTTTAATTTTTCAAAAATTTCTTGTTTTTATTTAAAATTTTTTTAAAATTTTTTATTTTTATTGGATTTTTTCTTAAAAATTTATAGGAAATTTTTCAAAAATTTCCTATTTTTATAGGAGATTTTTAAAAAATTTTGATGTTTATAGGAAATTTTTAAAATTTTCTGATTTTTATAAGAAATTTTTCAAATATTTCTTGTTTTTATAGGAAATTTTTCAAAAAATTAATATTTTTGTAAAAAAATTTTTTAAAAATTTCTGATTTATGTAGAAAATTTTTCGAGAATTCCTTTTGAATTTGGGAGTTTTTTTAAATTTCTTATTTTTATACAAAAATTTTCATTATTTTGGTGAAACAAAATGTTTTTATGAAAATGTGTGATTTAATTTCAGGTTTAACCCCATAGTGCTGTTTTGTCTGAAAGGAAATGTGCAACAATCGTGATGCCAGATGTGTTTTTTGTAATAAATTCTATAGTAATTTCAAACGTATTTATCATAATCTTAAGCATTTGGTATTCGCTTATAAGTGCTTTCAGAAGATGCTTCTCAATTCTTACTGGTTGATCGTCATATGTATTAATATTTGTCAAAGATCCGCTTGAAATATTTTAAATTATAAGCCGTATGACTAATATTAATTCACTAATTCAAAAAATTAATCCTCAAAAGTAAGTTTTTGGCTGATACAAAATTTGGAAATAATTAAAAAATTCTTCTTTTTCATGCATTCTAAGACCTTAAAAGTTCCTTTGCAATCCAAAGATTTTCTCTTAAACCAAACCTCCAAAAATAAAATGTACAGCTTACAGTTTTAAATACCTCTAGAGGCACTGAAGCCAGAGAAACCTAATACATGTTGAGGTAAAGCAACTGATAAGAAGATTGTCAAGAAAAAAGATTTATCCAAAATAGAGTAACTTGAATGCACACTCAGAAAAAAAATGAACTAAAATATAGGAAAATTTACTAAATTTGAGGAAAAAATGGTTGTCGTATGGCGCCAAAGCCGTTTTTTACAGCAATTGAGTAAAAAAATTCCTTAATTCCAGGAAAAAAATTTCCTTAAGTTTTTGACAAAATTCCTTATATCAAACAAATTTTAACTTAAATCAAATAAAATTTAACTAAAAACTTGGAAAAAAATTACTATAATTTAGTTCATATTTTATCTGAAAACTTCTTAAAACGAACTAAATACTTCCTTTAATTTAGTACAGATAAATATTTAGCAATGCTTTAATTAAGGAAAATTTTCCTTCATTTTAGTTAAAAGATAATTTATTTTTACTTAAAACAAGTAAAAACTGCAGTAAACTTATGATCAAATTTTCTACAATAGTAGAAAAAGATTACAGAAATTCAGTAAATATTTATTTTGATCTTATAAAAAAATTATAATTTTTAGGAAATATTTTCCTTAAAAGTGGGAAAAACAGTCAGAAAATAAATAAGTTTAATCCTTGTATTTAGTAAAATATTCATTCTCAGTATAAAATATTTTCTACATTAATAAAACTTATTTCTAGTTTTCAGTAAATTATATACTTATCTGAATTTTATATCTCCTAAATTATACAAAAAAACTAAAATTAAATAAAATTATTTCCTAAAAAAAATGTATCCCCTTTATAAAATAAAAGTATAAAAAATGGTACAAAATATTTTTATTGATATTTTTCATAATTTTACAAAAATATTTTAAAAATACATATACATAATTAAATAAAAAAATAATATTTAAATTTACATCAATTTTTACATTTACTTATACATATTAAAGTGCACCTTATTTTTTTAAATTTTACCTTAATTTTCACTTAGAAATGTTTTTCTTAACAAAATAATATGTTAAAAAATAAGTTCCGCATCCGCCCCCAAACAATAAAATTAGTTTTTATGGGAAAAAATGGGAGTATTCTTGGAAATTACAATCAATAACAACTTTTGTAAAAAATACAATAAATGTAAAGTCATAGAAATAAAAATGAATGATGTAGTTTTGCAATTTTCCCCCATTCGTATTTAAGAAAGATTCTTCAAATTAAAATAAATTTGGACAATATTAATGTATTTTATTACACATTCTTTGCCATTAAATATTTGATCTTCTTTTACAAGTTTAAGAATTAATTTATTTGAAAATGTGATATAAACTTCAATATGAAAGCATTTTGGTCCAAGTTGAGAGTTAATGGAAAAAAGATATGGATTTATATAAATATATGTATTTATTAATGATGACAAATTTTATAAGGTAGATAAATAAAAAAATCGTACTTCAGAATTAACTGCAGTATAATACATTGAAAAGTATAAAAGCCTTTTTATAGTCAAATTGTTATTTACTTTGATAAAATAACATGGAAGGGACGCTCTTTGTGACGCACGGCATCTTTGGCTACGGAACACTAAAGGTCCTTAGTCTTCCCAATTTAACTAATCCAAGGTCATTTTGCAAAAAATATAAAATATAGTATAGGTGTTTAATATATATTTTTTAATATTTTTTATTTAGAGCATACAGTTAGGGAAAATAAACTTTTTAAACTGACGACTAGTAAAATACATTATTTATTTTTATTATTACTAAATCGAACAAATTTAAGAAAATAAAGCTTAAAATTTAATTTTGTTAAATGTCACAAATAGTTGTTTGGTATAAATTTTGTTCATATAGCCCAACACTTTTATCAACTCATGTCCATTGCCGACAATCTGACCTGGTTCGGTTTATATTCGTCCATCTGATGGTCAATGAACATGAGTTAATAAAAGTGTTTGGCTAAAGGAACACAATTTATACCAAACAATAATTTTTTAGTTTTACCTAAATTTTTTTCGATTTTGTATTAATAAATAATGTGTTAAATTTTGCCCCTTACTATATGCCCTGCCACTTTAAAACACCTATACGATTTTTTTAATTTTAGATACTTATCAATGCATTACGCAAAAGCTCAATCTAAAAATGTATTTACCTTAATACTTGCCCATTAATTTTATATAATAGAAATTGTACCTAAATCCAAAAACTTTACATTTAGAAGATCGCTTTTGGGGTTGTTTAAATCTATTTTCTTAAAATTTGATGTTGAACTATGATATTTACTATGTATATAACAATGTCCTGGCAAACATTAAAAAACGACCCACCCTAATATAAAACTGAGGAGACAGTGTTCTTAAGGCATCACTTACATGGTTTGTTCCTCAAAAAGTTGATCAGCAGGGAAGTCCGATGCCCTTTTTTCATTTGAAAAAACGTTGTTAGTTCCTAATGTATCCTCTGTATATAAAGTCTGGACTTAACATTGATTGATAGCTAACTAATTTTATAGGTGCAATCTTTATATTTATACTGAATTTTAGTGGTTTCTGAGAGTGTTTTTTTATAAAAGTTTTAGTCAAATATGGACCGATTTCTAAAAAATTAAATGAACTGAATAGTTGGACGGACGCAAACCCCCAATGTTTTCGTAAGTTTTTTATGTGGGAGCTATGGTCAAATGGTGACCAATTGCGACAAAATGTTGCACTCTAGCTGGCATTGACATAAAACTTTGTTTTGCTTAATTTAGTGGCCATAGCTTATATACTTTATCATTTATTGACATTTAAATATATTTTAGGAGGAATATAGGCTGCTTCAGTTAGTGTTTTGTATGGGAGCTATGTTTATATATGACCAAGTGCTTATATAAAACTTCTTTATACTAAATGTTATCAACATACCTGTTATAATTTGTTATTTATTAGCAAATATGCGATAAGTTTCGTCATGGTTATACGGGAGCTATGGTCAAATGTATACCGATTTCGCTCAAATTCAGTTCCAAATGAATAATGTTTTCGCCAAGTTTCAGTAATCTAACACCTTTTGTTTAGGCCCTTTGGTGCCTTAAATAGACAGGCGGTCATCGCTCGGCCAACCGGCTAAATAATCGTGCCAAGTGGCACTTTTACAGAAGATAACAAACAAAAATATTAAATTAAAGTCATAATGTATAAGACATGAATAGACTTACCATTATATGGATATAGATATCCAACCGCATCTTATAAAGCAGTCTTAAAAAGTATCAAGAACATTATAAAATGTTCCTTAGAATACCCTTACTGCTAAAAACGAATGCAGTGTTATGATTTAAAATACATCTATAATTTAATTTTTTCTTACCTCTCGCTTTAAATTGTCATCTCCTTGTTGATTTTCCAGTATCAGCAATGCCTCTAAATTGCTTCCTCACTAATATTTTCTTTTGGTGTGTAAAACAAATCAACTTCCATTACTTATGGAATCTAATGGTGGAAGTAACAAACACATAATTTTTGGCACAAATTCTAGTCGAACTTTAATTTTTTATAACACAAATATATTTTTATCACAAATATAAAACAATAGCGCGGTTTATAACGAAATTTGTACAAAAAATAACACGCACTAAAATTGAAAATAAATTATAAATGAAAATAATTTATTGACATTTATTTTTCAATATATGAACTAATTTTTAGGAAATTATTCCTTAATATAAGTATATATTATTCAAGAAATTATTACAATTTTACTCTTTATAAAAAAAATTTCCTAATTACTTCATAAATTTGAACATAATTTATTCTGATTTAACTGAACTAATTTTTAGAAAAATTTTCTTAAATATAAGTATATAACTTTCAATAAATTATTACATTTTTACTTATTATAAGAAAATTGTATACTATTGGACATTGTAATTTGTCTGAACTAATTTTAAATAAATTTTCCTTAAAATGTAGAAAGTTTTCTAAATTTAAGTATATTTTTTTAGTAATTAGGAAAATAATGTACTTAAATTTACGACAACAACTTCCAGATTTTAAGTAAGTTCAATTTTATGAACTATTTTTGAGTAAATCATTTACTCAATCAAATTTTTTGAACAAAAGTCAATATTACCTTGTTTTACGATGTGATGAACTAAAATTTAGGACATATTTACTAGTTTTTAACAAAAATTTCCCTAAAATAAATAATATTTTACAAAATTCTTCCAATTTTTCTATGGAAAAATGTTAACTATTTTTTAGTATATAAACTATAAATTTTTTATTTAAATGTTGTATTTTTTACTGGAATGTAACAATTTTTCCTAGTTTTGAGTAAAAATTTACTCTGAATTAGGAAATTTTTTTACTATTTTCAAGGAATTATTTTTCCTCAAATTTAGTACATGTCTTTTTTCTGAGTGCAGCTGCAAAAGAAAAACGAAAATTTTTTCATAAAGACTTGACGCAAAAAGAAGTGATTGCTATTTATCTACTTCTATTTGAAGCTCAAATTTTTTTCTAACTACTTTATTTCAATATAAATCCTTCTTTGACGAAACTTTCTTTACATGACATGTGAAGCGTTGATGCGGAGCTGGTGATAGACTTGTTGTCTGTCATAAATCTGATGAAATTTTAGGTTTTAAAAGAATCTGGTATCGCTGTTTGTTAGTGTAAATAGTAAGTCTTCATAATATGAGAGAAAACTTTACAAATTCACAAACACATATATACAATTGCCACACACACACACTCACTTAAACTTGAATTCATATGCGAACACACTTGCTATTTATGCAAACACAGCACGACACCACTTAAGTTCATTAAAACAAGCACTTTATCATCTCTTTCGTATTTTCATATGTTGATATGTTAAGTGAAAATATACTACATATGTACATACAAACAAACATTCATTCATTCACTTGCACACAGTTTCATCATATAAACAAATGCAAGTCCTTTGAAATTATGTGTTACACTTAGGTGTGTTTGTGTGTGTGTTTGTTTTTGCTATTTACGAGTGTATGAGTATATCTGTATAGAACATTTTTGTGATTATGAACAGCGACAATAATAAATTTCAATTCCATTTGCCGCCTCTGCTACAACTGCTCATAATTCACATTCAAACAAAATCCCATTCAAAATCAATAAACGAAATAAAAATTAATTCGCTTTATTCTGATTTTTCCGATTTTTTTTGTTTGAAATTTTTTCTGTTATTTATGTTTAACTGTTTTCAAACTAAACTCAAACAGATTTGTAGATTCCTATCTATAGATTTAACTGGAAATAGAATACATTTACAAATGCACTTTGGTAAGGGTAAGTGTTGGAGGCATTGGAATAAAAAGGCCTTCACAGGAATTTGAACTGAGATTCAGAATCGTAAACTTCTAATGATTTAATGTTTTATACAATATCCTTCCAGTGTTATTTAACATTTGCAGTTTTTACTTAAAAGCACAATGATAAGTGTTTGGTAGATACCCACTATCAATTGGAGAAAACAAAATTACTGTCCCAATAAGTGTAAATGTTTAAGGGTGCTCTAGCTAAGTTGGTTAGCATGTCGACTTGTAAGCATAAAATACCAAATTGAGCCAGGGTTCGATGCCCGGTCATGGCAAATATTAATGCATAATAGCATCCTTCATAGGCGGTGGTTAGCCTACATTAACAACACGCCGTCGATGTAAAAGAAATAAAATTGACTGTAGAAAAAAAAGATTTCCCAAAACGTCTCAATATGCACAGTTTTAAAAATCGCACGTCATGTCTTTTTTTAGGCATAGTGTTTGACAGTGTTAAATAATATAAAAAGCTTTATCTTTTCACTACCTTAAACCTCTACTGTCACTTTTTTTTATCAACATTTTTTCTATTTCAAATTTGTTTATCAAATATTTTCCTATAGAAAATTTTTTTATCAAAAATTTTTCTATAGAAATATTTTTTATCAAAAATTTTTCTATAGAAATATTTTTTATCAAAAATTTTTCTATAGAAATATTTTTTAACAAAAATTTTTCTATAGAAATATTTTCAAAAAAAAAAATTTTCAATAGAAATATTCTTTAACAAAAATTTTTCTATAGAAATTTTTTTATGAAAAATTTTTCTATAGTAATTTTTTTATCAAACATTTTTCTACAGAAATTTTTTTTTTTAACAATTTTTCTATAGAAAATGTTTTTATCAAATATTTTTCTATGGAAAATTTTCTTATCAAAAATGTTTCTACAGAAAATTTTTTCCACAAAAATTTTTCTCTAGAAAATTTGTTTATCAAAAATTTTTCTATTGAAATTTGTTTATTAAAAATTTTTCTATAGAAAATTTTTTATCAAAAAATAACAAATTAGTCGGGATGTAAATATTATTCAAAAAGAAGTGTATTTGCATTTGATCCCAAACCTGTTACATTTATTTATTAATGTAACCATCGAAACGCGTCGAGGAATTTGGTTTCTCCGCAAACATTTTTTGGCTTTTTATCAATAAATTGATCTGTTACATTAATAAATAAATGTAACAGGTTTGGGATCAAATGCAAATACACTTCTTTTGGAAAATTTTTTTATTAAAATTTTTTTAAAGAAAATCTTTTTATCAAAAATGTTTCTGTAGAAACTTTTTTATACAAATTTTTCTATAGAAAATGTTTTTATCAGAAATTTTTCTATAGAAAATTTGTTCATCAAAAAATTTTCTATAAAAAATTTGTTTATCAAAAACTTTTCTATAGAAAATTTGTTTATCAAAAATTTTTCTGTAGAAAATTTTTTTATCAAAAATTTTTCCGTAGAAATATTTTTTTATCAACAATTTTTCTATACAAAATTTTTTTATCAAAAATTTGTCTATAGAAAATTTTCTTTTTTAAAAATGTTTCTATAGAAAAGTTTTTATCAAAAATTTTTCTATAGAATTTTTTTTTTACCAAAAATGTTTTATCAAAATTTTTTTATTAAAACAGAAAATTTTTATCAAAAATTTTTCAATACAAAGGATTTCCATCAAAAATTTTTCTATAGAAAATTTTTGATAAAAAATTTTTCTATAGAAAATTTTTGTTTCAATAATTTTTCGATAAAAAATTTTTTAACAAAAATTTTTCTCCATTTTTTCATCAAAAATTTGATATAGAAAACTTTTTTCATTTAAAATTTTTTTTTCAAAAATTTTTCTAAAGGAAATTTTTCTATAGAAAATTTTTCTAAAGAAAAATTTTCTAAAGAAAATTTTTTTAAAGAAAATTTTTCTATAGAAAATTTTTCTAAAGAAAATGTTTCTATACAAAATTTTTCTAAAGAAAATTTTTCTATAGAAAATTTTTCTACAGAAAAATACTTCTTTCGAAAATTTTTTTACAGAAAAATATTTTTATAAAAATCCTTTCTACAGAAAAAATTTTAGTCGAACATTTTACTATAGAACAATATTTTTAATCAAAGAGTTTTCTATTGAAAAATATTTTTATATAAAATTTTTCTAAAGAAAAATATTTTCATCGACAGTTTTTCTATAAAACAATATTTTTGATTCAAGATTTTCCTATAGAAGAATCTTTTCATCAAAAATTTTTCAATAGAAAAATATTTTCATCGAAAATTTTTTAATAGAAAAATAATTTCATCAAAAAGTTTTCTATCGAAAAATATTTTCGTCGAAAATTTTTGTATAGAAAAATATTTTCGTCGAAAATTTTTCTATAGAAAAATATTTTCATCGAAAATTTTTCTATAGAAAAATATTTTCATCGAAAAATTTTTATCTAAAATTTTTCTATTGAAAATTTTTTTTCAAAATTTTTTTATGAACATTTTTTTATAGAAAATATTTTTATCAAAAACATTATAAATATAAATATTTTTTTATAAAAAATATATCTATAGAAAATTTTTATAAGAAATTTTTCTTCCGAAAAATATTTCTTTCGAAACTTTTTCTACAGAAAAATATTTTAATCAAAATTTGTTTACAGAAAAATATTTTGCTCGAAAATTTTTCTTAGAACAATATTTTTATATTTTTCTTAGAACAATGTATTTATAGAATATTATTATATAGAAAAATATTTTTATCGGAAAATTTTCTATAAAAAATTATTTTTATCGAAAAATTTTCAAGAGAAGAATATTTTTATCAAAAATTTTTTACGTGTCTCATTATTGATCGTGATATTTACGAAAAAGACAAGAAGTCTTCGGCTTCTGGTGGTATGGGCTACCTACGACTGACTATAAGGGAGTCAAAAAAATCAAGTGCTAGGGGTTTAAAGTGTTTATGAGCCCTATAGAAGACTTTGTATTTATATACGTTTCCCTATATGGCTTAGATTCAATCGAATACATCCACACAGTTCATCATCATTTGGTTATTTCCAATAAACTGATGACTTTTGACTTTGATTTTTATTGAGTTTTACATTTTGTTTGAATTGAATTGAATCTTATTTAAAACAGTTTTTATGCTTATGACAATGATGATGATGACTGCGATGAGGATAGAGATAAGGATGATGCTGCTGCTGTTGCTATTGATGATGTATTGTCTTTGAAAAGCAAAGCAGAGTTTCCTATTTGGAGGGTTGCACTTTCATTTGACTAAGTGTTCTTGAATGATTTCAGCACTTGAATTTACTACAATTGCACCCTATACCCTAAGTAAAGGCTCTTCAAAAATCAAGTAAACCGAAAGGTACTTAAAAATCATACCTATTTGTCTTCATGATAATCTTTCTTTTCTTTCTTAACTCAAAACATTCAACTAAAGCAACTGGTTGTAAGGAAAATTAATTTATTATCTTTTATTACTTTACGAAGGACTTGGAAATTAAAGTTATAAAAAAACTTTAAGTTTTTTCTACTCTATAAAGTATTTTTTAATAGTAGGGTGTAATGGTCTCAGCATTTACTCATACATACATATATGCAAATTTTTTTCATTTCCCTTTTAACTATTTTGCCTGTCTGATATCCTTCCACTTAAATGGTGGGTGTTTGGTTGTCTATTGACTAGATGGGCGTTTGGATGGACGCTTTGTTATGATTATAATTCAATCGAGATTGATGTATAAACACTTCAAAAGTCCAGACATGTTGCTGCCAAATGCTTTTCATAAATTTGACTGACATTTGTTGTTCTGACGTTTAGGGACTCTAGCACCACATATATATTTACAACATCGCATCGAATATCCTCTCATCCCTTTAAAAACCTAGTCAATATATTTAGTATTTAGACAAAGTTATGTATAGATTGGAGTAGAGTAAACGAAGGGCTCTTTGTATTAAGACTTCATCTATTTATACACAAAAGGTATTCCCTAGAAGTATGTATTGGAAAGCTATAAATGTTAGATTTGTAGGTTTGACCTAACCCCCATTTGTTCTTAGTTCCGTCTGTCCTTCCGTTGGTAGTACATCTGTTCCTTAGCATTTAAATCCTTGAACATTCGTTTTAGCTGCTTTGGCCAAAGCTTTTGTTGTTGCCTTTATTCTACTTCATCTTTTTCCAGAGTCCAGTCTCTTGAATGGATATTATGGTTTTGACAGGTATTGAATTACATTGACACCATAAAATTGATTAAAATCGAAAGCGAAAAAGAAATTATTTTTAACAGACAATAAAAATGTTGCCATAACTTAAGTTGAATCATAAATCTGATTGTGTCAGCTTAGAATTATTTTGGTCTCTTAATTTTTTAATGCCCTACACAAAGGTAGGCATACATATTTTTGGTAATGTTGGTGTAAGGGTCAAAACATTATTACTTCCTGAGAAGATTTTAAGATATAGTTTAGATAGGATTTTTTTTAATTTCCTTTTTTAATTTTTAAAATTTCCTTATGAAATATATATATATTTTTTAAATTTCCTTAAACGAAGTAAATTTTTGAAAATTCGCTAAAATGGTTAGATTTTGACTATTTCCATATGAAAGAAAATGTTTAAAAATTATTTATATAAAAGTAAATTTTAAAATATTTTCTTTAAAAAAATAAATTTTAACATATTTCTTATAAAAGTAAATTTTTTAAAATTTCCTTATAAAATTTGTCAAAAAGTTAGTTTTCGAAAATGATTTATAAAAAGTAAATTTTTGCAAATTGGCTAAAATAGTTAGTTTTCAAAGTTTTCCTAACAAAAAGTAAATTTTGAAAAATTGTTTATAAAAGTAAATTTTCAAAAATTTTCCTTAAAAAATTTAATTTTAACAAATTTCCTATAAAAGTGATTTTTTTTTTAATTTGCTTACAAAATTGCCAAATTCGAAAATGATTTATAAAAATTATATTTTGTAAACTTTTTTATACAAATACAATGTTCGAAAATTTCTTTAAGAAAAAGTAAATTTTCTAAAAAAATCCTTATAAAAAGTATTTTTTTTTTTTAATTTTCTTACATTAAGACTATTTTCGAATATTTGCTTATGAAAAGTAAATTTTCGCAAAAATCCTTAAAAGGATAATTTTAGAAAATTTAATTACTAATTAAAAAAGAAAATATTTTTAAAAGTTTCCTTATAAAATTGAAATTCCCTCACAAATAGATAGTTTTTGAACGTTTTCTTATAAAAAGAAATTTTTCTTTATAAAAGTAAAACTTCAAAAATTTCCTTACAAAAGTATTTTTTGCCGAAAATTTTCTTAAAAAATTAAATATTTTTTAACATCAAAATTTTTCTTATAAAAGTTAAATTTTCGAAATTTTTTTATATAAAAGTAAAACTTTGAAAATTTTCTTATAAAAAGTAAAAATTTCCTGCAAAAAGTAAATTTTTTGAAAATTTTTTACAAAGAGTAAATTTAAAAAAAAAATTTTTTTCGAAAATTTTCTTATAAAAAGTCAAATTTCGAAGATTTTTATAATCAAACTTTTTAAAATTCCTTCTAATAAAAGTCAATTTTCAAAAATTTTTTTAATTGAAACCTAAATTTTAAAAAACTTCTTAAAATTGTAAATTTTTAAAAATTTCCTATAAAAACTGACAATTTTTAAAATATTTCCAAAAAAATTTAATTTTTTAAAAAGATTTATAAGAAGTAAAATTTCTTATAAAAAGACAATTTTCGAAAATTTTACAAAAAAGGTAATTTTCTGAAAAAATCCTTTCAAAAATAAGAAATTTTTGAAAAATTTCCTTTAAAAAAAAGAAATTTTTCGGAAATTTCCTATAAAAATAAGCAAAATTAAAAAAATCCTCTAAAAAAACTTCTTATAAAAATAAAAAAAATTTGAAAAATTTCCTTAACAAATAATTTAAAAAAAAAATTCCTATAAAAATAAGAAATTTTTGGAAAATTTCCTATATAAATAGGACTTTTTTTAATTTTCTATAAAAATAGGAAATTTCCTATAAAGAGGAAATTTTTGAAAAATTTAATATTAAAATAAGAAATTTTTAGAAAATCTCCTATAAAACTATGAAATTTTTGAAAATTTTCTTATAAAAATAAGAAATTTTTAAAAATTTCCTATAAAAATAAAAAAATTTTGAACAATTTCCTATAAAAATTTGAAATTTTTGAAAATATTCCTATAAAAATGTTTTGAAAAATTCCCATAAAAATAAGAAATTTTTGAAAAATTTTCTTATAAAAATAAGCAATTTTTGAAAAATTTTCTATAATTATAAGAAATTTGTGAAATTTTTGAAAATTTTCCTACAAAATAAGAAATTTTAGAAAACTTTCCTATAAAAATAAGAAATTTTTGAAAAATTTCCTATAAAAATAAGAAATTTTTGAAAAATTTCCTATAAAAATAAGAAATTTTCGAAAAATTTCCTATAAAAATAAGAAATTTTTGAAAAATTTCCTATAAAAATAAGAAATTTTGGAAAAATTTCCTACAAAATAAGAAATTTTAGAAAAATTTCCTATAAAAATAAGAAATTTTTGAAAAATTTCCTATAAAAATAAGAAATTTTTGAAAAATTTCCTATAAAAATAAGAAATTTTCGAAAAATTTCCTATAAAAATAAGAAATTTTTGAAAAATTTCCTACAAAAATAAGAAATTTTGGAAAAATTTCCTGCAAAATAAGAAATTTTTGAAAAATTTCCTATAAAAATAAGAAATTTTTGAAAAATTTCCTATAAAAATAAGAAAATTTTTGAAAAATTTCCTATAAAAATAAGAAATTTTTGAAAAATTTCCTATAAAAATAAGAAATTTTGGAAAAATTTCCTACAAAATAAGAAATTTTAGAAAAATTTCCTATAAAAATAAGAAATTTTTGAAAAATTTCCTATAAAAATAAGAAATTTTTGAAAATTTTCCTACAAAATAAGAAATTTTAGAAAACTTTCCTATAAAAATAAGAAATTTTTGAAAAATTTCCTATAAAAATAAGAAATTTTTGAAAAATTTCCTATAAAAATAAGAAATTTTCGAAAAATTTCCTATAAAAATAAGAAATTTTTGAAAAATTTCCTATAAAAATAAGAAATTTTGGAAAAATTTCCTACAAAATAAGAAATTTTAGAAAAATTTCCTATAAAAATAAGAAATTTTTGAAAAATTTCCTATAAAAATAAGAAATTTTTGAGAAATTTCCTATAAAAATAAGAAATTTTTGAAAAATTTCCTATAAAAATAAGAAATTTTGGAAAAATTTCCTACAAAATAAGAAATTTTAGAAAAATTTCCTATGAAAATAAGAAATTTTTGAAAAATTTCCTATAAAAATAAGAAATTTTTGAAAAATTATAAAAATAAGAAATTTTCGAAAAATTTCCTATAAAAATAATAAATTTTTGAAAAATTTCCTATAAAAATATGAAATTTTTTAAGTATTTCATATAAAAATAAGAACATTTTTTTTAAATTTTCCTATAAAAATAGGAAATTTTTTAAAAATTTCTTATAAAAATAAGAAAATTTTATTTTGATAGGAAATTTTTCAAAAATGTATTTTTTTATAGGAAATTTTTCAAAAATTTTTTATTTTTATAGGAAATTTTTTAAAAAGTTCTTATTTTTAGAGGAAATTTTTCAAAAATTTCTTATTTTTTTAGGAAAACTTTCAAAAATTTCTTATTTTTATAGGAAATTTTTCAAAAATTTCTTATTTTTATAGGAAAATTTTAAAAATTTTCTTATTTTTATAAAAAATACGTTTTTGAAAAATTTCCTATAAAAACTAAAATATTTGAAAAATTTCCCATAAAAATAAGAAATTTTTGAAAAATTTCCTTTAAAAATAAGAAATTTTTAAAAAATTACCTATAAAAATAAGAAAGTTTTGAAAAATTTCCTAAAAAAATAAGAAATTTCTGAGAAATTTCCTATGAAAATAAAAAAAATTTTGAAAAATTTCCTGTAAAATAAGAAATTTTTGAAAAATTTCCTGTAAAATAAGAAATTTTTGAAAATTTTCCTATAGAAATTTTCGAAAAATTTCTTATGAATATAGGAAATTTTTGAAAAATCTAACCGCACTAGTGTAGTACACCATAGAGTCGACTTTAATATTCAATTTTCTTTTTGATTATTTTTAATACTTTTTGCTCAACAGTTGAATTTTTGGTTTTTTTTTTCTACTGAAAAATTTAGATTTTTTTTTCCAGAAAATAATAAAATGTCAATTTTATTTTCATTTAGTTTATGATAAAATGAAAAAAGAATTTTAGGACAGAGGGGAATTTTTTAATGGACATTGATATTTTTGATGCAGATTTAAATTTAAAATTGTTTATCTATTTATATAAAGTAAATTCCAAGGAATTTTGAGTAATAAATAAAGAAAAAAAGTTTAAGAAAAAGATGATAAAATGGACATTATTTAGAAATAACTTAAGATGATATTATATTAGCCAAAAAAATGCTTCTTGGAATTCAAGTGAAAAACTAGTATCGATGAAATGTTGCTATTTTTAGCTATATTACAAATTCATCTAAGTACTTTTAGAAGACACTTTCTGTTATACACTCTTACTTTACAGCAATTCTTTAGCACTTTCAGAAAGCTTTTAAAAATAAAGTAGATCAAATCAGATGAGACGCAATCGTATTTATGGCCTTCTTATTATAAAATTATTTTGCACTGCAATATAATTGCAAAAAAATATCAAAGGCTTTTAAGTATGTGGAAGCTAGAAAAAATTAACTTTAATCAGTCCTACATTTAACATTTATATCCCACATTTATAACGCAAACTATTAAGTTTAATGTTCAAACATTCATATGCGTATTTCGTATATTAGTTTAGAAAGTCCAGATCAACAACAATAACATTTAAGTTTACCAAACGTATCTCACAGGACCTCAACAATTATTTGTTATAAACTATGTAAACATTAGGGTAAGGCAGGTAAACAAATACGTATATTCTTAATCAAAATTTTGTGTCACAACTAATTTTCTAAAAAAACAATATTACAATATAAATTATTTTGTTTGGATTTAAAAAGAATAAAAAAAGGACTAGTCCAAGAGCTGAACCTATGACTTCTGGATAAATATCTGGCTTTTAATAAATACAAAAATCCGATAATTCTGTCATGATACGAAAATGCAAGCCTAAGTTGGATTTGATGAGTGATTTAAATTTCATGTAAAAAAAGTGCCAATATTTTATGTTTAAGATTATAGCATCAATTTTGTTAAAGAGTACAAAACTAACATAAAAGTACTAATTGAGTGGTAAAAATTGAATGTCCCCTAAATAATCAAATATACAAACGCGACAAAGTTGTCATTGGAAAGACCTACTTTTACAAAAGTACCATACATCTATATTCGATATTACAATACAAAAAAGTTGATATAGAAAGCAATAAAAAGTTTTTTTTGCTTAATTTTAAAAAGTACTAAATTATAACTCTAACCAATTGTCCAAATTTTTCTCAAGCAATAATCTATATATGTGACAGCGCATAGAGAAAGGGACCTAAGGGCATTTTGCGTGAATAGAGAAAGAGACCTAAGGCTTAAAAAGGTTTTGCTCAGGAGAGCCATTTTAAAGATTCAATTATTATTTTTTTATCTTAATTTTTTACCCTTAGGTTTTTTTTCTCTATGCGCTGTTTATACATAAAACTCTAACGCGACTGACTGACTAATCATCGCCCAGCCCAAACGGCTTAATCAAGGAAGCTAAAATTTTGAAAGCGGGTACGTATTTTTGAAGTACAGATTTGAAAAATCGGCCCCTAAGGATGTAAATATGGATAAAAAAAGGGAAAATTAGTAATGCTCTATCTCCGGAAGTAAACGTCATAGGAAATTAAAAATGCATTGGAATCAGCTATAAAAAGAAGTAGACATATGGTACTTGGTACTTTTTGGCAGATGGGATAAAATAAAATGTTGGTACTTTTTTTTAACCCATGTGTATCTTTTGAACCAATCAACATAGTAACAAAATTTAAAATGGAGTCGATAAAGAAGGTACTTTTTTGGTATAGGGGACTTTTTTGATTTAGGGTGCAAAAAGGGGTAAAAACGGGGAAAAATAATTTAGGGTAGGTGCATTTTTCTTTATCTTCGTATATCACTTAAACCAATAAAGCTAGAAATAACTGTATAGGGAAATCGATTGCCAAGTATTTGGTATTTTTTCAACTTAGAGGGTAAAAGGGGTAAAATCGGTAAGATTATATCTACTAAACTAAAAGCGATAGAAGCGAAAAATGATTGGCTTGAGATTAGCACTTGAAATAAAGGGACACGTGTTCGGTACTTTTTTGAAATTCGGTCGCCTTGGGGGTAACACAGGGTAGAAAAGGGAGATATTAGTAACTTCATATCTCCGAAAACAACATCGATAGAAACAAAGTTGCAAAGGACAGGTGCATTTTTCTTTATCTTCGTTTATCACTTAAACCAATAAAGCTAGAAATAAAATTTATAGACAAGTTGATTGCCAAGTATTTGGTATTTTTTTTTCAATTTAGAGGGTAAAAGGTTTAAAATCGGTAACATTATATCTCCTAAACTAAAAGCGATAGAAGCAAAAATTAAATTGGCTTGAGATTCGCACTAAAAATTAAGGGGCACGTGTTCGGTACTTTTTTGAAATTCGCCTAGGGGGTAAAACAGGGTAGAAAAGTGAGATATTAGTAACTTCATATCTCCGAAAACAACATCGATAAAAACAAAGTTGAAATTGGATTTGGATAGGCTGGACAAATAAGGGAACACGTATTTGGTACTTTTCTGGAAATGGTACTAATAAGGGTAAAAAGGTTTAAAACTATATTTTGGTACTATTTTAAACCTATACGTATTTTTTTAAATAATAAAAATAGAGACTTAATTTACATCTCAATTGATAAATACTAAAAAAAACATTAAATACGTTTACGGCACAGTTCCAAAATTTGGATTTAATGTTCCTTGTAGTTTAAAAGTTATAAAATTGTTTGTTTATCCTGTAAAAAAACTAGACATGTAGTTAGGCCCTTTTGTATTTAAGGTGATGATATAGTAAGCAATAAGTAGTTTTTCACCCTTAACTGTTACAAAAAGTCTCAAATTCTAATCTTTTAGAAGTCCGAATTTTCCAAAAGAAAAAGGCCCATTAATTTCACAAAAGTACCTAATTATGTTAATTATTTCCTCTTAAATTACAAATTTTTCTAAAGTGGACTAAAAGTATCATAAAAGTACCAAAATGAACTAGTTTCTACATAATATCGAATACTTTTATGAATAAATTTGTAATGATAGAATAATGGGACCTAGTGTGTAAAAATTAAGTTTTGAGAAAAGTCTAAGGCTAAGCATATTTTGACCTTCCATGCACTTCGACAAATTTGTAAGCCAAGCTTTGAAAGATTTTCCTCTATTTAGTATTTCCATCTATGTTTTAAATGTCCTCTTCTAACATTAGGGTGTTTTTAGGAGTGGGTTACAAGTTCGACGTCCTAATCCACATTTTAAACGTTCATATGGGAGAACTCGCGGCACTTGTTAGCTTGTTACATCATTAACGTGAAACCAAGAGGAGGTCAGTGTCCACAGTTGAGATTTAAGATAACCATGATAAATCTGGTCTTACCAAGTTAAGATCAATCAGAACTGTTGCTTGGTATATCCAACATCCTCTACAAACGTATTATATATTTAGACACATTGAAAGAGATCTAAGTTTAAACTCCTCCTCCAAACGGCTAATGCATTAGTTAGAGAAGTTTTACATAGTCTAATACTCAATAACCAGTGGCTAGCTGAGTTATGAGGTGAACCGCTTTTCTTTTTCAAGTGGTCCTGGCCGGGAATCGAACTTAGGACCTCTGGTATGCAAGGTGGATATCAAACTTGCTATACCACGGCAGTTCATTAAATTAGAACATATAAATTTCAAAGATTTTATTTGTATTAACGTTTTAAGGAGAAAATAAAAGAAATTTTCTACTTTAAGAAAAAATTTGCTACATCATAGTATATTTTTAATATAACTTTTATGAATGAGAGCCTACAAAATCAAATTTATACAAAATGGAAGCATGACATCTAGGCTCTCTAACGTAATATAAATCATCTGCATATATTTGCATATTTGGACTAAATGCTTCTTTCTGAACTAAGCTTGAATATTTTTTACCTCACCGTTAATTTGTAATATAACTTTTGTTAATGAGAGCCTACAAAGGCAAATATATATCAAATACAAGGATGATGTCTAGGCTTTAAACTGTTATATAAGTCATCTGCATATATCTGCATATTTGGGTCTAAAATGGATAAAAGACGTTGTAACTAATAAGATTTTTTTGAAAAAAAAAAAACGGAAAATAATTCAGAAAAACATATTTCGAATTAATGTGGATTAAAATTAAGGGAAAATAAAAAGGTATTCTATATTAAGTACAAATTAGGGGAGATATGTTAAATAAAAAAAACTGCATACAATTTATTTAATAAAAAAATACAAAAGACTTCCATTCACGTCTTTTTATTATTTGTTATAATTTGCTGCATCTTATTAAATTTCTGTACAAATATATTATTTTCTATTTGAAAACTACATCTTTATTTGACTTTACGTAGAGAAACTCGAAATAAACAGAGCGTGATTGTGCTTCAACGAAAATTGTAGTTCCAAAGTCATGTACAAGATTTATTCCAAGTTGCATTGTTATATCATTTGGACTCAAAAGTAACATTTGACAATAAAGGGGTTCATTTAAATGTATTTATTACGTTACTCTAAAATTAAAATAATATTGACTCCTAATGATTTTCTAATTAAACTAATTTAATTTCATTACTTTACTATTTGCTAGGAGCCAATAATATAATTTGTTAACCTAATCCCGCTGTTATTTTAGTATTTAAGTATTTCTCTAATAATTTCTTTCTGTACCTTATTAATAATAATCCTGAGAGTGAATTTCAAAATATTTGTTTAAAAGTGAGTGAGTGTAAGGATGCATAAAGGATGTCTAAAGTTTTCGTTTATAATATTTGTGTTTGTGTCTCTATGTGAGTGTTAATTTGAATTAGAATTAGAAACCCCATGTGGATTATTTGATTTAGTTTTTCTCATTTCGTACATAAGAATTTCTGTGAAAATAAATTAGAAAAGTTTTGATTTCTGAAACATGGAGTGGAAGGAAAATGAATTTCTATATGAAAACGTAAATATTTTATAATAAAAACCTCAGTTTTGACATTATTACTAGCCAAAACAAACCAGAAGTATTGTAGTCGGTCTAGCCCGGCTTGACTAAAGTTATGACACTTAACGCAATTGAGGTCAAATGTTGCCAAATTCTAAGTAAATTAATAAAAGACCCAAACATTTTTAAGTTTTCTTAACAACTTTTTGTCATAATTTATATAAAATCCATTTCTCAAACAAGAAAGGATCTAAGCAAGCTTTACCTTAGCATTAGACCTTTATATCATTCAGATTCAACCATTCTCCTATTTGGGGTACATTTGAAAGCGTTAAAGGGGGGTTTTATATGAATTTTTTAGATATAGACATATAGAGCTATAGGCAAATATTACTTATGTGCTGGAATTTGCATGCGTAACAAACATTAGCACAAACAACTAATACGATTGTTATTGTAGGGTATACAGAAAAAACGAAAAACTATTTAAAAACTCATTTCTAAAACAAACAAATTCTAAATGCATCAGCGGGAGTTGTTTTCGAAAAACGATTTTATATAAATATTTTTAAAAAATAATTATATGTTTTCACGTCAATCATGGATGGCCACAAATGCTTGTAATAAAATAAATCAGATTTATTGATTTATCTGCAGTCACAATAAATAAATTAAGGGGTTAATGGCAAAATAAGAAACTCCACAATGTAGAGCAGTTTTTTTTTTTCAATTTGTTATCAAAAAGGGCGTCAGCGAAAGAGTTATTTAAATACAAAAATAATAAATTTTTTTTATAAAAAATTGAAATTTTTAAGTTTTTTATACAAAATTTTCGATATTAAAATTTTCTATAAAAAATTTTTGATTTTTTATAGAAAATTTTTGATATTGGGATTTTCTGTAGGAATTATTTGATAATAAAATTTTCTATAAAAAATTTTTGTTATTAAAATTTTCTATAGAAAATTTTTGATAATAAAATTTTCTTTAAAAAACTTCTAATATTAAAATTTTATATAGAAAATTTTCAATTTAAGTTTTCTATAGAAAATTTTCGATGGTAAGGTTTTCTGTAGAAAATTTTTTATATTAAAATTTTTTATAAAAAATTTTCATTATTACGATTTTCAATAGAAAATTTTCGATATTAAGAATTTTTATAGAAAATTTTCGATATTAAGGTTTTCTGTAGAAAATTTTTAATATTATAATTGTTTATAGAAAATTTTCGATATTACGATTTTTAATAGAAAATATTCGATACTAAGATTTCCTCTTGAAACTTTCCGATATTAAGGTTTTCTGTAGAAAATTTTCGATATTAATATTTTCTCCAGAAAATTTTAGATTGAAGATTTTCTTTAGAAAATTTTTGATATTAAAATTTTCTATAGAGATTTTCGATATAAAAATTTGTTTATAGAAAATTTTCGAAATTAACATTTTCTATACGAAATTTTAGATACTTAAATTTTCCAAAGAAAAATTTCGATGTTAAGATTTTCTGTAGGAAATTTTCGATGTTAAGATTTTCTGTAGGAAATTTTTTATACTAAAATTTTATATAAAAAATTTTCGATATTAAGATATTCTTAAAAAAATTTAAGATATTAAGATCTTTTATATAAAGTTTTGGATATTAAGATTTTCTATAGAAAATTTTCGATATTAAAGTTTTCTTTAAAAAATTTTCGATATTAAAATTTCCTATAGAAAATTTTCGATATTAAATTTTTCTATAGAAAATTTTCGATATTAAAATTTTCTATACAAAATTTTTGATATTAAAATTTTCTATAGAAAATTTTCAATATTAAAATTTTCTATAGAAAATTTTCGATATTAAAATTTTCTATAGAAAATTTTCGATATTAAAATATTCTATAGAAAATTTTCGATATTAAAATTTTCTATAGAAAATTTTCGATATTAAAATTTTCTATAGAAAATTTTCGATATTAAAATTTTCTATAGAAAATTTTCGATATTAAAATTTTCTATAGAAAATTTTCGATATTAAAATTTTCTACAGAAAATTTTCGATATTAAAATTTTCTATAGAAAATTTTCGATATTCAAATTTTCTATAGAAAATTTTCGATATTCAAATTTTCTATAGAAAATCTTCGATTTTCAAATTTTCTATATAAATTTTCGATGTTAAGATTTTCTGTAGGAAATTTTCGATGTTAAAATTTTCTGTAGGAAATTTTTTATAATAAATTTTATATAAAAAATTTTTGATATTAAGATATTCCTAAGAAAATTTAAGGTGTTAAAATTTTTATATAAAATTTTTGATATTAAGATTTTCTATAGAAAATTTTAGATATTAAGGTTTTCTTTAAAAATGTTCGATATCAAAATTTTCTATAGAAAATTTTTGAAATTTTCGATATTAAATTTCTCTATAGAAAATTTTCTGTAGAAAATTTTCGATGTAAAAATTTTCTATAGAAATTTTTCGATATTAAACTATTCTGTAGAAAATTTTAGATAATAAACTTTTCTATAAAAAATTTTCGATATTAAATTTTTCTATAGAAAATTTTCGATATTAAAATTTTCTATAGAAAACTTTTGATATTAAATTTTTATATAGAAAATTGTCGATATTAAATTTTTATATAGAAAAATTTTGATATTAGATTATTCTATACAAAAATTTTGATATTAAACTTTTCTATACAAAATCTTCAATATTACATTTTTCTATAAAAATTTTCGATACTAAATTTTTCTATAGAAATTTTTCGATACAAAATTTTTCCGTAAAAATTTTTACATATTAAGATTTTCTATAGAAAATTTTCGATTTAATATTATTTATGGAAAATTTTCGATATTAGGATTTTCCACAATAAATTTTTCGATATTAAATTATTCTACAGAAAATTTTGTATATTATATAAAAATTCAAAAAATTAAATGCAAATTGTCGATATTAAGGTTTTCTATAAAATATTTTGCTCAAAAGATTTTCTATTAAAAAAATTTCGATATTAAGATTTTCTATAGAAAATTTTGGATTTAAAGATTTGCTATAAAAAATTTTCGAGATTAAGATTTTCTATAGAAAATTTTGGATATAATGATATTTTATTTTCGCTATTAAGATTTTTTTCAGAAAATTTTCGATATTAAGGTTTTCTTCTTTAGAAAATTTTCGGTGTCCAGATTTTCTATGATATTGGGATTTCTTTCGAAATTTTTCAATTTAAATATTTTCTAAAGATAATTTTATATATTAAAATTTTCTATAGAAAAAATTCGATATTAGAATTTTCTTTAAAAATATTTCAATGTTAAAAATTTCTATAAAAATATTAGATTTGAATATTTTTTTCTATGATTTCTATAAAAAATTTTAAATTTGAATAAAATATTTGGTATTAAGATTTACTATATAAAATTTTCATTTTAAAGATTTTCCATTGAAATTTCTATAACAAATCTTTTTTAAATAGTTGCTAAAATTTTCTATACAATTTTTTCGGTATTAAGATTTAAAAAAAAAAATTTCAATGTTTAGATATTATATGGAAAATTTTGGATGATAAGTTACATTTTCTTTCATTATTTAAACTTGTTATTATTTCTCGAGTTTATTTAAATATTGTGTCCACCGGAACTTAAATAAATATAAATAAATATTTCGGACCATTATGTACTAAGTGGCGAAAATTATTTGTTTTACGCCGTCTGTCCTGTTCTTTTGGTCTAAAATGTTCTTATGAGCCAATTGGTAATAACTTCAGTCCCAGCGGAACATAAATGTGATTATTTTCTTATTTTTATTTCATTTTTTTGCTTTAAAATCACCTACAGTTTTTAGATGCTTTTGTTTATTGCTGGTACTTTGAAGTGTAAAAAATTTTTCAGACTTTTTTTTGGCTCCAAATTGGTACTTATGATTATGAAAGTGTCTTTGTACAATATTGCTGCTGTTGTTTTCAAAATTAGTTCGTTCTAATATATTTTGAATAGTAACAAAATGAGCTACATTAGGAAGATATAGTCGTCTCACGTACTAATAACGAACATTTTCTAAAGAAAATCTTAATATCAAATTTCTCTAGGAAATCTTAATATCGAAAATCTTCTATACAAAATCATAATATCAAAAATTTTCTATAGAAAATCTTAATATTAAAAATTTTTCTATAGAAAATTTTAATATCGAAAATTTTCTATAGAAAATTCTAATATCAAAAATTTTCTATAAAATATCTAAATATTGAAAAATTTCTGAAGAAAATCTTAATACTGAAAGTTTTCTGAAGAATATTTATATCGAAAAATTTCTTTAAAAAATCTTAATATCGAAAATTTTCTGAAGAAAATGTTAATATCGAAAATTTTCTATAGAAAATCTTAATATCGAAAATTTTCTATAGAAAATCTTAATATCGAAAATTTTCTATAGAAAATCTTAATATCGAAAATTTTCTATAGAAAATCTTAATATCGGAAATTTTCTATAGAAAATCTTAATATCGAAAATTTTCTATAGAAAATCTTAATATCTAACATTTTTTATAGAAAATCTTAATATCGAAAATTTTCTATAGAAAATCTTAATATTAAAAATTTTCTATAGAAAATCTTAATATTACAAATTTTTCTATAGAAAATCTTAATATCGAAAAATTTTCTATAGAAAATGTTAATATCGAAAATTTTCTATAGAAAATCTTAATATCGAAAATTTTCTGTAGAAAATCTTAATATCGTAAATTTTCTATAGAAAATTTTGACATCGAAAATTTTCTGTAGAAAATCTTAATATCGAAAATTTTCTTTAAAAAATCTTAACATCGAAAATTATCTGAAGAAAATGTTAATATCGAAGACTTTCTGTAGAAAATCCTAATATCGAAAATTTTCTATAGAAAATCTTCTATACAAAATCTTAAAAATTTTCTGTAGAAAATCTTAGTATCGAAAATTTTCTATAGAAAATCCCTATATCAAAAATTTTCTATAAAATATCTAAATATTGAAAAATTTCTTTAGAATATCTTAGTATTGAAAATTTTCTGAAGAAAATCTTAATATCGAAAAATTTCTTTAAAATATCTTAACATCGAAAATTATCTGAAAAAAATGTTAATATTGAAAATTTTCTGTAGAAAATCTTAATATCGAAAATTTTCTATAGAAAATCTTAATATCGAAAATTTTCTATAAAAAATCTTAATGTCAAAAATTTTCTTTAAAAAAATATTAATATCGAAAATTTTCTATTGAAAATCTTGTTATCAAAAATTTTTTGTAGAAAATCTTTATATCAAAAATTTTCTATAGAAAATCTTAATAACGAAGATTTTTTATAGAAAATTCTTAATGTCAAAAATTTTCTATAGAAAATCTTAATATCGAAAATTTTCTATAGAAAATCTTAATATCGAACATTTTTGTGCTAAATTCAATCTATTAGCACTTGGTGTAGCATATTCCCATATTCTTCTGAATGTCTTTGAATTTTCCAAATTTATTTCTTGTTCACTTTAATATTTTTTAGAGCTTCAAATGGTGTCCAAGCATAAATCCTTAATGGGCTTTCTACCACAATAGCTTTTGGATGGTTACTTAAAGTACTTGTTATACAATGAACAAAAAATATACATTTATGGAAAAAAAGCAAATGGACAAATAAATAATTGAGGCTTTAAATTTATATATAGAGCAATACAAATTCTTAAGAATTTTCGTTTAGTAGAATATTTATGTTTGAGTGTATAGGAAAAAGTTATTGGTATTACAATGTTTTTCATTATTTTCAAAATGATACTCTAATAAATCTTAAACTAATTGTTGGGGCATAAATAATAAAGAAATACTATGGAATCGACTTAATAGTCGCACTTTACATTATTCAAATAATGTATTATTTTAGTGGATTTGAGAAACAGATGTTAATTCAACAGGGGTCATTAAAGGGGAGGGGTTTCTGTTGAACAAAGTGAAATTGGAGCCTTAATTTGTGCATAAGGTTAAATAGAATCAATTCTTGAAATTGAGCAATTTAATTAAATTATAATCGGACTTAATGTCAAAATTTCTAGTTAAAGTTTTTAAATAGTTCAGTCATTATATTTAAACTAATTTATTCTTACTAACTTATACATACTCCCAACTATCTATAACATATAGTTAGGATTTCTTCTAATCTATATTATACTCGTACCTGCAGAAAGTATCAATTCCATTTGGTTGTTAGCAAAGTCAATTATTTGTACATTATCAACAAATTAACATTAGAATTAGGATCGAATGTTGTTAAACATAAATATTATATTCTAATATGTACAAAATATATGATTATAAAAAAACCCAGCAAACAACATTATTGCAAATGATAAAAGCCCAATATTAGATGCGAGGACATTCTATAGACATTTTTCGAAATTAAGATTTTCTATAAAAAATTTTTAATACTAAGATTTCCTATAAAAAATTTTTGATATTAAGATTTTCTATTGAAAATTTTTGATACTAAGGTCTCCAATAAACAATTTTTGGTATTGAGATTTTCTATAGAAAATTTCCAATTAAAATTTTCTCAAGAAAATTTTTGACAATAAGATTTTTCAAAGAAAATTTTCGATGTTAAAATTTTCTATAAAAAAATTTGATTATATTTTCTATAGAAAATTTTAGATTTTAAGATTTTTTATAGAAAATTTTCAATTTTAAGATTTTCTGAAGAAAATTTTCGATATTAAAATTTTCTATAAAAAATTTTCGACATTAACATTTTTTATAGAAAATTTTCGACATTAAAATCTTTTATAGAAAATTTTAGGTATTAAGATTGTTTATAGAAAATTTTCGGTACTAAGATTTTCTATAGAAAAATTTAATTATTAAGATTTTCTATAGAAAATTTTCGATATTAAAATTTTTTGTAGAAAATTTTCAATATTCAAATTTTCTATAGAAAATTTTCGATGTTAGAATTTTCTATAGAAATTTTTGGATGGTAAAATTTTATAAAAAAAAATTTTCGATGTTAAAATTTTCTATCGAAAATTTTCGATGTTAAAATTTTCCATCGAAAATTTTCGAGATAAAGATTTTCTATAGAAAATTTTCGATATTAAGATTTTCTTTAGAAAATTTTGATATTAAGATTTTGTATAGGAAAATTTCGATTTTATGATTTTCTATAGATAATTTTTGATATTAAGATTTTCTATAGAAAATTTTTGATACAGAGATTTTTAATTTTTGACAAAAAATTTTCGATATTAAGATTTTCTATAGAAAATTTTTGATATTGAGATTTTTATATTTTTTATAGAAAATTTCCGATACTAAGATTTTTTATAAAATTTTCTATAGAAAATTGTCGATAATAAGATATTCCATAGAAATTTTTTATAGCAAGATTCTTTTTGGAAAATTTTTGATACTAATATTTGCCATACAAAATTTTCAATAAGATTTTCTATAAGAAATTTTCGATATAACGATTTTTTATAGAAAATTTTCTATATTAAAATTTTTTATAGGAAATTTTTCGATATTAGTATTTTCTATAGAAATTGTTTGATATTATGATTTTTTATAAAAAAATTTCGATATTAAGATGTTATATACAAATTTTTCGATATTAAGATTTTCTATAGAGAATTTTTGATACCAATGTTTTCTATAGAAACTTTTCGATGTTAAGATTTTCTATAGAAAATTTTCGTTGTTAAGATTTTCTATAGAAAACTTTCGATATTAAGATTTTTTATAGAAAACTTTCGATACTAAGATTTTTAATAGAAAATTTTCGATACTAAGATTTTCTTTTAAAAATTTTCAATATGAAGATTTTCTATAGAAAATTTTCGATGTGAAGATTTTCTATAGAAAATTTTCGATGTGAAGATTTTCTATAGAAAATTTTCGATGTGAAGATTTTCTATAGAAAATTTTCGATGTGAAGATTTTTTATAGAAAATTTTCGATGTGAAGATTTTTTATAGAAAATTTTCGATGTGAAGATATTCTATAGAAAATTTTCGATGTGAAGATTTTCTATAGAAAATTTTCGATGTGAAGATTTTCTATAGAAAATTTTCGATGTGAAGATTTTCTATAGAAAATTTTCGATATGAAAATTTTTAATAGAAAATTTTCGTTATGAAGATTTTCTATAGAAAATTTTCGATATGAAGATTTTCTGTAGAAAGTTTTCGATTTTTTCTATAGAAAATTTTTGATATGAAGATTTTCTATAGAAAATTTTCCATTCGTGGATTTTCTATAGGTAATTTTCAATATGAAGATTTTCTGTAGAAAATTTTCGATATTAAGATCTTTTTTTGTAAATATTTTATATCAAAATTAAGGTTTTATATAGAGAAATTTTATTTTCATAAAAAAAAGTCATTTTTAAGATTTTCTATAGAAAATTTTCGATATTAAGATTTTCTATAGAAAATTGTAGATAATAAGATATTTTATAGAAAATTTTTGATAATGGGGTTTTCTGTAGAAAATTTTCGACATGAAGATTTTCAATAGAAAATTTTCGATATAAAGATTTTCTATAGAAAATTTTTGATATTAGTATTTTTTTTTTCAAAATATTTGATATGAAAGCTTTTTAAAGAAAATTTTCGATATTAAGATCTTCTATAGAAAATTTTTGATATTGAGATTTTTTATTTTTTATAGAAAATTTCCGATATTAAGATTTTTTATAAAAATATTTCGATATTATGATTTTCTATAGAAAATTTTCAATATGTAGATTTTCTGTAGAAAATTTTCGATATTAAGATCTTTCTTTATAAATATTTTATATCAAAATTAAGGTTTTATATAGAGAAATTTTATTTTTATAAAAAATTGTCAATATTAAGATTTTTTATAGAAAATTTTCGATATTAATATTTTTGATAAAAAATTTTCGATATTAAGATTTTTTATAGAAAATTTTCGATATAAGATTTTCTATAAAAAATTTTCGATATTAAGATTTTTTATAAAAAATGTTCGATATTAAGATTTTTTATAAAAAATGTTCGATATTAAGATTTTCTATAAAAAATTTTTGATGTTATAATTTTGTATAGAAAATTTTCGATATTAATATTTTCTATAGAAAATTTTTGATATTATGATTTTTTATAGAAAATTTTCGATATTATGGTTTCGTTTTCAATTTCGCTTAAGAATTCAGTTAAATAGATGATCTTAACTACTGGCATATAACAGTTGGTGACACAGTGTGCTGATGAAGTCCGTAGCGGGACAGAAAATGCAGCATTCCACACTGCTAAGTGTCACATAGTTTTTTCAGTATTCCTAAAATTTATTCATCTAATTTAAAAATCATAAATTAAAAAAAATAATTTATGACATGAACCTGAGCCCGACTCGAACCCACGACCATCAACAATATTATGGTTTCCTATAAACAATTTTGGATATTATTGAAAATTTTCGATATAAGATTTTCTATAAAAAATTTTTGATATTAGGATTTTTTTTTGAAAATTTTTGATATAAAGGTTTTTTATAGAAAATTTTCGATATTTAGATTTTTTTTTAAATATTTCGATATTAATATTTTCTATCGAAAATTTTGTATACTAAGATTTTCTATAGAAAATTTTCGATATTAAGATTTCCTATAAACAATTTTGGATATTATTGAAAATTTTTGACATTAAGATTTTCTATAGAAAATTTTGGTTATTAGTATTTTCTATGGAAAAATTTTTGATATTAAGATTTTCTTATAGAAAATTTTTGATATTAGGATTTGTTATAGAATATTTTCAATATTATAACGAAATTTTTCTATAAAAAAATTTTTTTATGTATACAAAATTTTGATACGTATATTTTCCATTAAAGAAATTTTAATATGAAAATTTTTAATAAAAAATGTTTGATATTATTTTCAAATCAGAATCAACATCTTTACTGGGTTTTCACCAACTTTATTATAATTTAATATATTAATGTACGATAAATAACCTTGTTCCTTTGTACATATGTAAATTTTGTATTGTTTATTAAAATTTGGCCGTATTTGGTAAAAGTCAATCTATCTAAGTGAATTTTAATAAGTTGCAATCAATGTAATTATTATTAGTTTTATGGTTTTTAATACTTAAAATCAGCTAAAACTAAATAAATAAAAAGTCAAACATGTATGTAGAATTATCAGCCAGATAATTTTATATTATGGCTTAAAATTTAGCCATTTTTTCCCTCGCCAAAGTAGAAAAGTATAATAATTATTTATTAACAGTAATTTTTGGCCTAAAACTGATAAATTGTGTGCACACAAATTTTCGGTATTAGCCGGAAATTTTAGTGAAAGTTAAATTCACAGACTGACTAATCAAAAATAATTTTGAATCATGGCTAAAATGCTAATTATACACAAAAAAAAAACTTTAATATTTAGCCAAAAACCACTAAAATAAAGAGTTTTAGAAATTTGTGATTATTTTATGAATTTCTACCAAAAATCAATATTTAAATTCAAATATGCCTGAAATTCATGTTTTAATGTTGAACAATTAAAATGAAAGTTCTATGATGACCTTAATATGTGCATGAACCCCCCTCTTATGTATGAGGGAGGTTTTTAAAATATTTAAATATCATCATCGTCGTCGTCATCATCATTTATCCTATAAAAATTTAATAAAATATGCATGTAGAATATTTATATAAATCGTTTAACACAAAAAATGTGTGTTTTTATAATTGTAATTTTTTTATTGTTTTTGTTATTAATGTAACTTTTGTAATAAAATGAAATCACATTTAATGCAATTCAATTAAAAATTTTCAATTTTTTTCAATATGAATCAAGCTTTCAACAGTTATTATGACCTGAATGGGCGGGCAAAGTATATTTAATTGATCATTTTGTTTGTAACAGAAAGAAATCAAAATTTTCTATAGAAAATTTTAATAAAGGAAATATTTTTAGAAAATCTTAATATCGAAAACTTTCTATAGAAAATCTTAATATTTCGATATTTTATAATTTTCTATAGAAAATCTTAATACCGAAAAATTTTTAAAGAAAATCTTAATATCGAAAATTTTCTATTGAAAATCTTAATATCGAAAATTTTCTATAGAAAATCTTGATACCAAAAATTTTTCATAGAAAATTTTAACATCGAAAAATTTCTATAGAAAATTTTAGTACCGAAAATTTTCTATAGAAAATTTTAGTATCGAAAATTTTAATATCGAAAATTTTCTATAGAAAATATTAATATCGAAAAATTTCTATAGAAAATTTTAATATCGACAATTTTCTATAGAAAATTTCAATATCTACAATTTTCTATAGAAAATTTTAATATCGAAAATTTTCTATAGAAAATTTTAATATCGAAAATTTTCTATAGAAAATTTTAATATCGAAAATTTTCTATAGAAAAATGTAATACCGAAAATTTTCTAGAGAAAAATTTAATATCGAAAAATTTCTATAGAAAATTTTAATATCGACAATTTTCTATAGAAAATTTCAATATCTACAATTTTCTATAGGAAATTTTAATATCACAAATTTCTATAGAAAATTTTAATATCGAAAATTTTCTATAGAAAATTTTAATATCAAAAATTTTCTATAAAAAATTTTAATATCAAAAATTTTCTATAGAAAATTTTAATATCAAAAATTTTCTATAGAAAAAATTAATATCGAAAATTTTCTACAGAAAAATTTAATATCGAAAATTTTCTATAAAAAAATTTAATATCGAAAATTTTCTATAGAAAAATTTAATATCGAAAATTTTCTATAGAAAAATTTAATATCGAAAATTTTCTATAGAAAATCCTAATATCGAAAATTTTCTATAGAAAATTTTAATATCGTAAATTTTCTATAGACAATTTTAATACCGAAAATTTTCTATAGATAATTTTAATATCGAAAATTTTTTATAGAAAATCTTAATATCAAAAAATTTCTTTAGAAAATTCTAATATCAAAAATTTAAATATAGTAAATTTTAATATCGAAAATTTTCTATAGAAAATTTTAATATCTACAGAAAATTTTCTATAGAAAATTTTAATATTGAAAATTTTCTATAGAAAATTTTAATATCAATAATTTTCTATAGAAAATTTTAATATCAAAAATTTTCTATAAAAAATTTTTAATATCAAAAATTTTCTATATTTTTTATATCAAAAACTTTCTGCAGAAAACTTTCTATAAAAATTCTTAATATCGAAAATTTTTTATAGAAAATTTATATATTGAAAATTTTCTATATAAAATCTTAATAACGAAAATTTTCTATAGGAAAACTTAATATCGACATTTTCTATAGACAATTTTAATATCGAAAATTTTCTATAGAAAATTTTAATATCGAAAATTTTCTATAGAAAATTCTAATATCGAAAATTTTCTATAGAAAATTTTAATATCGAAAATTTTCTATAGAAAATTTTAATATCGAAAATTTTCTATAGAAAATTTTAATATCGAAAATTTTCTATAGAAAATTTTAATATCTACAATTTTCTATAGAAAATTTTAATATCTACAATTTTCTATAGAAAATTTTAATATCGAAAATTTTCTATAGAAAATTTTAATATCAAAAATTTTCTATAGAAAATTTTAATATTAAAAATTTTCTATAGAAAATTTTGATATCAAAAATTTTCTATAGAAAATTTTAATATCAAAAATTTTCTATAAAAAATTTTAATATCAAAAATCTTCTATAGAAAATTTTAATATCTACAATTTTCTATAGAAAATTTTAATATCTACAATTTTCTATAGAAAATTTTAATATCGAAAATTTTCTATAGAAAATTTTAATATCAAAAATTTTCTATAAAAAATTTTAATATCAAAAATTTTCTATAGAAAATTTTAATATCAAAAATTTTCTATAGAAAATTTTAATATCAAAAATTTTCTATAGAAAATTTTAATATCAAAAATTTTCTATAGAAAATTTTAATATCAAAAATTTTCTATAGAAAATTTTAATATCAAAAATTTTCTATAGAAAATTTTATTATCAAAAATTTTCTATAGAAAATTAATATCAAAAATTTTCTATAGAAAATTTTAATATCAAAAATTTTCAATAGAATATATTATTATCAAAAATTTTCTATAGAAGATTTTTCTATCGAAAATATAGAAATATTTATAGATAATTCTTATATAGAAAATTTTCTATAGAAAATCCTTATATAGAAAATTTTTATAGAAAATTCTTATATAGAAAATTTTCTATAGAAAATCCTAATATCGACAATTTTCTATAGAAAGTTTATATATCAGAAACTTTCTTTCAAAAATCTTGATATCGAAAATTTTCTATAAAAGATCTTAATATCGATAATTTTCTATAGAAAATCTTAATACTGAAAAATTTTTATAGAAAATCTCAATATCGAAAATTTTCTATAGAAAATCTTAATATCGAAAATTTTCTATAGAAAATCTTAATATCGAAAATCTTCAATAAAAAATCTTAATAACGAAAATGTTCTATAGAAAATCTTAAAAAAAAATTTTTATAGATAATCTAATTATCAAAGATTTTCTATAGAAAATCTTTATATAAAATTTTTTATAAAAAATTATAATATCTAAAATTTTCTATAGAAAATCTTTATATAACTTATATTGATATTCTTGGCATCCATTTCCAATTGGTCCACATATGTATAGCCCAGAGTTATAGGTTACCATTTGGTCGGCCTTGATCGACTTTCGTTCATTATCACATGCTATATTTATTTTCATTTATGGTTTTGTAAATGCTTAAAGCGCATTCATAAAAAATATGTACAAAATGTAAATTAGTTGCTTCGTTACGGAAATACATAAAAAGGAATTAAGCTGCTGTGACCACGAAAACCTGTAAATTGAATTGTATTTTATGGAACATGGAGAAAAAAACCAACAGAAACGATGGCAATAACTGGAAGAATAATCGAAATCTTATCAACAATTGAAATGATGGCGGGTATTAAAGGGCAAATTCACGAAATGGTTATTATAATAATTAAATTAAATTATAATAATTAAATTAGTGAAATGATGTTAATATAATGATGATGTGCTTGAATGCCAGAAAAAGGTCAGTTATTAACCTTTTCATATCCATAGAGACTTGGGGTCTTTACTTAAAGTTTATGAAATCTCTACTTGTGAGGAGAATAATCTCTGATTTGTGGATAAGTCCTTTTATTATATTTAAGATGACTTTAACAATTATTTTTCAATTTCTTGTTTTATTTGACAATGCCAACACTATATCTATATCTTTGTATATTTGAAAATCAATTACCACTTACCTTCAATTTCTTTCCCTTCATTATCTATAAAGTTTTAAAAATAAGTTTTCATTCATAAAATTTTATGTTGCATGAATAAAATTTGTTCGCTAAGTTTTTTTTTTAAACTACATATAATTTTAATAGTGAATGTATAAAGTAGTTATTTCATAGTCCATAAAATTATTTTCAAATGACTTTAACATTGAGGTTATAATTTTAGTTTTCTGTTATAAAAATTTAAAATGATTTACACATTTCGATATTTTCTGATTTGGAAGATTATTTAAGAAAATAGTTTTTTTTGGTACTTTTTTAATCCACTCTTATTTTTAAAACCAAAGAATATAGAAAGGAATATGAACTGCAGTCAATAGATGTGAAAGAAGTATTGAACACGTATTTGGTACTTTTTTGATTTTGGGGCCAAAATGGGTAAAAAAGGGATAACATGATAACTTAACATCTCAAAAGTAATATGAACAGGAATTACGTTAACTGCGTTTTAATAAAATGTACCGAATAAAACTGGTACTAAAGAAGTACCAAATATGCATATGGAACTTTTTGAAAGTAGGGGATAAAAAGGGGGAAAAATGAGTAATGTTATAACTTTTAAACAAATTAATGTTTGTATGTATGTTCTTTATAGAATAGTAAATTGTGAATTTGATCATGTTATGCTCTTTAGCGAAGATATTGAGGATAAGCCGGCGAAGGTTTTAAAGTTGGTAGGACTAATTTTCGTTAGGTGGCGCCACTGAAAATTACTAAAAATTAATTGAATCGTAAACTGTACATTTGATCATGCTATGTCCTGTAGCAAAGTTGTAAAGCAGACGAAGTTTTCTTAGTTGGTATGAACAACTTCAGGTGGCGCTACTGAAAACTACTCAAAATGAATTAAATCGTAAACTATGCATTTGATCAGGCTATAATCTTTTGCAAAGTTGTTGCTCATGAGTCGACCAATTTCCAAAATTTTTCAAAATGAGTTAAATTGTAAACTATGTGTTGATCGGACAAATAAATCAAATAATTCAAAATTAACTGAATATTTGTACAATGTTTTTCCTCTAAATTTATTTTACTACGTTATAAAATAAAATATATAAAAATTTTTAAATTTGCCTCAAAATGAGCTCCGAGCAAGGCACGGTCAACCAGGTACTATGAAATTTAAGTTTATAAAGAACAACGAAAAACACATAAACGCACTAACAAATACATAATCATGAGCATATGTGTGTACCTTAGCTTTCTCTCATTACACAGTCGTATCCAAAATTGTTACCGAATTAGGGTAAAAGTAGTAATTCTCTTTTTTATGGGACTTGTATGGAAGTGCAACATCATTATATTATAGAGTATTTTCTACTGACGAGTTTAGTTTTTTAATTAGAAAAGATTCCAAAACTTATTTTTCTGAATTGAAATCTTATTTAACAAAGATTTTGATTTTTTTAGTAATTAAAGTGATTCCAGAATATTCGGAAACTATATCCAGGTTTTCGTCATTTTTTCAAAATAAGGAAACTACAATTTTAGGTTTTTGAGTAAAAAAAAATTTAAATAATACTAAATTTTCGCTATTTTCTCAATTGAAAGTCAATTTTAGTTTTTGTATATATGAAAAGGTCTACTATAAGAACTAATGTTTGATTTTGTATCGATGTATTTTATCTATTGACGATGGCCTCGTACACACGAATTGGGTTATCTTATTTGAAGAGGGGTTAGTAGTGAGGTGAATAGTGGTGAATATGAGAGATAAAGTTTTATATTGTTTAATACTGTATTGCACGTTATGTCTATTTTTACAGTGAAGCAGCGCCATCTGTTGTTAGCTTGACTCATTCTGTACTTAAGTTTTTTTCTTCTACAGCCAATTTTATTTGTTTTACATTGAAGGCATATTAAAGCTTTTGGGCTTAGTGCCGATGGGGTATAATGTGATAATTAATAATTTTAAAAGAAATTAATATTAACAGAAACTAATGTCGCCATGAAAGGAGCTCGAACCTAGGAAGAATTTGATATGTTAAGCTTTCATTGTCTCGTGGAATATTCAAGGTCAGATCTGAGTGGGAGTTTAACATAATTTTAGATTTTTGTATATTCCCTCAACCTAAAGTTCAGAAAATCAATCTTATCATCCGTGACAGGGACTCAAACCCAGGAAGATTGTAATATGTTATGCTAATTTAAAGTAGAATTTCTGAGTATGGGAACTATTTAGCCAGAAACTGATGCTGCCGCGACTGGGGCTGGAACCTAGAGAGATATTGATATGTTGTGCTAAGTTGTCGACTTGCTAACCAACTAAGCCACAACAAAGACGTCTCTGTGATATTTATGATCAGATCTAAAAGGGAGGTTCATATTATTTTAGATTTTTGTATATTTTCTCAAGCGTAAGTTCTGAAGATCAACCCCATAATTGTATTCAATTTATTGTAAAATTTCTGTGTAATACGAGCATTTAGTCAAAAATTGATGTTGCCGCGACTAAGGCTCGAACCTAGAAAAATTTTGATATGTTATGCTTAATAGTTGACTTGCTAATTAACTAAAAAACAACACAGACGTCTCGTGTGATAATTATGGTCAAATGTGTAAGGGAGGTTAATATATTTTATAGATTTTAGTATATTTTCGCAAGCTAGAGTTCCGAAGATCAACCTCATGATCAGGAGTAGGCAGCCCATACCACCAGTAGCCGATGAATTTTTTTAATTATCGTAAATACCGCGATCATTAATAAAACTAGTAAAAATGAGTATTAAAATCAATCAGTCGGAATATGGATGTTAACAGAATAGGTTGGTGCCGCTTTGTTGAAAAAAGACAAAAACAACATAGGCAAGAAACAATTCAAAATCCAATTTATAGCAACAAAATATATGTTCTAGTAACAAATGATATTTTCTATCCAAAAATTTGATTACAGAAAAATGTTTAATAAAAATATTTTTCTTTGAAAAATTGTTCGATAAAAATTATATTTTAGAGAAATATTTTCGATAAAAATATTTGTCTGTAAAATTTTCGATATATAACAAAAAAATTTCAAATCTTCTATAGAAAAATTTTTGATAAAAAAATTTTTTATAGAAAAATTTTTGATAAAAAAATTTTCTATAGAAAAATTTTTGATAAAAAAATTTTCTATAGAAAAATTTTCGATAAAAAAATTTTGTATAAAAAAATTTCTATAGAAAAAATTTCTATAGAAAAACAATGGAGTAGAAAACTTTTTCTTTTTAAAAACTTAAAAAAACCTATTTTTTGTTAAAAGTATAAAAAAACGGCTTTTTCGTCGCTCTATTCTCTTTGTGCCGACCCGTGCTCATGATCGTTTTCAACTTAAAGTAGAACTTGTGTGTGACTATGTTAGCCAGAAATTGATGCTGCCATGACTGGGGCTCGAAGCCAGAAAGATCAATCAAGTTGTTTCTGTTCTTAAATTTATTATCTGACCGTCGGGAAGGCATTGAAACTTTGAGTTCTATAACGTGTGATTCCTAATAGTAGGGTTAGAGAGGAATGTTAAAGGGGAACTGTTTATGTTAACATGAATAATCCGCTTCTTTGAGATGAAGAGGATATATGTGTTAGGATTGAACCTCAATTTTTACAATACATATGTCTTTACTCAGTCTGGTTAGGTTAGATTTTATCTAAGTGGATAAAGGGAGATCAGAAGTAAATAGTGTTAACACTAAGTCTTGATATAGTCCGATTTCAATTTTCGTCTTTAAATAATTCTTTCATTGAGTTGCACATATTACATATCTTAAACTTTAAACGAGCAATAATTGTATATAATTTTGATAAAGTTTGGACGGTGGGTACCTTTATATCGTATAGATCGAGTAAGAAGGGGCATTTGCCGCTAATGGGGTTAAGCGGGTAGAATGGGGAAAAATCAAAAATGAAATGTCTCCTCTCGTTTTGAACAACTATGGATATCAGAGGACCGGTGTTTGGTACTTCTTCTAAACAACGCCCGATAAGGGGTACAAAAGGGTGAAAATATATTTTTTGGAACTTTTTTAACCCCTCTTATCATTTGAACCAAAAAATATAAAAAACAAGTAAGAAAGTGCTATAGTCGGTCAAGCCCGACCATACGATACCCTTCACAACTAATGTCAAAGGTGTTCTTTTTCCTGTATAAAGACAAATATTTGCTAAATTTTGCCATCATACAAACATATTCTCAAAACTTATGCATCTAAGCTGTTTCCGTCATTTGGACTTATATAAAAGCTTATAAATGTGGGCCGATTATCCCGAAATTTGGTAAATTGATTACAGTTATTACAAAAATTATGTATGCAAAAAATAAACTTAAAATTCTCATTGTCTTCGGATTTAGGAGCGTTTTAGTGAATTTTGTCTCATTTAGTGCGTTTTGAGAAAAGAGTTTGTATGGGAGCTATGGTCAAATGTTCACCGATTTCAACGAAATTTGGTACAGTGATTTAAATTTTTATAAGCAGTATTGGTTTTCAATTTCATGAAAAAATATTTATATTTGTGGCCAATATATCAATTCCGGGAAGTGGGACCTATGGGAGGTACCATAAATAATAAACCGATTTTGACGAATTTCAATAGCCATGGTTCCATTATCAAAAAAATGATCTGTGCCAAATTTCATCAAACTATCTTTAGAATTGCGACCTGTAGTTTGATTACAAGGTTTACATGGGGGTCCAGCCAGCCAGAGAAACGGATGGACGGACGAACGGACATCGCTAAATCGACCCAGAAAGTGATTCTAAGCCTATTGGTATACTAAAAGATGGGTCTAAGACAAATATTTCTATGCGTTACATACATCAGCACAAACTTATAATACCCTTTCCACCCATGGTAGTGAAGGGTATAATAACATTTTTATTTAATACATATTTGGTACTTTTTTCATTACGTGGGTAAAGCGGATAAAAAGGGATAAAATGATAACTTAACATCTAATAAAGTAACATGAGTAGAAGCAAAATGTTAACTGTATTTTAATAAAATGTACCAAGTTCAATTGGTACCAAAAAAGTACGGAACTTTTTTGAAATTAGGGGATCAAAAGGGGAAAAAATGGTAACGTTAGTACTTTTTAAGTACAAGGTCTAAAAAACAATTTGAATTTCGTTTTTACCAGCAGCAAAAATAAGAAAACTTAGGTATGGTGTTGTATTAGGTCCCGTATTTTTAAGAAACTCAGGTTCCATCTACGACTGCGACAGTTCCCGCTTCAAAATTCTAAGAAAAAGAGCAACTACCAGTTTTTTAATCCCCTAATACAGTTCTAGTGAAATCTTTGTTTTACTTAGATTTCGATACATTCCCAGCAAAACTTTGGTAATGGCAAGTACTCTGATAACTGGTTACCTTGTAACGACTACAACATACCATCCGAATAAATAATAAGTTATTACAGAAGTACTTATTTGTAATTAAGATGGTAATTAAAATTTAATGGCCCCGGTTCAAATCCCACCAGGGCAACAATTTTTTTAGTTTTTTTTTTATTAAAAGAGTCTTTTTAAATGATTTTTGAATTTTAAGAACTTAAATATTATCTTCTGTAAAAAAATTTGTAAAACTAACTCACGTTAATGAAAAAATACCATCATGAGTCAATTTTGATTATTTAGGGGATGTTGAATACCAAACACGATTCTAATTGGTCTTAACTTGGTAAGCCCAACTTATCTGGTTCATCCTTCATCTCAATTGTGGACACACACCTCCACATGGTATCACCCGGGGAGCTAGTTTAACACCCATTAATATTGTGAGTTAACATGTTCTGAGAGTTGTCCCATAAGATCGATAAAAATGGGTTAGGATTACGGGCTAGTAACCCTCTCTTGAAAAAAATACAATGAAGAGGATAAAATTAGAATTGAAATGTCTCACTACCTAATGTTAGAGGAGGATGTCCGAAACTTCGATAGAAAGACCAAGTAGAGGAACATTTTTCAAAGCTTGGCCTATAAATTGGAGAATATTCGCACAATTGGAGAATATTCGCACAAGATCGAAATCCAACCTTAACAGGTTGTAACATTTAAGTAAGTAAGAGTCAATCTTATGTAAAAACTTATACAAAAAAGAAGATTTAAATTGTTTAAGTTTTAAAATAATTTTAAAAAAGTTTTAAAATAATTACAAAAAATCGTATAAAAATATTTTTCCAAAAATTACAACAAAGGAAAAAAAAAGCAGGGAAAAAACAAAGTTATTTTCACATGATTTTGGATCTAAAAATAAAAATTGTTTATATTAATTATAAGCTGCTAAGTTTTCAACATATGAAGTAGCTCAGTGGAAGAGTCTCTGCCTAGCAGTCGGAGGGTCTGGGGTCGAGTCCCCAATTGGTAAGTACTTGCAATTGGTAAGTACTTGCCTCCAATGACATCCCCATGTTAATGTAATGACTTAAACAGCGAATGAGTAAGTAGTTCGTGTTCAATAGTTTAACTGTTTAACTCATTATTTGGTAATGAAAAGTTTTACTGGGTTTGTATGCTTAAAAAAAGCATTTTTGTTAAAAAAAAATTTGTTTATTATGATATCAAAAGCAAAGTTTATTTTTAAAAATTCCAAAATTTCATTAAATCATAAAGTTAATTTTTCAATCTAGAGTCAGGCAAAGTTATTATGAATGTTGGATTTCTTGATACTGCATCCACAGATGAATGACTTAATATATTCATAAATTATTTAATACAATTAACACACAAAGGGAAGTATGTAAATCTCATTAGGGCATTAGGCGGGTACAGGAAAAGGAGGAAATAGCAGGTAAGATTGAGGATGAAAGAAATATAAAATTTGTCAAAGAAACTCTTTAAGTATTATTCCAAATTTGTTTTTTATCAAATTTGGTTAAGAAGAGAGATTTTCTTATTCAATCACCCTAATATGGTATAAATATTTTTACAAATACATATTTATAGGATGTAAATAAGTATATAAAAAAGTAAATATATGTAGATGTAAAATTGCCATAAGCGTAATGTAATAAAGTTGAAAATTTGTGCAACATTGACATCCACTCAACAGTAGCAATTTATTGCCGATCCCATACGCACAACAATGTTACCCAAAGGAATTTTATATAACAGAAACAACAAAAAAAAACCGAACAAAAAAGCAAAATTATTATAACAGCGATATAAAATATATAAATAATACATATGTATGTATACCGTAGTATATACTTACATATGTATACATAATGGCCATATGCATTTACAATGACAACATCCTCATAAACTGGCCAATATGGAGCGGTAGTTGCAAGCAGTCAGAGGCAACATTACTCATTCGATAGGGGTCATTGTAATGGCAATGGAGTTAAAATTTAAATAAAGTGGGACATTCATCAATATAAATTTTTTATGGAAAAAATCTACAGGGTCCACAACTACAACAACAATAAACGAAAAAAGACACAAACACAACAATATAGCTTTTGCCTAGAATAATGCAGTTTCATAAAGTTCATTCATTCTGGGTGGAGGCAAAAACGTATAACTGCCGTTTATATAAAATGTCATTATAAATGGATGAAAGTGTGCAACGAGGATACGAGTATTGATGCTCAACGATGATGGCTAACAAGGCTACTTTGGTTGAAAATTAACATTCTCAATTTTTTTTTTTGCCAATTTTTTCAACCTTTAGAGTTTTACTGCATTTTTTGTTTTGTTTTTTAAGCCGTTACATAAATATTAATAAAGTAAAATTTTATTATATATTTTAAAAATTAAACAAATTGAACATTTATGGCCGGAACAATAAAATTAAGTTTATCCGCAAAAAAAGCAAAAAAAAACTCTATTATAACTTTCATTAGTTTAAAACTTTCACTTGTCCTGGGTCAGGTATTTTTAGATATGTATCAATTATGTTTGAGATAAGAAAAGTTTTAATTAAAAACCAAAAATTGTGGAAAATAAAAATTTATTACAGGAAAGTTAAAATAATGTTTTAAATCACTTACAATCTAGTCATGGATTCTCGTTTGAACCAGCATTCGAAAATAGTAAATATTTATATTACACTAGACGTTTAATTTGTCGGGACAAACTGTGAGTCGAAAAGGGATTTTCTCTAACCAACTGTTAACAGTTAAAAGAAAAATTGTGAACAACCGGGGGCCTACTTAAATATTTGAATTTCCACTTTGAAACTGATTCTTTACTTGACACTTAAGAGTCTGGCTAGACTTTCGAAAAAATGCTCTTGAAATAACCAAAAGATTTGATAAAGTCGATCTAAAAACTCTCCAAGCAGAGTCTTTTTGCATTTCTAATTATAATATTTCCGATATCACAATAAAGCCTGGTTCCAGAGTCGAATCAAATCCATCACAGAAGGGAACAAGTTTTCTGTTAAATATTAATTTTATCATGTAGTTCTGTGAAATATGGCCTACAGCGGCTTTGTGTGTTACAAAGAAGGATATCATTCCGATAAGATCTAGGGGACACACGTTAGTTAGTACGCGAATACAAAGCATAACGTATCAAATTCTTCCTGGGTTCGAGCCCCAATCACGTTTACATTAATTTCTGTAATTATTAATTTCTATTTAAATCCACAATCGGAGGCAAGCACACGTCGTCGATGTAAAAGAAATTAGATTGGCTTTAGAACAAAAAGCTTAAATAATGCGTCTTCCTAATAAGAAATGGCACACACTATTCTAAAAATATACATGTATTGCAATAACAGTGTTTAACAAAATCTTTATCTCCAATTTTCAACATCTTTCACCTTTCTACTAACTCCTTTCTGTCTCAAGGAGTGTAATCGCAACTTTCCAGCTCATAACTAGAGCCTGCTGTGGCTTAGTAAGTATGCAAGTCGGATACTAAGAACAACATATCAAATTTCACTGGATTCAAACCCCAATCATGCCAACATTAATTTCTGTAATTATTAACTTCTACTCAAATTTTTAATTTCAACAGCATCCTCCATTGACGATAAGCCCTACAACATTAACACGCAGTCGATGTAAAAGAAATAAAATCGTCTGTAGAACAAAAAGTTTAAATACTACGTTAAGTTTGCAACAGATGGCGCTACTTGAATGTTCCTTAAATAGACATGACGTACAATAACAGTGTTAAATAGTATAAAGGTTAACAACATATCAAATTAGCATCCGTCATCGGCGGTAAGACCTACAGCATGAACACGCCCTCGATGTAAATGAAACAAAATTGGCTGTAGAACAAAAAGCTTAAATTCTATGTCAAGCTAACTACAGATGGCGCAACTAGAATGTTCTAAAAATAGACATTATGTAGAATTAAAGTGTTATATCTCATTTGAACCAGCTTTTACCATTCTACTAACGAAGGTAACCCAATTCTTATATTAGCAGGGAAAAGGGGTCTGAGAACAAGTGGGATATCATCACGGGTCGGCGCAAAGAGAACAGAACAAAATTTTTATACTTTTAACTAAAATAGGTATTTTTTCAATGTGTAGTTCTAACGTTTTAAGAAGAAAAAGTTTTCTACTCCATTTTGTTTTAATATTTTCATCAAACATTTATCCATAGAAAATTTTTTTTACAAACATATTTCTTTAGAAATTTTTTTATCAAAAATTTTTGCATCAAAATTTTTTCTATATAAAATTTCTTATCAAAAATTTTTCTATAGAAAATTTTTTATCAAAATTTTTTCATAGAAAATTTTTTATTAAAAATTTTTCTATAGGAAATTTTTTATCAAAAATTTTTCTGTTAAAAATTTTTTATTAAAAATTTTTCTATGGAAAATTTTTTATCAAAAATTTTTTTATGGAAAATTTTTCTATCGAAAATTTGTTTATCAAAAATTTTTCTATAAAAAATTTTCTTACAAAAATTTTTCTATAGAAAATTAGTTTATCAAAAATTTTTCTATAGAAAATTTTTTATCAAAAATTTTTCTATAGAAAATTTTTTATCAAAAATTTTTCTATAGAAAATTTTTTTATCAAAAATTTTTCTATAGAAAATTGTTTATCAAAAATGTTCTATAGAAAATTTTTTATCAAAAATTTTTCTATAGAAAATTTTTTATCAAAAATTTTTCTATAGAAAATTTTTTATCAAAAATTTTTCTATTAAAAATTTTTTATCAAAAATTTTTCTATGGAAAATTTTTTATAAAAAATTTTTTTATGGAAAATTTTTCTATCTAAAATTTGTTAATCAAAAATTTTTCTATAGAAAATTTTCTTACAAAAATTTTTCTATAGAAAATTTGTTTATCAAAAATTTTTCTATAGAAAATTTTTATCAAAAATTTTTCTACAGAAAATTTTTTAGCAAAAATTTTTCTATAGAAAATTTTTTATCAAAAATTTTATTATATAAGATTTGTTTACCAAAAATTTTTCTATGGAAAATTTTTTATCAAAAATTTTCCTATGGAAAATTTTTAATCAAAAATTTTTTATGGAAAATTTTTTATCAAAAATTTTTCTATAGAAAATTTTTCTATGGAAAATTTTTAATCAAAAATTTTTCTATAGAAAATTAGTTTATCAAAAATTTTTCTATAGAAAATTTTTTATCAAAAATGTTCTATAGAAAATTTTTTATCAAAAATTTTTCTATAGAAAATTTTTTATCAAAAATTTTTCTATAGAAAATTTTTTATCAAAAATTTTTCTATAGAAAATTTTTTATCAAAAATTTTTCTATAGAAAATTTTTTATCAAAAATTTTTCTATAGAAAATTTTTTATCAAAAATTTTTCTATGGAAAATTTTTTATCAAAAATTTTTTATGGAAAATTTTTCTATCGAAAATTTGTTAATCAAACATTTTTCTATAGAAAATTTTCTTACAAAAATTTTTTATAGAAAATTTGTTTATCAAAAATTTTTCTAAAGAAAATTTTTATCAAAAATTTTTCTACAGAAACTTTTTTTCAAAATTTTTCTATAGAAAATTTTTTATCAAAAATTTTATTATAGAAGATTTGTTTACCAAAAATTTTTCTATGGAAAATTTTTTATCAAAAATTTTTCTATGTAAAATTTTTAATCAAAAATTTTTTTATGGAAAATTTTTTATCAAAAATTTTTTTATGGAAAATTTTTTATCAAAAATTTTTCTATATAAAATTTTTCTATGGAAAATTTTTTATCAAAAATTTTTCTATAGAAAAGTACTTTATCGAAAAATTTTTCTATAAAAAATTTTTTTATCAAAAATTTTTCAATAGAAAATTTTTTATCAACAATTTTTCTATAGAAAATTTTTTATCAAAAATGTTTCTATGGAAAATTTTTTTATCAAAAAAAATTTTCTTGCAACAGTTTTTCTATGGAAAATTTTTAATCAAAAATTTTTTTATGGAAAATTTTTTATCAAAAATTTTTCTATTAAATATCTAAAAAAATAATATAAAAATTTGAAAATTGTTTAATATTAGAATTTTTTTCTGTTTTGAAAAATATTCCCAATATTTACAAAAATATTCCCAATGTTTACAAAAATAATAGTGTTGTGGCAACAATGTTCGAGATTATATTTTTTTGTCCGCTCGAACCATGTTTTTTATGGCTATAAATCGGATTTTGATTTACTTATTGCCTATTTTGTTTTAGTATTTTCTTTAACAAAGCGGCACCAACCAACTTTGTTAACATCCAAATTCCAACTGAATGATGTTAATACTCAATTTCACGAGTTTTATTGATGATCGTGGTATTTACGAAAATTAAAAAAATCAACGGCTGCTGGTGGTATGGGCTGCCCACTCCTGGATATCATTGAAAACGCAATGGGCTCAGTATATTTCAAGTCCTTATGAATATGAGTAGTATATCTTCCATCACAAATGTTATCATGCAGCTGTATAGGAGCCGGAATCCATTACCTGCAGGCTCATGAAATGTTATTCTTACATTCATTTCCATAACTACAAAGTAAATCGATTGGATGAGCCTAATGGAGATCGTAAGAAAGTAATATTTTTAATATACCTAGTCTTTAACGAGTTTTAGTCAAATTTAAGATTTCTAGGGAGATTATCCTGTTCTAAAGAACTTGGATAAGTTTGGAATCTCTTCATTACAAAATCATGGAAAGACTTATCAAAATTTAAACATTGTCTAGTCATAGTGTAGATACAACTCGTCATAGTTTATAATAGCAAAAGTTAAGTCATCGAAATATTAGCCTGATCTTGGATATATGTATGTGTGCATCAACAAGTCATCGACTAGTCATCGACTAGTCATAGTCTAGTTATCTTCTATTCACAGTCAAAATAGTCTAGATATAGACTAATTAATGTCTGGTCATATATAATTTAATATTTTAATTTAGTCATCGACTAGTTATTTAGTATTTGGTTGACCGATCCTTGCTCGGAGCTTTATGATAAGCATTTTTTGCAAATATTCAGTTAATTTCGAATTGTTTTATTTATTTTTTCCGATCAACACATAGTTTTCATAGTTTACAGATTAACTCATTTTGAAAAATTTTGGAAATTGGTCATACAAACAGAAACCTCCGTCGACTCATGCGCAACAACTTTGCTAAATATTATAGCCTGATCAAATGCACAGTTTACGATTTATTTCATTTTGAGTAATTTTCAGTGGCGCCACCTGAAGTTGTTCATACCAACTAAGAAACCTTCGTCTGCTTAATCGTAACAACTTTTCTAATGATTATAACATGATCAAATGCACAGTTTACGATTTAATTAATTTTGAGTAATTTTCAGTGTCGCCACCTGTTGGACTTTGGTCATTCCAATTAATAAACCTTCGTCGGCTTATCCGCAACAAATTTGCTAAAGATTATAGCATGATTAAATGTACAGCTTACGATTAAATTGACTTTGAGTAAATTTCAGTGGCGCCACCTGTCGAAATTTCTTCATACCAATTAAGAAACCTTCGTCGGCTCATGTGATTAAATGTACAGCTTACGATAAAATTGACTTTGTGTAATTTTCAAAAGCGCCACCTGTCGGAAATTATTCACACCAACTAAAAAACCTTTGCCGGCTCATGCGCTACAACTTTGCTAAAGATCATAGCATGAGCAAATATACAGTTTACGATTTAATTAATTTTTAGTTATTTTCAGTGACACCACCTAACGGAAATTAGTCTTACCAACTTAAAAACCTTCGCCGGCTTATCCGCAACATCTTCGCTAAAGAGCATAATATGATCAAATTCACAGTTTACTATTCCATAAAGAACATACATACAAAAATTCATTTGTTTAAAAGTTATAATATATAACTCATTTTTTCCCTTTTTATCCACTACTTTCAAAAAGTTTCATATGCTTATTTGGTACTTCTTTGGTACCAATTGAATTCGGTACATTCCCAGCAAAACTTTGGTAATGGCAAGTACTCTGATAACTGGTTACCTTGTAACGACTACAACATACCATCCGAATAAATAATAAGTTATTACAGAAGTACTTATTTGTAATTAAGATGGTAATTTAAACTGAATGGCCCCGGTTCAAATCCCACCAAGGGCAACAATTTTTTTTAGTTTTTTTTTTTATTAAAAGAGTCTTTTTAAATGATTTTTGAATTTTCAGAACTTAAATATTATCTTCTGTAAAAAAATTTGTAAAACTAACTCACGTTAATGAATAAATACCATCATGAGTCAATTTTGACTATGTAGGGGATGTTGAATACCAAACAAGATTCTAATTGGTCTTAACTTGGTAAGCCCAACTTATCTGGGTCATGCTTCATCTCAACTGTGGATACACCTCCTCATGGTATCACCCGGGGAGATAGTTAATATTGTGAGTTAACATGTTCCGAGAGTTGTCCCTTAAGATCGATAAAAATGGGTTAGGATTACGGGCTAGTTACCCTCTCTTGGAAAAAAATACAATGAAGAGGATAAAATTACAATTGAAATGTCCCACTACCTAATGTTAGAGAAGGATGTCATGTCCGAAACTTCGATAGAAAGACCAAATAGAGGAACATTTTTCAAAGCTTGGCCTATATAATTGGAGAATATTCGCACAAGATCGAAATCCATAGAATTCTAAAATATGCTCGGACTTTGACCTTAACAGGTTGTAACATTTAAGTAAGTAAGAGTCAATCTATTGTAAAAACTTATACAAAAAAGAAGATTTAAATTGTTTAAGTTTTAAAATAATTTTAAAAAAGTTTTAAAATAATTACAAAAAATCGTATAAAAATATTTTTCCAAAAATTACAACAAAGCAAAAAAAGCAGGGAAAAACAAAGTTATTTTCACATAATTTTGGATCTGAAAATAAAAATTGTTTATATTAATTATAAGCTGCTAAGTTTTCAACATATGAAGTAGCTCAGTGGAAGAGTCTCTGCCTAGCAGTCGGAGGGTCTGGGTTCGAGCCCCCATGGGATCATAAAAAAAATTTTGTATTTCGTTTAAAAATATATGTTTTTAATAAAACAACAACAAAAAAGTTGTTGCTGTTGTTGTTGTTGCTTTCAAATTGCTTACCCAAGTCATTACTTTTCTGCAATTGATAAGTACTTGCCTCCAATGACATCCCCATGTTAATGTAATGACTTAAACAGCGAATGAGTAAGTAGTACGTGTTCAATAGTTTAACTGTTTAACTCATTATTTGGTAATGAAAAGTTTTACTGGGTTTTATTAAAACGCAGTTAACATAATTCCTATTCATATTACTTTTGAGATGTTAAGTTATCATTTTATCCCTTTTTACCCATTTTGGCCCCATAATCAAAAAAGTACCAAGGACGTGTTCAATATTTCTTTCACATCTATTGACTGCAGTACAAAGTTCCTTTCTATATTCTTTGGTTTAAAATATAAGAGTGGGTTAAAAAAGTACCAAAAAAACTATTTTCACCCTTTTTTACCCCCTATCGGACATAGTTTCAAAAAAGTACCAAACACCTGTCCGCTTATTTTTATGGCTGCTTAAAACATAATTTTAATTTTGTTTCTATATCTATTACTTTCGGAGATATAACGTTTTCAATTTTTTCCCCTTTTTACCCATTTTTACCCTCTTAGAGGCAAAGGTTCCAAAAGTTCCTTCTTCTTCGATCTATACATCAAAAAAGGTACCCACTGTCCAAATTTTATCAAAATCGTTAGAGCCGTTTTCGAGATAGCCATTCTATATATATATATATATAGATATACTAGTATATATACATGCAATTATTGCTCGTTTAAGAATAAAAGATAAGATTATCTAGTCATAGACTGATCACAGTTTAGTCATTGTATAGTCATCGACAATTTGTTGACAATTTATTGACCATCTCATTGATGTTTTGATATCGACTGGTTCTAGTGATCACATTTTGATCAACTCTAAGTGGCGATCATCTTTACTTGATGTACGCTCGAAGCGCGGAGCAGATATAAACAGCGACCACCATCTAGTTATATCTAAAGTTCGTTTGAAGGTAGCGGCTCTGAGGTCAGAAACGGCAAAAGTCGATCGGAAAATTGATGTTGGGAAACTGGAATTAGAGCGACACCGAACTGCCTTTATAAAATCCATAAGGAATCGGCTTCCAGATATTTTAAACAACAACGCCGCAAATATAAAAGAAATCGGAAGGTGTATCACTCAGACATACAATGAGGTTGGTCAACAAACGTTAGGTTTTAAAGACCACAAAAGGAAAGTATGGCTCACCCAAGCAACATGGGACCTGGTTCAACAACGTAAAACCATAAAAAATGCGAGTCTAAATGCAAACGCTGATGTTGAAGAGCTTAACACAATGTACCGTGACCTGTCCAACAGAATAAAAAGGTCTGCAAGGAGGGACAAGAGAATGTGGGTAGATGAACAAGCGAGCCAAGCTGAGTCAGCTGCAAATAAAGGCGACATGAGGACCTTATACAATATATCAAGGGCGTTGTGTGGCAAACCTACCTACACCAATAGTCCCATTCTGAGTAGTAGCTGTACACTTCTCTCAACCCCGGATGAACAATTAATACGATGGATGAAACACTTCCAGTCAACATTAAACAATCCCATTGGATTAGAACCGCTGACGGAAGTGCAAAATGAAACCAACCATGACTGTTTATTCAGTGGAATTTCAGACAGCCCACCTACATTACAAGAAGTGAAGAATGCCATTAAAAGCCTTAAGCGTAACAAGGCCCCGGGCAATGACAATATATCAGCGAAGATGCTTTTATGTGACGTTGAAGGATCGGCGAGACTGTGGCACCCATTTGTGCGTAAAATATGGGAAGAAGAAGCTCTACCAACCTCCTGGAATGAAGGTATACTAGTCAAAATACCAAAAAAGAGTGACTCCAAAGACTGCAATAACTACAGGGGAATAACACTTCTTCCAATACAGAGCAAAATACTAAGTCGAGTAATTTTGAATAGAATGTCTGACGCAGTTTCTGAAACACTACGCGAAAATCAGTTTGGGTTCCGAGAGAATAGATCTTGTGTTGATCTAATCAACACAGTAAGAATAGTATTGGAGCAATGTAATGAATTCCGCACCCCCATTTATTTAGCGTTTATCGACTTTATGAAGGCCTTCGACAGTGTCAACAGGTGCTATCTATGGAGAATTTTAGAAAACCATAACATGCCAACGAAAATTCTGAACTTAATTCGGGCAATGTACGTGGACTTTAAATGCCGGGTTCTACATAAAGGTAAATTCTCTAATCCGTTCGAAGTTACTACTGGAGTAAGACAAGGATGTATATTATCACCTATACATTTTATCCTTGTCATCGACAATATAATGCGCACGGCACTGAATGGTAGACGTGGTATCCAATGGACACCATTTAAGCAACTAGAGGACTTGGAATACGCCGATGACGTATGTCTTCTAAGCCAAAGACCAGCTCACCTTCAAGAAAACACTAGCGCTAAAGGATTGTTGAGGCCCTATGCTCCACTGGGAGTCAAGGATAACAGAAGAAGAAGTTCTAGTGATAGTCTAGATCAAGGTTGGCCATTATTTGCGCGGCTGGGGAAAAACAACAATTTACATTGAACAAAAAAAATTCTTTACTCGTACTCAAAGAAAACACTTACAGCACTATATACTGCAATAACAATTTCAATGCTCATTTTTAGATTGAGCACTATCCTTCTACAACATTTGGCCAACCTTGGTCTAAATGTCATCTATTCAAATTCAACTATTCATAAGCGTAGAAAAGTCCAATCTAAACTTAAACTATGGCTAGTTGAAATCTTGTGCTATTCCTTCTCCAGTTTTGTATTGTCTGTAAAAATGTCTCCTGCCAAATTTGTGTTCCAGTCATGTGTTAAAGAATGCAAAACAAAAAAAATTATCATGATTTCTGATTGATTTGACTCAATCAATTTGAATGATTCGAATTAATTGGCAGTGAAATAGTTGAATTGTCTTTTTGTTGGTTTTGCTTTCAGCTTGATCTTACCGAATGATTGAAATGATAGTTAAACGAATTTATAGTGCGTGATTTACTCATTAAAGAGTGCTCTAAATAAAATTTGTAGTTGAATTTTCTTAAATAAAAATCAAACCTTTTAATATAAAAACTCTACAAAATACGCAAATATAATGACATATTGTACAAAATCATTTAGCATTAAAATGTTTACTTAGTACTCGGGTTTTGCAAAATTATCGACTTTTTTCGGAAATCCTCCCATTAAAGATTTTACAGTTGCTTCTGATACCTTTTTGGAGCATGTGTTCCACCTGCGCTTAAAATCGGACATGTTCTTGGAAATCTTTCCTGTGTTCTTCAATTCCTTTTTTACCAGAGCCCAATACCTTTCCACAGGCCGAAGTTCTGGACAGTTAGGTGAATTTGCCTCTCGTGGTACAAAAATGACATTATTCTTTGAGTACCACTCAAGTGCCTTTTTTCCATAATGGCATGATGCCAAATCGGGCCAAAAAATGTAGTAACTCTGTGCTCTCTTAAAAAGGGTAACAACCGTTTTTGTAGGCACTCCTTTATATAAATTTCGTGTTTATTGTGCCAGATGCCACAAATACTTTACTTCTTTTGCCACAACTGCAAATAGCTTGCCACACGAGAAACTTCTTAGGGAATTTTGTTTGTTTTTTTGTGCGAAACTCTTGCCGAACATTGCCCCGTTTATCAGCAACATAAAAATCTTGACCAGGAAGTTGAGAAAAGTCTGCCAGTACGTATGTTTCATCATCCATCACACAACAGGTGTATTTTTTTATAAAATCAGACTTTAATTTTTTCGCTCGTTTTTTTGCTTCTAAGTTCTTTATAGCATTGCGATCTGGAACCTTTTGGACTTTGTATGTCTTCAGTCCAGCATAAGCTTTGACTCTATGTGCAAAATTCGTAGAACATTTCACCGTACAAGCTGCTTTTCTTAAAGAAGTGTTAGGCGCTCTTCGAAAGAGTCGCTCGACTTCTTTTGCCTTACCAATATCTGTTGGACCTTTTTTCCTCCCTGATCCAGGTTTACTTTCAATGCTCAGGTTTTCCTTATACCGTCTGATGGCATTAGAAACCGTTCGAGGGTCAACTTTCAAATTTTTAGCTATTTTTTAAAAGTCCATGACGGATTTTTTTGAAAAGTTTTAATTATATTTTCACGAACTTTTTTTTCGCAGTCCATTTTGATTGAAATAACTATTGAAAATTAATAATTTCTAAAATAATAGTATCTGACATATCTATAGAAACTAACTTTATCAAAAAATAAATTATTTCTTGCACTATGGATAAATTTTGTCTAAAATAGTAAATGCATATTTTTTTTAGAACACTCTTTAGATTGATTTATTCCTACAATTTAGGCCAACATGTACCCAAAACCATGTTAGTAAATAGTAGTAGTTTTCTTTTTTTTTGTTGTATCCCAACTACAGATTCATTCTTTCTCAAACACACAAAATAGATGGATCATGTCCATTGCCATTGTATGGATTTGTATGGGCACGTACTATACTATGTGTGTTTGTAATTAAATGCTTAACCCAGCAAGCATTTATTATTAAATCTGGGAAAAAGAGTTCCTAAAATTCTTATTAAAATTAAAACACTTTTAATTTTGTTGTATTGAAGGAAAATCTAAGATATACAACTAATATAACTAAAATGTTTACTGGGTTTTTCTTTTGTACTATCATTTTTATGTACATAATTGTGGGAGTTTGTGTATGAGATTTCTTAATTTTTTTTTGTTGCTTAACAAGTGTGGTTGGGCACGCTTCATGAATTTTTGGTTTACCAAATCCTTTTTTGATGCTTTTAGTGACCATTGCGGTTTCGAGAGCCGAAGAGGAAACAAATTATAAGATATACATATTAAAAAAAAAAGACTGAAACTAAAAGGATTTCCAACGATTAATAGCACATATCATGAATAAAATGTATGTATGGACAAGCACATGCATTCAAAAATACCCACATACATACATACATATGAATCTCTAAATTGTTTGTACACGAATAGAGTGGAATGGATCGACCAACTTAATATTAAACTTTCATTCAACAAAATATAAATGTACTATGTGGTACAAACATACAATATAAATTAATACATTTTACCATCTGTCTGTCTTTAGTCCGAAAGTAGAAATATTTTTATTAGGGAACTTCCAGAAAATGTAAAATTTTAAAATTAGAAAGAGAAGAAACCCCCAATATTGCAATACAAGAAAACGGAACATTTAATTTTGATTTTAAAATTCTATTAAATTTGCCTTAGAGTATGCAACATTTTTTTTGACCCTAATACTCATCGAGTGGAAACACATGTATCACAACTAGAAATGTGTGCATATTTAAAAATACACTAACATATGAAAGTAATAAATTTTATTAAAATAAAACAAACCAAAATACCATTTCATCTACATTTACGATCTATCCACTACTAGACCAATGAAGATTCGACAAAGAAAAGAAAAGCAAAATAAAATAAATAGAATGAATAAATAATTGAACTTATGTAAAAATGAAAGTCATTTGGATAAAATTGATTGCAGTTTAAGTTAAACATCAGTTTTGTTAGAAATTCTCAGGCAATGTCAAATGTTTGAATAGATAAAGCTAAGAAAAATGCAAACGAATATGGAAAAAATGTAGTGTAAACATATAAGTGAATATATATTAGAGTGGTTAGTTAAAACAAGCAATGTATCCATTTTCTGGGTATAATTCTCATTTAGTTTGTTTGTAAATAACAATAAGTATTTAAGGTTTTGTTTCTAGACTATCAGTAGACTATGACTGGGCTATAACAGAACTATGACTAGACTATGACTAGACTATGACTAGACTATGACTAGACTATGACTAGACTATGACTAGACTATGACTAGACTATGACTAGACTATGACTAGACTATGACTAGACTATGACTAGACTATGACTAGACTATGACTAGACTATGACTAGACTATGACTAGACTATGACTAGACTATGACTAGACTATGACTAGACTATGACTAGACTATGACTAGACTATGACTAGACTATGACTAGACTATGACTAGACTATGACTAGACTATGACTAGACTATGACTAGACTATGACTAGACTAGACTATGACTAGACTATGACTAGACTATGACTAGACTATGACTAGACTATGACTAGACTATGACTAGACTATGACTAGACTATGACTAGACTATGACTAGACTATGACTAGACTATGACTAGACTATGACTAGACTATGACTAGACTATGACTAGACTATGACTAGACTAGACTATGACTAGACTATGACTAGACTATGACTAGACTATGACTAGACTATGACTAGACTATGACTAGACTATGACTAGACTATGACTAGACTATGACTAGACTATGACTAGACTATGACTAGACTATGACTAGACTATGACTAGACTATGACTAGACTATGACTAGACTATGACTAGACTATGACTAGACTATGACTAGACTATGACTAGGCTTTGACTAGTAACTCAACTGCTTCAGATTATGAAGTATAATCTGAAGCAGTTGGGTATAATTAAGAAATTGGGCTGGATGAATTACTTTGTTAATTGCTAGATTTATGGTTTTTCTATTAAAAGCAAGACCTATCATTAGCTTTTTTTACAGATTGATTGCCATTGAATGTCAAAAATATCATCAGCTAAAGAAAAACAATAATAGTAATACATTTCTTATGAAACACACCTTAATACATCACCAGGTAAATAAAAGAAAAACAAATAAATTACAGCTTTGTTAAATTTTATGCAAACAATTTCAGAGGAATCAAACGCTGACGAAAAATCACTTAATGTGCTTGTAAATATTTATGTATTTGCTATTAACGTTCATGTCACAACTTTCTGTTCTCATATGTGCTTTTAAAACAAATTTCAAACTTTCTTTAAGTCGTCTTTAAAAGTATTCATCGAAAATGATAAATCACCCAAAATCGTTTTTCATCTTTTCTTAAACATTTTTGTATTTATGTCTTAACTTAACAATTTCAAACTCTTACCTACACTTTTTTATAGGAAGTTTTTGTTTCGCTTAATTTTAACGGCTTTGCCTCAACAACAAGAGGCATTCGAAATGAAAGTGGAAACAATGACAAAACAATGCTACACGTTTCACAGGAAAACTCTGTTCGCTGATGTATTAAAAAACAACAGTAAGAAAAACTTTTCTTTTAACGAAAATCAGTGAAAACAGCTGAGTCCTTTTCTTTTTGGCCCCACAAATATCTAATACCTTAAGATGACATTCATGGAATCATGGCTTTAGCACCACTTTCTCACGAAATATAGCTAAAGTGTGTCTATGTATTTGGGGAGTTTTCCTTTTCTATTCTATCATTTGATTTAGTTGTTTTTCTTGCTAAAGACAAGGTGTTTTTTTCCTATGTTTCTTTTCTTTTTTTATATTTTGAAAATGAAACGTAACACTCGTGTATGCATAGAAGTAAAATTTATGACTTTTATAATAAAATAGCATCTGAAAAGGAAAAAAAAACATTTTGAAAGCTTGAGCATATGTACCAGAAGAAATTTAACAACCAAAAAAGAATATCAACAAAAAAAAAATACATAACAACAGCTTCAACTTAACAAATCTTAAAGGCAGTGTAATAAAAATTGACAGAATATTGCGATTAGAGTACCAAAGGTGCCGTTCTATGAAGGATAGTATGCATTTAAGGTTTTTGATTTTAGTACCTTTTATGGAAAAATAATAAATCTATATTTTTATTGAAAAGTTACAAAACTTTTATATTTTTAAAAGAAATTTTTCAAAAATTTCTTATTTTTATTAAACATTTTTCATAAATTTCTTATTTTAATATGATTTTTTTCAAAAATGTCTGTTTTAAGGAAATTTTTCAAAACTTTCTTATTTTTATAGGAATTTATTCAAAAGTTTCTTATTTTTATAGAAAATTTTTCAAAAATTTCTTTTTTTATAGGAAATTTTTCAAAAATTTATTACTTTTATTGAAAATTTTTCAAAACTTTTTTTTTTTTATAAAAATTTTCAAAAGTTTCTTATTTTTGTATTTTTTTTTTTAAATTTTTCTAAACTTTCTTATTTTTATAAAAAATTTATACAAATTTCTTATTCTTACAAATAATTTTTTAAGTTTCTTATTTTTATAGAAAACTATTCAACAATTTCTTATTTTTATAGAAATTTTTTCAGAAATTTGCTATTTTTTTAGGAAATTTTTTAAAAGATTCTTATTTTTACAGGAAATTTTTCTAAATCATTTTATTTTTATGGGAAATTTTTAAAAATTCTTATTTTTATAGGAAAATTTTCAAAAATTTCCTATTTAATAGAAAAGTTAAAAAAATTTCTTATTTTTATAGACATTTTTTTCAAAAATTTCTATTTTTATAGGATTTATTTTTTCAAAAATTTGTAATTTTTATATGAATTTTTTAAAAACTTCCTATTTTGATAGGAAACTTTTCAAAAATTTGTTACCTGTATAAGAAATTTTTTTAAAAATTTATTATTTTTATAGGAAATTTTTAAAAAAATTTTTATTTTTACAGGAAACTTTTTCTAAAATTTGCAAAAATTTTTTATGGGAAATTTTTCAAAAATTTTTTATTTTTTAAGGATTTTTTTCATAGATTTGTTATTTTTATAAGAAATTTTTTAAAACTTTCTTATTTTTATAAGAAATATTTTAACAAATTTTTATATTGTAGGAAATGTGTAAAAAATTTTTATTTTTATACGAAAATTTTTCAAAAATTTCTTATTTTTTAGGAAATTTTAAAAAAATTTCTTATTTTGATAGCAAATTTTTCAAAAATTTCTGATTTTTATAAGAATTTTATTTTAATTTCTTATTTTTATAGAATATTTTACAAAAATTTCTTATTTTTATAGGAAATTTTTCAAACATTTTTTAATTTTACAGGAAATTTTTCAAAAATTTCTTATTTTCTATGAAATTTTTCAAAAATTTTATATTTTTATAGAAAAATTTTCAAAAATTTCTTATTTTTATAGAAAGTTTTTCAGAAATTTCTTATTTTTATAGGAAATTTTTAAAAAATTTCTTATTTTTATAGGAAATTTTTAAAAAATTTCTTATTTTTATAGGAAATTTTTCGAAAATTTCTTATTTTCATAGGAAATTTTTCGACAATTTCTTATTTTCATAGGAAATTTTTCGAAAATTTCTTATTTTCATAGGAAATTTTTCGAAAATCTCTTATTTTCATAGGAAATTTTTTGAAAATTTCTTATTTTTTTAGAAAAATTTTCAAAAATTTTTTATTTTTATGATAAATTTTTTGAAGATTTCTTATTTTTATAGGAAACTTTTTAAAAATTTCTATATTTTTTACGAAATTTTTCAAAAATTTCTTATTTTTACAGGAAATTTTTCAAAATTTCTTATTTTTATAGGAAATTTTTTAGGAAATTTTAAAAAAATTTCTTATTTTGATAGCAAATTTTTCAAAAATTTCTGATTTTTATAAGAATTTTATTTTAATTTCTTATTTTTATAGAATATTTTACAAAAATTTCTTATTTTTATAGGAAATTTTTCAAACATTTTTTAATTTTACAGGAAATTTTTCAAAAATTTCTTATTTTCTATGAAATTTTTCAAAAATTTTATATTTTTATAGAAAAATTTTCAAAAATTTCTTATTTTTATAGAAAGTTTTTCAGAAATTTCTTATTTTTATAGGAAATTTTTAAAAAATTTCTTATTTTTATAGGAAATTTTTAAAAAATTTCTTATTTTTATAGGAAATTTTTCGAAAATTTCTTATTTTCATAGGAAATTTTTCGACAATTTCTTATTTTCATAGGAAATTTTTCGAAAATTTCTTATTTTCATAGGAAATTTTTCGAAAATCTCTTATTTTCATAGGAAATTTTTTGAAAATTTCTTATTTTTTTAGAAAAATTTTCAAAAATTTTTTATTTTTATGATAAATTTTTTGAAGATTTCTTATTTTTATAGGAAACTTTTTAAAAATTTCTATATTTTTTACGAAATTTTTCAAAAATTTCTTATTTTTACAGGAAATTTTTCAAAATTTCTTATTTTTATAGGAAATTTTTCGAAAATTTCTTATTTTCATAGGAAATTTTTCAAAACTTTCTTATTTTTATAGGAAATTTTTCAAAAATTTCTTATTTGTATAGGAAATTTTTCAAAAATTTCTTATTTTTTAAGGAAAATTTTCAAAAGTTTCTTATTTTCATAGGAAAATTTTCGAAAATTTCTTATTTTTTTAGAAAATTTTTCAAAAATTTCTTATTTTGATGGGAAATTTTTTGAAGATTTCTTATTTTTATAGGAAATTTTTCAAAAATTTCTTTTTTTTATAGGAAATTTTTCAAAAATTTCTTATTTTTATAAAAAAAATTTCAAAAATTTTGTATTTTTACAGGAAATTTTTCAAAAATTTCTTATTTTTTTTAGGAAATTTTTTTTATTTATTTTTTTTATATGAAATTCTTATTTTTATAGGAAATTTTTCAAAAATTTCATATTTTTATAAGAAATTTTTTAAAAATTTTCTACTTTTATGTTAAATTTTTATTTTTTTTTTGTTTACTTTTATAGGAAATTTTTTAATTTTTTTTTTAATTTTAACAGGAAATTTTTAAAATATTTTATATTAGTAAAAAACGTTGTTCTTGAGAAAATACATGAAGACACAATTTATAGGTTTTTCTGGAATTAGCTATTAAAATGAGTTAAAAATTGGTTGACAATCAAACCGAAGTGATGAATTAGGCTTGACTGACAATACTTTATTCTTACATTCATAAAAATAAGTCTATACAAAATATTAAAAGATTTTCAATGAAACCTAAATTTCAAAAGTTTGAAATTAGAAAAACATTTGTGTTCATAATTCCCTAGAAGCCTATTGTGTGCATATGCTACGAGTGCGATATTACCTATTCCATGTGTCGGTATAAGTGTTTTTCAAATAAAAATATATTTATTTATGTAAGTGGTTGTGTTTACACAAATTTCTAACAAAAAACAAATATACAAACACATACACACACACACAGTCAGGCACAGACTTTTCATTCATACATTTATAACTTTTTTTGATTTATTTTTCAAACATTATGTAGAAATTTGTATATAACAACATTTATTTAAATAAACATAAATACAAATGTATAAGTGAAAAACAATAAAAACAAAATTGTTTAGAGGTTCATACCACAGGGATTTCTCTAACGAAGGGATATATGGATCAAAAATATTAGCATACATTTAGGGGGTTTTTGGAAATTTATTTAATAAAAATCGAAAATTTTAAAATAAAGTTATTACGATTTCTAGATTTTTAGTAATTTTTATTAAATTCAAGTTCTTTATTAAATAAATTAAAGGAAAAAAATACTATTCAAGAGAATATTTGCTTCAAAATAATAGCATATATTTATGGGTTTCCTGAAATCATTGAATAAATTCGAATAAAATTTTAATTGAATTTTGTAACTTTCTAAGACTTTAATCATTTTTATTAAATATGATTTAAAATTTGAATACAGCAAAATTTCTGAAGGTCCTTTTTTGAGACATTCTACTGTATTTTAAAGTATTTTTTTTAACAATCTGTGACTCTCACCCATTTCAGGGTCATAGAACTTGGAGCAATTTTCTGCATTTATATTTTAGTCGCTGACTTATTTGTTTGTGTATATTAATTTTTAAACATATTTATATTTTATTACTTTCGCCTGCCAACATTTGCTGGGTAATAAATTTGACTTTACACATTTAATGCGTTTTTCATACAAATATTATAAATTATGGTTATTAAATTTAGGTTTATGTTTTCTATTTCTTTTTTTATATATTTTATTTTTTTAAATTTAGCGACACTTTATGTAGGTTTTTTTGAAATATTCTCTAAAAAAAAAGAAAGAAAAAGATGAAATGTTGGCGTTAAAATGCTGTAAACACAAGATTTATTTATAATTTCCCAGCTGAAGTAAGACGTAACTGGCGAAAAACATTTACCTATGGATAAGCTAGATTTTATAGGATTTTAGATCCTGTAGTAACACATACATACAAGCACTAACGTTTAAGAGGAAGGTAAATATTATGGCCAACCTAAGTTTTTTTTTTTTTTTGAATAGTTAAAAGTGCATCTGATACTATTGCACGACTGACAGCATCTGACATGAATTTTTATGTAAGAAAATATAAAAACATACAACTCAAGCAAAATTTAAATGGGAGGGTTCAGTCATAAAAAAAAACCTAAAAATTTTCTAGTTTTTATAGGAAATTTTGAAAAAATTTCGTACTATTTTATAAATCTTTTCTTGAATTTAATATTAGATTTTAGGATTAAAATGTAAAAACCTTATATCTGAGTACCACCCTAATTTATTTACCTATTATTGCGTTTAGTACCACTCCAACATGTTGTAAATACATGTATGGTCTATAGTCGTATAGTCAGTGGAAATGTAGGTTAAACTTCTCATAAAAATTCATGACACGAGAAAACTAATCTGTGATGTAATAGATTGTTTTCGTAGTATCATCATCGTCATCGTCATTGTTTTATATGTCAAGATATGGATTTCAGATTCTGAGAGCCCAAATGTACATAACTCAAGCATTTTATTTGTGACTAAAAATAAATAAATCAATTCTTAATTTTTTTTTTTTCCAGAAATGTGCAACTTTAGCTGGATTAGCAAGATTCAACTCCTTCATACAGACTTTGCCTAACGGCTAAGAACACAATTTCAGGTAAACTGAGATAGAAAAATAATTTAATTTCAAATTTTAAGCAGAAAAAGTAATAAAACATACAAAAAACTCATAAATATTTTTTTACAAGTTTGATTTTTAAAGGAAATTTTTTATAAATCGCACTTTTTCAACAAGAGGGTATTAACTCAAAATTTCTAAATGTTCACTTTTTTAAAGAAATTAAATTGTATTAGTCTTATCTACCCACTGTAAAAATCTGACATCATTCTCACTATAATTTCACCAAAAAACTACAGTTTTACCCCTCTTCCTTATGTGAAAGTAGTAGTAAAATAAAATAGTTTTTTGACTCTACTGAAAATTTAAAAATTTTGAGTTAATACCCTCTTGTTGATCAAAAGCGAAATGTTCTATTTTTATAGTAATTTTTTAAAAAAGTTCTCTATATATATAAGACATTTCTCAATTTTTTTACTTTTATAGGAAATTTTTCGAAAATTTATTGTTTTTGTGGGAAAATTTTCAAAACATTATAATTATACCCTTCACCACCAAATGTGGCATAGAAATATGTCTTAGACCCACCTTTTAGTATACCAATAGGCTTAGAATCACTTTCTGAGTCTGGCTGGACCAGCCAGCACAGATAATTTCTTTGATAGTGGGGCCAATGCCATTTTAATTCGTCAAAATCGGTCCATTATTTTAGGTACCTCCCATGGGTCCACTAATAAACTTCAAATTTACATTATCTTCAGAAATTTCAATGTGAAATTTTTATAAAATTTCCTATGGAAAAATGAAATTTTGGAAAATTTTCCTAAAAATAAGAAATTTTTGAAAATTTTCTTAAAAAAAGTAGAAATTTTTGAAAAATTTTCCATAAAAAACGAAATTTATCAAAAATTTTCCTATAAAAAAAAAGAAACCTTTTAAAAATATTTATAAAATATTTTTTTAAGAATTTCCTATAAAAAATTTATAAAAAGTTTTAATAACAACAATAAGTTTTTTTTTAATTCTCTATAAAATAAGAAATTTTTGAAAAATTTCCTATAAAAATAAGAAATTTTTGAAAAATAAAAAATAAGAAATTTTAAAAAAAAATTTCCAATAAAAACTAAAATTTTTTTATTATAAGAAATTTTTTAAAAATCTTCTATAAAAATAAAATCTTTTTTTAAGTTTCCTATAAAAACAAGAAGTTTTTGAAAAACTTTCCTATAAAAATAAGATATTTTTAAAAAATTTCTCAAAAAAATAAGAAAAAATTTAAAAACTTTTATTTAAAAATAAGACATTTTAAAAAACATGCTATAAAAATAAGAAACTTTAAAAAAAATTCTTATAACAATAAGAAATTTTTGAAAAATTTCCTATAAAAATAAGAAATTTTTGAAAAATAAGAAATAAATAAAATAAGAAATTTTTTAAAAAATTTCCAATAAAAACTAAATTTTTTTAAAAATCTTATATAAAAATAAGATCTTTTTTTAGGTTTCCTATAAAAACAAGAAGTTTTTGAAAAACTTTCCTATAAAAATAAGATATTTTTAAAAAATTTCTTAAAAAAATAAGAAAAATTTAAAAACTTTTCTTTAGAAATAAGAAATTAAAAAAAATGTTATAAGAATGAGAAATTTTTAAAAAATTCCTTATAATAATAAGAAATTTTTGAAAAATTTCCTATAAAAATAAGAAATTTAAAAAAAAAATTCCTATAAAAATAAGAAATTTTTGAAAATTTCTTATAAAAATAGGAAATTTTTGAAAAATTTTTTACAAATATAAGAAATTTTAAAAAATTGCCTATAGAAATAATAAATTTTTAAAAAATTTCCTATAAAAATAAGAAATTTTTGAAAAATTTTTTCTATAAAGATATAAAATTTTTAAAGCCAAGTCATTTTTTAAAAATTTCCTATTATTATAAGAAATTTTTACAAAATTTTTTATGAAAATAAAAAACTTTTTAAAAATTTTATATAAAAATAAGAAATCTTTAACAAATTTCCTATAAAAATATATTTTTTTTTAATTTCCTATAAAACTAAGAAATTTTTTAAAAAATTTTTATGAAAAAACAAATTTTTGAAGAATTTCTTACAAAAATAAGAAATTTTCAAAAATTTCCTAAAAAAAATAGGAAATTTTTGAAAAATTTCCTATAAAAAATTTTTTAAAAATATCCTATAATGAAATTTTTTAAAAATTTCCTATAATGAAATTTTTTAAAAATTCCTATAGAAATATAAAAAAAATTTAATAAAATTCGTGTGGAAAAACGAAATGGAAAAAAGAAAAAATTTCCTAAAAATAAAATTTTTTGATAAATTTCTTAAAAAAATAGAAATTTTTGAAAAGTTTCCCATAAAAATAAGAAATTTATCAAAAATTTTCCTATTAAAATAAAAAAAAATTGAAAAATTTGTTTTTTTTTTAAATTACCTATAAAAAATTTTTAAATTTTTAAAAATTTGTTTATAAAAACAATAAATTTTTTAAAAATTCCATATAAAATAAGAAATTTTTGAAAAACTTCCTTTTTATAAGAAGTTTTTTTTAATTTCCTATAAAAATTGGAATATTTTAAGAATTTCCTATAAAAATAAGAAATTTAAAAAAAAATTATAATAATAAGAATTTTTTTTTAAATTTCTATAAAAATAAGAAATTGTTGAAAAATTTCCTTTATATATAAGAAATTTTTGAAAAATTTCTTATGAGAAAACAAATTTTTAAAAAGTTTCTTACAAAAACAAGAAATTTTTTTAAAAATTCCTATAGAAATAAAAGAAAAGTTTCCTAAAACTCCTCTGGAAAAATTTCCTAAGAAAAAGAAATTTTTGAAAAATTTTTTTTAAAAAATATAATTTTTTGAAAAACTGCCAATTAAAACTGGAAATTTATCAATTTATCCTATTAAAATACTAAATTTTTTAAAAATTTTATATTTAGATAATTTTTTTTAAAGTTTTATATAAATACGAAATTTTTAAAAAATTTCCTTTAAAAATAAAAATTTGTTGAAAAATTTCCTTTTAAATTAGGAAAATTTTGAAAGTTTTAGATTAAAATAAAAAATTTTGAAAAATGTCCTTTAAAAATAAATAAATTTTAAGAAATTTCTTATGAAAGTAAGAAATTTTTTAAAAAATTCCTGTAAAAATAAGAAATTTTTGAAAATTTTCCTATAAAAATATGAAATTTTTTAAAAAATCTTCTTTAGAGATGAGAAAAGTGTTCACAAGTTTCCTATAAATATTTAATATTTTTCAAATATTTAATTTTTAGCTTCATTTGGAGTAAAAAAAAATTTCATAAAATTCCTCTGGAAAAATTTCCTAAGAATAAGTAATTTTTGAAATTTTTGTTTTTTTTTAAATATAAATTTTTGAAAAATTGCCCATTAAAACTAGAAATTTATCTATAATTTCCTATAAAAATACTAAATTTTTTGAAAAATTTTATATAAAGATAATTTTTTTTTTAAGTTTTATATAAATACGAAATTTTTAAAAAAATTTATTTAAAAATAAAATTTTTTTTAAGAATTTTCTTTAAAAATAAGAAATTTTTGAAAGTTTCAGATTAAAATAAGAAAATTTTGAAAAATTTCCTTTGAAAATAAAATAAATTTTAAGAAATTTCTTATGAAAGTAAGAAATTTTTTAAAAAATTCCTGTAAAAATAAGAAATTTTTGAAAATTTTCCTATAAAAATATGAAATTTTTTAAAAAATCTTCCTTAGAGATGAGAAAAGTGTTCACAAGTTTCCTATAAATATTTAATATTTTTCAAATATTTAGTTTTTAGCTTCATTTGGATATTTATCTTGTTTGTATAAAATCAGTTTTTTTTTTTGTTTGTCTTTACCACAAACTAATAATCAATTTGAATTTTCACAACTAAATCAGAAGTAATTGAATATGTATAAATTCTGAGTATAACGTATATTTGGCAAATTAAAAAATGCAGACTTTTAGATCAATACGATATGAAAACAATGAACCAATTCACACTAAATACCCAGCAAATTTATAGGGATATATAAAACATATTTAAAAAGTACTCAAATTACCACGAGCATTAGTTAGTGATGCAAATTATGGACTTTATCTGGTTTCGTTTCCAAATATAGAATTATTTTGTTGCTGATAATTTTCCAAAAAATGCATTCATTAATTTTTCATTGGGTTATAAATTGCAACAAACCTTAACCACTCAAAAGCGAGCATAAATTGATAATAAAAAAAAAGAAATAATAATCCCAGTAAAACTTTTCATTACCAAATAATGAGTTAAACAGTTAAACTATTGAACACGAACTACTTACTCATTCGCTGTTTAAGTCATTACATTAACATGGGGATGTCATTGGAGGCAAGTACTTACCAATTACAGAAAAGTAATGACTTGGGTAAGCAATTTGAAAGCAACAACAACAACAGCAACAACTTTTTTGTTGTTGTTTTATTAAAAACATATTTTTAAACGAAATACAAAATTTTTTTTATGATCCCATGGGGGCTCGAACCCAGACCCTCCGACTGCTAGGCAGAGACTCTTCCGCTGAGCTACTTCATATGTTGAAAACTTAGCAGCTTATAATTAATATAAACAATTTTTAGTTTTAGATCCAAAATCATGTGAAAATAACTTTGTTTTTCCCTGCTTTTTTTTGCTTTGTTGTAATTTTTGGAAAAATATTTTTATACGATTTTTTGTAATTATTTTAAAACTTTTTTAAAATTATTTTAAAACTTAAACAATTTAAATCTTCTTTTTTGTATAAGTTTTTACATAAGATTAACTCTTATTTACTTAAATGTTACAACCTGTTAAGGTCAAAGTCCGAGCATATTTTAGAATTCCATGGATTTCGATCTTGTGCGAATATTCTCCAATTTTATAGGCCAAGCTTTGAAAAATGTTCCTCTACTTGGTCTTTCTATCGAAGTTTCGGACATCCTCCTCTAATATTAGCTAGTGGGACATTTTAATTCTAATTTTATCCTCTTCATTGTATTTTTTTTTTCATGAGAGGGTTACTAGCCCGTAATCCTAACCTATTTTTATCGATCTTATGGGACAACTCTCGGAACATGTTAACTCACAATATTAATGGGTGTTAAACTAGCTCCCCGGGTGATACCATGAGGAGGTCTGTGTCCACAGTTGAGATGAAGGATGACCCAGATAAGTTGGGCTTACCAAGTTAAGACCAATTAGAATCGTCTTTGGTATTCAACATCCCCTACAAAATCAAAATTGACTCATGATGGTATTTTTTCATTAACGTGAGTTAGTCATACAAATTTTTTTTTACCGAAGATAATATTTAAGTACTTAAAATTCAAAAATCATTTAAAAAGACTCTTTTAATAAAAGAAAAAACTAAAAAAAATTGTTGCCCTTGGTGGGATTTGAACCGGGGCCATTCAGTTTAAATTACCATCTTAATTACAAATAAGTACTTCTGTAATAACTTATTATTTATTCGGATGGTATGTTGTAGTCGTTACAATGTAACCAGTTATCAGAGTACTTGCTATTACCAAAGTTTTGCTGGGAATATTAGTATTGGATATAGTCAGACATAAATTGTAAAACATCAACATATTTTATAACATCAACACAATTGTGGCTTGTCACCTGGGATATTGACAAGGAACTGGCGATAAATATCTAGATTGAATTTATGTTTAATATTTATTTAACAACCATTCAGTCGATATTTTAAATGCATATGAGTGCCATGTAAATGGTTGTTAAGGCATTCATATGGAAACATCAGGGAGTAAGTGGATTTGGCAAATTCAGATACATAACATAATATATTGCGAAAGGATTTTAGCATATTATTATTCTATATAATAAAAAAGGATAATTTTTAGTTCTAAAGCCCATTTTCTATTTATTGTTTTAAATATGTGTTAGGATATTGACCTTTATTATTCTATTACTAACAATGAAAATTTTATTTTTCCCTTTAAATTTATTTCTTTTCCAATTGATGCTCCAAATTTCCTTAAAGAATTTCATCATTAAAATATCATTGAAATAATCTCATATAACTCTTATCTTATTACGGGTGGCATTTTTATTGTTTTCCTCCAAATTTAATATAATTTTACTATAGATATATTAAAATCAAGTTATTTCATTAAGGGTTTCTAGTACAGGGACAAAAAGAATTTGGGGATTTTGGGTCATAGTATTAAAGGAAAAAGTTTTACTGTAGTGTATTGCACTAAGATTCCAATTTGTTGCAAATATTAATTATTTTTATAAATAGTTTTTTGACTAAACCAAAAAATGTTCGAGGGGAGAACATTTTCCGACTCTTTTGGATGGTTGGCTAGGCCTTTCCTTCAGAAGGTTTATCCCTAATTCTAGACATAGCGAAAACCAAATATTATGCCTAACTTATGGGACAGAATAAATACGAATTATTGTCTCCAACAAATATCAATGTAAAGCGAAGATTATCATCTGAACAGAAAAAAACAAACATTTTTCAGTTTTATATTTTCTTTATTTCCCACACTTTTATTGTTGCTTTGTTGGCGACTAAGACAAAAATTTGTTAATGTCAGTCATATATTAAATAAAAACAAGTAAGAGAGTGCTATAGTCGGTCATGGCCGACCATACGATACCCTTCACCACTAAGGTCAAGGGTGTTCTTTTTCCTGTATAAAGACAAATATTACCCAGCAAAACTTTGGTAATGGCAAGTACTCTGATAACTGGTTACCTTGTAACGACTACAACATACCATCCGAATAAATAATAAGTTATTACAGAAGTACTTATTTGTAATTAAGATGGTAATTTAAACTGAATGGCCCCGGTTCAAATCCCACCAAGGGCAACAATTTTTTTTAGTTTTTTTTTTTTATTAAAAGAGTCTTTTTAAATGATTTTTGAATTTTAAGAACTTAAATATTATCTTCTGTAAAAAAAATTTGTAAAACTAACTCACGTTAATGAAAAAATACCATCATGAGTCAATTTTGATTATGTAGGGGATGTTGAATACCAAACACGGTTCTAATTGGTCTTAACTTGGTAAGCCCAACTTATCTGGGTCATCCTTCATCTCAACTGTGGACACACACCTCCTCATGGTATCACCCGGAGAGCTAGTTTAACACCCATTAATATTGTGAGTTAACATGTTCCGAGAGTTGTCCCATAAGATCAATAAAAATGGGTTAGGATTACGGGCTAGTAACCCTCTCTTGAAAAAAAAATAAAATGAAGAGGATAAAATAAGAATTGAAATGTCCCACTACCTAGTGTTAGAGAAGGATGTCCGAAACTTCGATAGAAAGACCAAGTAGAGGAACATTTTTCAAAGCTTGGCCTATAAAATTGGAAAATATTCGCACAAGATCGACCTTAACAGGTTGTAACATTTAAGTAAGTAAGAGTCAATCTTATGTAAAAACTAAAAATAATAATAAAAGTTTTAAAATAATTACAAAAAATCGTATAAAATATTTTTCCAAAAATTACAACAAAGCAAAAAAAGCAGGGAAAAACAAAGTTTGATTTTGGATCTAAAAATAAAAATTGTTTATATTAATTATAAGCTGCTAAGTTTTCAACATATGAAGTAGCTCAGTGGAAGAGTCTCTGCCTAGCAGTCGGAGGGTCTGGGTTCGAGCCCCCATGGGATCATAAAAAAATTTTATATTTCGTTTAAAAATATATGTTTTTAATAAAACAACAACAAAAAAGTTGTTGCTGTTGTTGTTGTTGCTTTCAAATTGCTTACCCAAGTCATTATTTTTCTGCAATTGGTAAGTACTTGCCTCCAATGACATCCCCATGTTAATGTAATGACTTAAACAGCGAATGAGTAAGTAGTTCGTGTTCAATAGTTTAACTGTTTAACTCATTATTTGGTAATGAAAAGTTTTACTGGGTAGCTAAATTTTGCCATCATACAAACATATTCTCAAAACTTATACATTTAAGCTGTTTCCGTCATTTGGACTTATATAAGAGCTACGGTCAAATAAGGACCGATTATCTCGAAATTGATTACAGTTGTTACAGTTGTTATGTATGCAAAAAATAAACTTGAAATTCTCATTATCTTAAGACTTACGATCGTTTCAGTGATTTTTGTCTTAAACGCACTAACGTTTTGACAGAAGAGTTTGTATGGGAGCTATGGTCAAATGTGGACCGATTTTAACGAAATTTGGTTCAGTGATTTATGTTTACATAGTCAGTATTTGTTTTAAATTTCATCAAAAACTATTTATATTTGTGACCAATATATCAATTCCGGGAAGTGGGACCTATAGGAGGTACCATAAATAATGGACCGATTTTGACGAATTTCAATAGCCATGGTCCCATTATCAAAAAAATGATCTGTGCCAAATTTCATCAAATTATCTTTCGAATTGCAACCTGTAGTTTGATTACAATGTTTACATGGGGGTCCAGCCAGCCAGCCAGACGGACGGACGGACGGACATCGCTAAATCGACTCAGAAAGTGATTCTAAGCCTATTGGTATACTAAAAGATGGGTCTAAGACAAATATTTCCATGCGTTACATACATCAGCACAAACTTATAATACCCTTTTCACCTATGGTGGTGAAGGGTATAATAAACTGCGTTAAGACAGGTTTTGGCTTAAACTCCTTTTAGGAATTTAAGGTGGAAAGGGCACTATTGTGTTGATAAATGTATATAAGTAAATATTGATCAGACATCAATTAAATGTTCATATAAAATTGTATATATTCCCGGTAGGTCGAGAAGGTATTACAATAATATATCAAATGATTATGCATTCACATTAAAGTAATTTAAAGCCTGAAATCAAAGCACTGGAACCAATTTTAAAAACTTATGAAGTTAATTGCAGACATTTATATTTATTTTAGGTCTATTCCTATAGAAAATGATTGAAATTAGGAACGATTTAAAAAAATGATCAAAATTAGAACTAAATACTAGCAAACAACCCGCTTATACAATAAGAGTATAATTTTGATTGTATTAATTTTTTAATTATTAAATAGAAAAGCACCATATATAAAACATGCCTTGAAAGCAAGGTTCGAAAAAATACTCTAAAGTACTGCATTTTAAGGTTAGGCAAGTTCGGTACATAGTCACATACGTAACAAAGTGTTCAATTTAAAAAACCTTTATTGTAACGAATTTTCACGAAGTACGCTAAAATTAATGTACTTTGTTGAGTACTATAACGTACTTTTCCAAGCTTCTAACTAGAACTTCCGATTCGAGTGGGTTAATGTTCGCTTTTACCTCAGCCATTAGCCAGCACTGATATCTTGATATCCCCAAGTAATTTATTAACAAAAAAAAGTACATATTCAAATCCCTGCTCATTTTGTGGGTATTGAATATGGTTTTTCAACTTGAAACTGTTGGGGTTTTTATGAAGATAAAAGCAACAACAATACTTCATTAAAATATTATGAACACAGCCAAAAGTAAGTTGTCTAAAAGTTCTTAACTTAGTACTCTAACGTTAACTAAAAAATACTCTAAAATCCTAGAGAACGGTACCTTATTATAAGGTACCGTTCTTTTTTTTTATAGTTCCTTTGTGTACTTAACCTTGTTTTGAACTTAGTTATGTACATTAAAATAAATAACTTCTGAGTGTGCGTAAGTTCAGTACAATATAATAAGGCACTGTTTTTTTTCGAACTTTGCTTAAAAGTATCTTTTTTCATAACGTTCACCACCATTGGAGGAGAGGGTAATATAAGTTTGTGCTGATGTATGTAACCCATAGAAATTGTTGCCTTAGACCCACCTTTTAGTATGCCAATAGACTTAAAATAACTTTCTGAGTCGATTTTCTATAGACAATTTTTTTATCAAAAATTTTTCTATAGAAAATTTTTTTATCAGAAATTTTTCTATAGAAAATTTTTTTATCAAAAATTTTTCTATAGAAAATTTTTTTATCAAAAATTTTTCTATAGAAAATTTTTTTATCAAAAATTTTTCTATAGAAAATTTTTTTATCAAAAATTTTTCTATAGAAAATTTTTTTTTCAAAAATTTTTCTATAGAAAATTTTTTTATCAAAAATTTTTCTATAGAAAATTTTTTTATCAAAATTTTTCTATAGAAATTTTTTTTATCAAAAATTGTTCTATAGAAAGTTTTTTTATAAAAAATTTTTCTATAGAAAATTTTTTTATCAAAAATTTTTCTATAGAAAATTTTTTTATCAAAAATTTTTTTATTAAAAATTTTTCTATAGAAAATTTTTTTTATCGTAAATGTTTGTATACCAAATTTTTTATTAAAAATTTTTCTATAGAAAATTTTTTAATCAAAGATTTTTCCATTTTCTATTGAAAATTTTTTTATCAAAAATTTTTCTATAGAAAATTTTTAAATCAAAGATTTTTCTATTTTCTATAGAAAGTTTTTTATCAAAAATGTTTCTATAGAAAATTTATTTATCAAAAATTTTTCTAAGAAGATTTGAAAATTTTTTGATATAAAAATATTTTTATAGAAAATTTTTACAGAAAAATAGTTTTATAGAAAAATTTTCTTTAAATTCTTATTTTATCGCAAAATTTTCCAAAGAAAAATATTTTTATTTAAATTTTTTCTATAAAAAAATGTTGTTTTCAAAAATCATTTTTTTATTTTTTGAAAATTTTCTTCAACAAATATTACAAATAATAAATTTGCCTTCCGGTATCATAAAGCAAACAAATGGAAGAATGGAATTCAAAAAAGGTCGATATCTTTAACCGGTTTGTCGTACCTGCGATTTGATATTGTAAAATTTTGCAAAAAAGTTTATCTACTGCAATATTTTGAGAAAAATTGTTACCAATGTTCGAAATTAATGAAACTAATAGTGAATATTTTTCTAGTGAACCGCCATGGTATAGCAGGTCAGTGATCCGCCTAGCATACCAGAGGTCCTAGTTCGATCCCCGGCCAGACCCACTTGAAAAAAGTAAATTAAAAAAAAGCGGCGGTTCACCTCATAACTCCTTTAGCCACTGGTTATTGAGTATTAGGCTATGTAAAACTTCTTTAATTAATACATTTGTCGTTCGGAGCAGGAGTTGAAATGTAGGTCCCTTTCAATGAGTCTAAAAATAGAATTGGATGCAGATCATTGTCTGTGAGAAGTACCCCTTGTTACAATTGAAATGTTGTCGGGGAGTTATATATATAACCTCAAAGTAACATTGTTCAGTTTTGATTTAACATGGAATATAATTTTTTTAAAACAGCCTTAAACATACATATTTTCCCTACATCTTGAAACCCTAAACCTTTTACACATCTCCTCTCTACTTATAAACTAAATAATAGCTGCCATTTTGAATAATGTTTTATTTTCTTTTCCAACTCCTTTTGCCAGAGCTTGAGCCAAAGTACGAGAACATCGTCATCATCTTTAAAATAGGTTGTTCTTCTTTGAGTTGTTGCATTTCGTTTCTTCAACTTTTATAATAGAAACTTTATCTTTGTTGCCAAAAAAAAAAAATCAGTTGAAAAAAATGAAAAATGGATACAAAAAACTAACAATATATTGATGAAATTTTTTACATAAAACTTTAAAGAAAAAAATCACAAAGTTTCCATTTTTATGCCAAGAGTAAATTTGAACATCAACTACGAACTCGATTGTTCCCCTCGTTCTTTCGTATGTTGCAGCGGAAATATTATTATATCGAAAATAGAATATATTGCAAAATTTGCTTGTAAACTTAAAATATTATGGAAACATTTTCAGATTGATTTTCCAAAAAAAAAAAAAAGTTGAAAGACAAATTAAGGAAAAAGTCTCAGAAGAAAAGGAAACAAAATTAAACACATATTTGCATCTTTATTCGAGGGAAAAAATGTCCTATAAATAAGAGAAAGGGTGAGGAAATAAAGAAGTTAAAGCGATTTTCCACATATCTTAAAATCGCTGAAGGAAACGAGTTTTCCTTACTTTTTCCAAGAAGAAATTTGAAACTGATTTCGTGGTTAAAGTAAAATCTGAAATCATATGATCAAGATCCCAATACAAAATTCTTATATTTTCGAACTTTTAATGCTTCACCCTTTATATTCCTTTTTAACTCTTTGGAAGTTATTTTTTCTTCATTATTTGTCAGCAAAAGTTTAAATTCTGTTGTTATTCAACAAAATGTTAAATATTTTATTTATTACATGAAGACTGAAGGAGCATGCATGAGAAAACTTTTGATTATTATTATTTAAAGAATTAGAAACAAATTTTGTCATTCTTAAGTTATAGAAAAAATGCTTAAACACTTTGAAGTAGTTTATAATTAGTTTAAATATCTAAAAAGTTCTTAATTGTGGTTAAAGTGTTTTAAAGTTCGCATAACTAAAGATACAAAAATTATAAAATCTTAAAAAAAATTTATTGAAATTTTTTTAAACAAAAATTTTCACGCTGATGTTGGGATGGTTTTTGAAGTGGATGGAGAATTTTTTAATACAAAAATGGTTTTATAGACATTTTTGGATATAAAAATTGTTCTACATAAAATTTTTCAATTCCAAAAATTTCCATAAGAAAATTTTTCGATATAAACATTTTTTAATAGAAAATTTTATGATATTAAAATTCTTCTAAAGAAAATTTTTCCACATTAAAATTTTTTTACAGAAAATTTTAAGATATTAATATTTTTCTATAGAAAAAACATTTTTCTATAGAAAATTTTTCGCAATAAAATTTCTTTTATAGAAAATTGAACGATATAAAATTTTTCTATAGAAATTTTTTGAAATCAAAATTTTCCATATAACATTTTTCGATATCAAAATTTTTCTAAAGAAAATTTTTCGATAAAAAGATTTTTCTATTGAAAATTTTTCAATATAAAAATTTTTCTATAGAAAAGTTTTCTATAGAAAATTTTTCGATATAAATATTTTTCTCTAGAAAATTTTTTCTCTAGAAAAATTTTCGATATAAATATTTTCTATAGAAAATTACCAATATAAAAATTTTCTATATAATTTTTCTATAACAAAATGTTTCTATAGAAAAATTTTCGATATTAAAATTTTTCTAAAGAAAATTTTTTGATATAAAAATTTTTCTATAGAAAATTTTCCGATGTAAAAATTTTTCTACAGAAAATTTTTCGATACAAAAATTATTCTATAGAAAAATTTTCGATATTAAATTTTTCTATAGAAACATTTTTGATATAAAAATTTTTCTATAGAAAAATTTTTGATATAAAATTTTTCTATAGAAAAATTTGTATATCGAAAATTTTTCTATAGAAAAATTTTTGTATCGAAAATTTTTCTATAGAAAAATTTTTGTATCGAAAATTTTTCTATAGAAAAATTTTTGTATCGAAAATTTTTCTATAGAAAAATTTTTGTATCGAAAATTTTTCTATAGAAAAATTTTTGTATCGAAAATTTTTCTATAGAAAAATTTTTATATCGAAAAATTTTCTATAGAAAAATTTTTATATCGAAAAATTTTCTATAGAAAAATTTTTTTATCGAAAAATTTTCTATAGAAAAATTTTTTTATCGAAAATTTTTCTATAGAAAAATTTTCTATAGAATAATTTTTGTATCGAAAATTTTTCTATAGAAAAATTTTTGTATCGAAAATTTTTCTGTAGAAAATTTTTCGATAAAAACATTTTTCTACAGAAAACTTTTCGGTATAAAAATTTTTCTATAAAAAATTTTTCTATAGAAAAATTTTTATATCAAAAATTTTTCTATAGAAAAATTTTTATATCAAAAATTTTTCTATAGAAAAATTTTTATATCAAAAAGTTTTCTATAGAAAAATTTTTATATCGAACATTTTTCTATAGAATAATTTTTGTATCGAAAAATTTTCTATAGAAAAATTTTTATATCGGAAAATTTTCTATAGAAAAATTATTATATCAAAAAAGTTTCTATAGAAAAATTTTAATATCGAAAATTTTTCTATAGAAACATTTTGTTATAGAAAAATTATATAGAAAATTTTTATATTGGTAATTTTCTATAGAAAATATTTATGTCGAAAATTTTTCTAGAGAAAAAATTTTCTAGAGATAAATATTTATATCGAAAAATTTTCTATAGAAAAATTTTCTATAGAAAAATTTTTATATCGAAAAATTTTCGATAGCAAAATCTTTTTATCGAAAAATTTTCTTTAGAAAAATTTTGATATCGAAAATTTTGATTTCAAAAAATTTCTATAGAAAAATTTTATATCGTTAAAATAGAAAAATTTTCGATATAAAAATTTTTCTATAGAAAAATTTTCGATATACAAATTTTTCTATAGAAAAATTTTCGATATACAAATTTTTCTATAGAAAAATTTTCGATATAAAAATTTTTTCTATAGAAAAATTTTCGATACAAAAATTTTTCTATAGACAAATTTTCGATAAAAAAATTTTTCTATAGACAAATTTTCGATAAAAAAATTTTTCTATAGAATTATTTTCGATAAAAAAATTTTTCTATAGAATAATTTTTGATAAAAAAATTTTTCTATAGAAAATTTTTCGATATAAAAATTTTTCTATAGAAAATTTTTCGATATAAAAATTTTTCTATAGAAAATTTTTCGATATAAAAATTTTTCTATGAAAAAATTTTCGATATAAAAATTTTTCTATAGAAAAATTTTCGATATAAAAATTTTTCTATACAAAAATTTTCGATATAAAAATTTTTCTATAGAAACATTTTCGATATATACATTTTCTATAGAAAAATTTTCTATATAAACATTTCAATAGAAATTTTTTCGATATAAACATTTTTATAGAAATTTTTTCGATATAAAAATTTTTCGATATAAACATTTTTCTATATAAAATTTTTCGATATTAAAATTTTTCTGAAGAAATTTCGATATTAAAATTTTTTATAATTTTTTTTTTTTTGAAATTTTTTAAACAAATATAGATATTAAAGATTTTGTAAAAAAATATTTTAATACCAAAATTTTTATAAAAAAAATGTTGATAAAAAAAATTTTGATACAAATTTTTTTTTAGCAAAATTTTTTATAAAAAAGTTTAGATATAAAAATTTTTATGATATACAATTTTTAGTTATAAAGTTGTAGAAGCAAATGACATGTAACAAAAATAATTTAGCACATTTTCCCATATCATTTAGTTTCCATTCATACAATTTCAGTACATCCTTACTCCAGTATTTAAAATCCTCATTAAATAGCCCCAAATGCTAGTGAAGGCTTAGAAAAAGTTTCAAAAGGTCTGATATAAACAAAAATTTTTTCCTTAACTAGGAATATTATGGACACATTAATTACTATAATTTACAAAAATGTAACTTTAGTATGACCAGAGTAACTCTTTCCTCTATTTTCTGTGCATTAGTTCACAAATGTACGAGTATATAACAAATACCTTTAAGCTATCAAATGCAAGTACAAAATAGCAAAAAAGCAAAAAAATATACAGAAAAAGTACGTAAAATGTTCATAAATCATGTGGACTATTTATAGAGAATATAGAGAAAATAAGTTACATAGAATCTACATATAGAGATACGAATATGGTTCCATGTATTTAAAGTATGTTTTCATATTTTCTAGGTTTTTTTTTTTTTGGTCTATGGAAATGTGTTGTAATATGAAACAAAAAGACTAACTATTAAATTTACATAAAGGATTTATATGATTATAAATGTTTTCTAGATTGTTTTTTAACAGACCTCTTCGAATACATACACACACATAGTTCGAACAAAGTAAATGGCCTCTGTAGGAGAAAAGGTTATGGTGGTATATCCAGGAAAAAATTTAGTTTGCAGAATGATGTTGAAAGGAAGGGGAATCAATGTATAGAGTTATTACTTTTTGGTTGAAAAATCAGCTCTAATAGTTGGTAAAACAAACTTTTAGATGTATTGAAAACCTCGACCGACGGAAAACCTCGATGATCTGAGCTTTTATATTTGATTTACAAACATAATTCGTAATGATTGTGTTTCTAAAATAGGTAATATCGCTCTGTCTAAAGTAGGGACACTCCTTCTGAAGAGATGGATTAACCAACTATCGAAATGAGTCGAGGAATTGGTTGTCCCCACAAACACTTTTCGGCATTTAACAATAAATTTTCTATTACATTAATAAATGTAATAGACTGAGATCAAGTGCGAATAATATTATTCTTAAATTGTAATTTTTTGGTTTTAAATGACAACATAAGAGCTAAATATTGATTGTAAATAAATTTGATGATGAATTTGTAGAAGTTAAAGAAATTTAAAGAAATATTTATATAACAGATAATTTATTCTTTTTGAAAAATACTTCAAAATTATAAGTTATCTAAAATCATATAAATAAATATTCTTTATTGTAGGGCGTTTAATAGGATGACCCATGTTTTAAAAAATTTAAAAAATCTGTCAATATTACCTGTGACTAACAAAAGTCGTCTGCTCGTCGAAGTAAGAAAAAAAATTCAATGGAAAAATGAAAGATTTTCCAAAAATTTTGATTATTTTTTTTCAAAATTGAGTTACTTAAATCGGTTGGGTTACTCATTTGACTAGACGAAGCAATGTTAGGAACTAAAGGACAAAACAAAAATGGAAAAAACACGCAATCATTGTGTGTTAAGCAATTTGGATTTGTGACATCAGGGACGATAAACACAGAAATATATATAACGAAGTACCTACCTTTTACCTTTTCTGAGAAAGTTCATGTTTTGTTCGGATTTGGCATCAAATCACAATGAAAAAATGGTACTTAAGAAGTATTAAACCGATAATGTTGTCAAGAATTTTTAAGTTATCAGCCCCATTGTGCATAGTTCACTGCTTATAAAACACCACACCACCAGAAGCCAAAGACTTTTTTTAATTTTCGTAAATATCACGATAATTAATGAAACTTTTGAAAATGAGTACTAAAAGCATTCAGTTGGAATTTAGATGTTAGCAAAGTCGGTTGGTGCCGCTTTGTTAAAGAAAATTCAAAAACAAAATACACAAGAAACAAAATCAAAATCTAAATTATAGCAACAAAATACATTATTCGAGAGAACATAAAAAAGAGAATCTCGAACATTGTTGCCACGACACTATTATTTCTGTAAACATTGTTTTAAGTAAATGTAACCAAATTGGGAATATTTTTGGAAGTAGAAATAAATTCTAATACTAAACAATTTTTATATTTTTTCATTAAAAAAATATATATATATTTTTTTTTTTTTGATACAAATATTTTTTTATAAAAATTTTTAATACAAATTTTTTTTTTTACAAAAAATTTTTGATCAAAATGTTTTTCTTTGGAAAATTATTCGATAACAACATTTTTCTGTGAAAATTAAAAAAAAATATTTTCTATCGAAAAATTTGCAACAAAATTTTTTTTCTAAATTTTTGCTAAATTTTCTTTAGTAAAATTTTTGATAAAAAAACAAGTAAGAGTGGTATATTCGGCTTTGCCGAATCTTGGATACCCTTCACCAATGGTGTTCCAAAAGTAAAGTACAAAATCGTAAGAATGTATTGATAAATATATAGTTTCTGATTACTGACTTAGTTGAGCCCCACACAAATGCTTCATATGTATATTCATTTTCTTTTGTTCATAATAAATGTAATTCCTAGCAATATTTGGTTATACTAGTATTATATGCAAAGAATCTTTAAAATTAAGAGTCGGAAGCGTCATCATCTAAAATTGTTATGGACCCAAAGGTTAGGTTGGGCAGGTGGCTGATGTCGAAGGCAGCGTCACTTCGATTCTAAAGTGATATGTGTCTATTTCACGAACATTTAATAAAGTTCGATAGACCAGATAAACCATGCAGAAAAGATGCTTCAAAAAGTAGATGCCCTTAGATTTGCAAGAGCACATCGATTTGATGAAGATTAAGTATTCTGGCATGCAACTCAAAAACACAGTGCCCAGTGAGGGTTGTGTACTTTAATTCATACGAATTATCCAACTATTAAAAGTTCATGATTAGTTATTTAAAACTCTGAACTGGTTTAGGTCAAAGCTTTAACAATGATTGTCAATGTATACAAGCCTCAGAATTATAACGTATACACTCTTAGTTTTAGATACATACGTGAAATATATAGTTTTTAAGTGAATGGATATCAGCTTTGGCGGAAAATTTATTGAAGATTTACTTATTAATCTAAAGTTAGTTAACTAATTAAGATGAATACTTCAACAGTAATATTTGGGATGTATTGTTCCTTCGATCTGTCCGATGGATGTGTGGAAAGTTTTGCTCTAGTTCTTTGTGCAATTATAATGTGATTTAATTTATCAGCATTAAATCGATTTCCGGTCGGGGTTATATGGGAGATTTCACTAAATGTGAATAGAGCTCGCCCATTTTCAATATCGAACTTTTCAAGAGATCAGAAATACTTTTGTCAAATGTTGTCCCTCTAGAAAGTTTATTTTAGGCGCTATCGCCCTGAATATCAATATTGTACAACGTCTTTATACTAAATGTCATCATCGTATCTTAGGCGAAGTTATATGGGATCAATTGTCAAACGTGAACGGATTTCTCCCAATTGCAATTAAGAAATTGTAGGTTTTGAATGGATATCATGTAGTTAGCTGCATTTTTGTACTTCCTAGGAAGATTACCTATTATTTGATATATAATACATTCTCAAATGTTATCATAATGTTCAAAAGTCAGACACAAAATTAAGATTAATGCAGAGTGTCTGTCTGCTAAAATCAGATTTGTAGAGCTCCTGGATTTTACACAAAATTTTAGGATATTGTCCCACCCTGAATTATATCATTGTCGCTCAAAACACCATCGCTTAAACGCTAAATTATATCTACCACAAAATACCGAATGCATCAGGATTTAGGTAATCCCCTGCGAAGGACGCTATTAAATTTCATCAAAATAAACACCTGAGATATCAACAAAACAGGAGCTCCAAAAACTTGATTACAACAGAAACAAGTAAGAGTGGTATATTCGGCTTTGCCGAATCTTGGATACCCTTCACCAATGGTGTTCCAAAAGTAAAGTACAAAATCGTAAGAATGTATTGATAAATATATAGTTTCTGATTACTGACTTAGTTGAGCCCCACACAAATGCTTCATATGTATATTCATTTTCTTTTGTTCATAATAAATGTAATTCCTAGCAATATTTGGTTATACTAGTATTATATGCAAAGAATCTTTAAAATTAAGAGTCGGAAGCGTCATCATCTAAAATTGTTATGGACCCAAAGGTTAGGTTGGGCAGGTGGCTGATGTCGAAGGCAGCGTCACTTCGATTCTAAAGTGATATGTGTCTATTTCACGAACATTTAATAAAGTTCGATAGACCAGATAAACCATGCAGAAAAGATGCTTCAAAAAGTAGATGCCCTTAGATTTGCAAGAGCACATCGATTTGATGAAGATTAAGTATTCTGGCATGCAACTCAAAAACACAGTGCCCAGTGAGGGTTGTGTACTTTAATTCATACGAATTATCCAACTATTAAAAGTTCATGATTAGTTATTTAAAACTCTGAACTGGTTTAGGTCAAAGCTTTAACAATGATTGTCAATGTATACAAGCCTCAGAATTATAACGTATACACTCTTAGTTTTAGATACATACGTGAAATATATAGTTTTTAAGTGAATGGATATCAGCTTTGGCGGAAAATTTATTGAAGATTTACTTATTAATCTAAAGTTAGTTAACTAATTAAGATGAATACTTCAACAGTAATATTTGGGATGTATTGTTCCTTCGATCTGTCCGATGGATGTGTGGAAAGTTTTGCTCTAGTTCTTTGTGCAATTATAATGTGATTTAATTTATCAGCATTAAATCGATTTCCGGTCGGGGTTATATGGGAGATTTCACTAAATGTGAATAGAGCTCGCCCATTTTCAATATCGAACTTTTCAAGAGATCAGAAATACTTTTGTCAAATGTTGTCCCTCTAGAAAGTTTATTTTAGGCGCTATCGCCCTGAATATCAATATTGTACAACGTCTTTATACTAAATGTCATCATCGTATCTTAGGCGAAGTTATATGGGATCAATTGTCAAACGTGAACGGATTTCTCCCAATTGCAATTAAGAAATTGTAGGTTTTGAATGGATATCATGTAGTTAGCTGCATTTTTGTACTTCCTAGGAAGATTACCTATTATTTGATATATAATACATTCTCAAATGTTATCATAATGTTCAAAAGTCAGACACAAAATTAAGATTAATGCAGAGTGTCTGTCTGCTAAAATCAGATTTGTAGAGCTCCTGGATTTTACACAAAATTTTAGGATATTGTCCCACCCTGAATTATATCATTGTCGCTCAAAACACCATCGCTTAAACGCTAAATTATATCTACCACAAAATACCGAATGCATCAGGATTTAGGTAATCCCCTGCGAAGGACGCTATTAAATTTCATCAAAATAAACACCTGAGATATCAACAAAACAGGAGCTCCAAAAACTTGATTACAACAGAAACAAGTAAGAGTGGTATATTCGGCTTTGCCGAATCTTGGATACCCTTCACCAATGGTGTTCCAAAAGTAAAGTACAAAATCGTAAGAATGTATTGATAAATATATAGTTTCTGATTACTGACTTAGTTGAGCCCCACACAAATGCTTCATATGTATATTCATTTTCTTTTGTTCATAATAAATGTAATTCCTAGCAATATTTGGTTATACTAGTATTATATGCAAAGAATCTTTAAAATTAAGAGTCGGAAGCGTCATCATCTAAAATTGTTATGGACCCAAAGGTTAGGTTGGGCAGGTGGCTGATGTCGAAGGCAGCGTCACTTCGATTCTAAAGTGATATGTGTCTATTTCACGAACATTTAATAAAGTTCGATAGACCAGATAAACCATGCAGAAAAGATGCTTCAAAAAGTAGATGCCCTTAGATTTGCAAGAGCACATCGATTTGATGAAGATTAAGTATTCTGGCATGCAACTCAAAAACACAGTGCCCAGTGAGGGTTGTGTACTTTAATTCATACGAATTATCCAACTATTAAAAGTTCATGATTAGTTATTTAAAACTCTGAACTGGTTTAGGTCAAAGCTTTAACAATGATTGTCAATGTATACAAGCCTCAGAATTATAACGTATACACTCTTAGTTTTAGATACATACGTGAAATATATAGTTTTTAAGTGAATGGATATCAGCTTTGGCGGAAAATTTATTGAAGATTTACTTATTAATCTAAAGTTAGTTAACTAATTAAGATGAATACTTCAACAGTAATATTTGGGATGTATTGTTCCTTCGATCTGTCCGATGGATGTGTGGAAAGTTTTGCTCTAGTTCTTTGTGCAATTATAATGTGATTTAATTTATCAGCATTAAATCGATTTCCGGTCGGGGTTATATGGGAGATTTCACTAAATGTGAATAGAGCTCGCCCATTTTCAATATCGAACTTTTCAAGAGATCAGAAATACTTTTGTCAAATGTTGTCCCTCTAGAAAGTTTATTTTAGGCGCTATCGCCCTGAATATCAATATTGTACAACGTCTTTATACTAAATGTCATCATCGTATCTTAGGCGAAGTTATATGGGATCAATTGTCAAACGTGAACGGATTTCTCCCAATTGCAATTAAGAAATTGTAGGTTTTGAATGGATATCATGTAGTTAGCTGCATTTTTGTACTTCCTAGGAAGATTACCTATTATTTGATATATAATACATTCTCAAATGTTATCATAATGTTCAAAAGTCAGACACAAAATTAAGATTAATGCAGAGTGTCTGTCTGCTAAAATCAGATTTGTAGAGCTCCTGGATTTTACACAAAATTTTAGGATATTGTCCCACCCTGAATTATATCATTGTCGCTCAAAACACCATCGCTTAAACGCTAAATTATATCTACCACAAAATACCGAATGCATCAGGATTTAGGTAATCCCCTGCGAAGGACGCTATTAAATTTCATCAAAATAAACACCTGAGATATCAACAAAACAGGAGCTCCAAAAACTTGATTACAACAGAAAAAATTACAGACAGGTAGACGGAAAAAAAAATTGACGGACGGACGGACAAACAAACAGACGGACGGATAGACAGACAAACAGACGGGCGGACGGACGGAGGTCGCGAAATCGATTCTCCTGCCGATTCTGAGTTGATCGGTACAATTTGAATGGTATTCGTAATCAGATTTGTGGAGTATAGATTTTACAAAATCCTCACACAAAGAACGATGTCAAATTTCATCACAATCGCTCCATAAACACCTGAGATATCGCTGAAGCAATACTTACAAAATATAAACAAAATTTCTTAGACACGTACTTTGGGCAATTTGCTGTACATCAAATGTAGTGTTATGGCGATATCTCAATTGTTTATAGACCGCTTTTGATAAAATTTAATAACGTGCTTGGTGGGGGAATTTCCTAAAATCTGATATAAAATTTATGTAGGTCCGTACTAAAGGAGGATAGTTTTTCCTATTTCTGCATTTAATTTTTTCAACAAACATTCTCTAATGTGTACTTTGGGCAATTTGCGATACATCAAATTCAGTGTTTTGGCGATATCTCAGTTGTTTATGGACCGATTTTGATAAAATTTTACAGAGTGCTTTGGGAAAATATTTCCTACAATCTGATATATAACATGTTATCACATGTACACCAGGAGTATCTTTTTTCTCTTGTTATTTAAAAGTGTGCTTCAATCAAAAATTTTAAAATTTTCGTCTAATTTTTGGTATTTTTTCGATATTTTTGGTGTTTATAAACCGATTTTAATGAAATTTAATAGCGTTCATTGCGGGAGAATTTCCTAAAATCTGATATATAATCTATGTAAGTCCATCCTCCAGGGGCTTCAGAAACTTGATTTCAACAGACAGACAGACAGACGGACGGACAGACAGACAGACAGACAGACAGACGGACATCGCTTAATCGATTCTCCTCCCGATTCTGAGTCGATCGGTATAATTTTTATGGGGTCTACGATCACTAATAAAAAAATTACAAACGGAATCACAAACTTATAATACCCTTTCACCTATTGGTGAAGGGTATAAAAATTACAGACAGGTAGACGGAAAAAAAAATTGACGGACGGACGGACAAACAAACAGACGGACGGATAGACAGACAAACAGACGGGCGGACGGACGGAGGTCGCGAAATCGATTCTCCTGCCGATTCTGAGTTGATCGGTACAATTTGAATGGTATTCGTAATCAGATTTGTGGAGTATAGATTTTACAAAATCCTCACACAAAGAACGATGTCAAATTTCATCACAATCGCTCCATAAACACCTGAGATATCGCTGAAGCAATACTTACAAAATATAAACAAAATTTCTTAGACACGTACTTTGGGCAATTTGCTGTACATCAAATGTAGTGTTATGGCGATATCTCAATTGTTTATAGACCGCTTTTGATAAAATTTAATAACGTGCTTGGTGGGGGAATTTCCTAAAATCTGATATAAAATTTATGTAGGTCCGTACTAAAGGAGGATAGTTTTTCCTATTTCTGCATTTAATTTTTTCAACAAACATTCTCTAATGTGTACTTTGGGCAATTTGCGATACATCAAATTCAGTGTTTTGGCGATATCTCAGTTGTTTATGGACCGATTTTGATAAAATTTTACAGAGTGCTTTGGGAAAATATTTCCTACAATCTGATATATAACATGTTATCACATGTACACCAGGAGTATCTTTTTTCTCTTGTTATTTAAAAGTGTGCTTCAATCAAAAATTTTAAAATTTTCGTCTAATTTTTGGTATTTTTTCGATATTTTTGGTGTTTATAAACCGATTTTAATGAAATTTAATAGCGTTCATTGCGGGAGAATTTCCTAAAATCTGATATATAATCTATGTAAGTCCATCCTCCAGGGGCTTCAGAAACTTGATTTCAACAGACAGACAGACAGACGGACGGACAGACAGACAGACAGACAGACAGACGGACATCGCTTAATCGATTCTCCTCCCGATTCTGAGTCGATCGGTATAATTTTTATGGGGTCTACGATCACTAATAAAAAAATTACAAACGGAATCACAAACTTATAATACCCTTTCACCTATTGGTGAAGGGTATAAAAATTAAAAAACGTGCCACTGTTCCGTGACGTCATTTGTCCAACATGCGCAGAAAACTCAAATTTTGTATTTAGGAAGTCGTAATCAATATTCTATAATTCTTGGTATAGGTTGTATGTGAATGCAGCCATATTGTGGAATGAAAAAAAAACAACATTTACTTTACCTTTAAATTAAACGAAATCAATCGCCTTAGCAACAGAAAATTTTCTAAAAAAAAAAATTTATAATTTTACACATTTTTGTCCCGTTTCACACTAATCAGGTTTTCTTGATCAGTTTTTCTTTAAATTTCTTTTGAACCTACGTTCACACACAAACATTTTCTTCAACGGGTTTCATTTTATTTTCCTTATATTTCATAAAAATTTTAAAAATTTTCGTAAACTTGATAGTACGGTCAGGTTTGCTCAATTTTAATTCTGTCAGTTTTTTCTCATACAAATTCAAGACTTGATAAGTCAAACCTGATTAATGTAAAAGTAGACATTGTCACTATTTTATTATATGAAATATAATTTGTTTAATGTAGGTTACCCTGTAGCCAAACGATCAAGTTTTTCTTTCAAGATTTTCACACACACTGAAAGCAACTTGAAAGCAATTTTATTTTCAAGATGCAAAAAATAGTTCAAAGTATTGTTATTGTTATTTCTTGGATGTAAATTGAAACACTTTCTTGAAAGAAATATTGAAAGCAAGCTTGTTTCAATTTTTAAAAGTATGAGTGTATGGGTAAAAACGTGTGAATGCATTAAAAATTGAAAGACAAAACTTGATCGTGTAAGCCCATAGTTAGGTTTGAAAGGTGATGAAAAAAGAATGGCACCATAGGGTCCATTGTGATAATTTGTGATTGTGATGTTTAATGTAAGACATACAATTTTTTGCCTTTTTTACGTTTTTTTATGAAGAAATAAAAATAAGCACAGTTGCTTTTTTATTATCAAAAATATACTACTTTTTTAGGAAGTACAACAAAACGTACCCTGAAGTTTTTGTAAATTCAAACTGTGGCATTTTTTCATATTACTATATGTGACAGCGCATAGAGAAAGGGATCTAAGGGTATTTTTGGGCGCATAGAGAAAGGGACCTACGGGTAAAAAAGTAATATAGTAATAAAATGGCTCTCCTGAACAAAACCGGTTTTTACCGGTTTCACTATGCGCGCAAAATACCCTTAGGTCCCTTTTTCTATGAGCTGTCACATATACATATTTATCTAAAATTTCAAAAACTAGAACAATTTTCTAACAAAATGGTTCATTTTTTTTTAATTTCATATAAAAACAGTCAATTTCTTAATTTTTTTTTTTTTTTACAAAAATAGTAAATTTAAAAAAATCCCATAAAATTAGAAAAATTTCGCATTAAAATATTAAATTATTGAAATACTTTCTATAAAATTAGTAAATTAAAAAAAATTATATAAAAAATATTAAATTAAAAAGAGAAAAAATACTAAATTTTCAAAAAAAAATCCTATAAAATTAGTAAATTAAAAAAAATCTTTAAGGTATATAGTAACATTTTTTGAAATTTCCTATTAAAACAGTTCTTTTTTAAATTTGAAAATTTTCCTATAAAAATTTGTAGTACTGTTTTTAAAAAATTTCTGTAAAAATATTATTTTTCTTCGAGAATATTTTATATTTAAACTAGCTGTACCCTGCTCGCTTTGCTGCGCTACCAACTAAAATAAATTTGAAGGAATGAAATTAAAAAAATATCTAATTAATGTTGAATCATTTTAATGTTTTTGTCCGATCAACACGTGATTAAATATACAGTTTACGATTCAATTAATTTTTATTAACTTTCGCCAGTTGGCGCGACAACTTTGCTAAAGATAATAGCATGCGCAAATGCAGAGTGTACGATTTATTTAATTTTCAGTGGCGCCACCTGTCGGAAATTGGTCATACCAACTTAGTAATGTTCGTCGGCTCATGCGTAACAACTTTTTTTATAAAGGACATACAGATAGACAAACATTCATTTTTATATACATATATACATATGTATATAGATATTACCTTTTATGTTTTTGATTTCGCCGTCGGTTTGTGTTATTATATAAGAAAATGCTTTAAAACGTCACATTACATTAAAATTGTGGACTTGGTAAAAGGTGTATGAAATACAGTTTAACCGAATTTTCTATACTTGTTTCTTTTATTGTTTCCTTTATTTCTATTCAACACAAATTTGCCTATATTTTATGAATGAGACTCTTTAAAATATTTTTATCTCTCGTCTCGTTTCCGTGTAGATCTATTCATTGAACTTTGCGATGGCTAATATATAAGACTGAAATCCTAAAGCAGTTGCACAAGGTAGGAGTTTTCATTTGATTGTTTTTTCAGCTTATCTTTTTACATTACAGTGGTCGGCATATAAGTATGTACACACATATGAATGTGCAAACATGCTTAAAAAAATTTTACATTTTTTTGTTATATTTTTTTTCTAAGATTTTTACTTTTTAATTATTTGGAATATAAAATTATATGCATATCGTGAGCCTATATTCAATACCGAGTATGAACCAATTAAAATATTTTTAAGGAGAGGCAAACAACTGTTTAATATCAAAAATAATTTAATAGAAATCAATATTTCCTTTACAATATATTTAAGCCAATAACTGTCTTAATGTATTTCTTCCCTCTGATTCTTATTACAAGAGATGTTCTTTTATAAAAAAGCAGTTTTCCAATAAAAAGTTTTTTTTTTTAAATGCTTCATAAGCGGTATTGAATATAGGCTCACGATATGTTAATCACAGATTATGTACTAATATCGTTTTATATTCATTAGTATTGAAAACTGTGTCAAGCAGTAAATTCAAATAATCATAGCTCGCGTTTTTACTTGATTATTCTAAATTGTTACCTCCAATGTCAAGAATATAGAAAAATCGTTAGCAGTAGTTCAATTCAGAACTGTTGGGTAAATAGTAATTGTTTTATATGAAAACAGTAAATATATCACAGTACCCATCTACCACATCGCGCTGTTTACTGGTCCGCTGGAACAGAGGCAAAACTAAATGTCAAGCGTCCAATTATCTCTTTTGGTAAATCGTCCAGATCTGCATACACAGTATATACAAAATCTTACTAGAAGAAATCGCACAGCCTTGATCCGCAGAGGTGATGCATGGAAAAACTTGTTTCATTTAAACTGTCAAATCTTAAACTGTCAAGGCAAGATGAGGCCCTATGCTCCACTGGGACTCAAGGATAGCAGAAGAAGAAGCCAAAATTAACTTTACTAAATAGTCAAGAAACCAATTGATTAGTATTAGGGTATATTTGATAGACAGGAGGGTTAAATCGTACAATAGCTTTCTTAAAAAAATTCTTAATTTAATTAAACCACAAAACTAGGAAACCCAATAATATTAGATAAGACTGACGAATCTTGTCAGACTAGAATTGAGTTTGACAGTTCTTTGTATAGTTTTAATATTTAGTTTTGTCAGTTGTTGGTACATAATTATAAAAAAAAAAAAAAACAATTATCTAATTAAAAATGTCTCCTTATAACTCAATATGTTACCCAGTACTAAAGAATTCAACTTATGCTTTCAACGACATTATATCCATTTAATTGTATAAAACGTCTAATGACGTTTTATAGTTTTTCGAGTTGTCTAGAATTAGGGATGGTGTAAAAATTTAAAATTAAATATCGTATTTTTTTTAAATATTTTTTATTTATTCTGTATCACGGTGTTATTGTTAGTATGCTCATATATTTGTCATTCCTTGACGAGGTTTATTTTTTGACAATGAATTTAAGTTTTTTTTCTAAATTTACAGGGACCACTAATTCCTGCGGCATTTACAAATGGTTACCATTAAGTGGAGGCACCGACCGCAACAAATAAAATCCGTTAAGCAGAGCCAATAACCCACACAAATGATATTTAATAAAATAAAGCATAAAAACAACAACAAAACCAAAAACATAAATTAAAAATAAAATAATAATATTTAAAATGTTGCAATATTTAAAACAACAAAAAACAAAACCAATTACATACACCAAATTATAAATAATAAGAAATACAAAACAACAACAAATATATACATACATACCTAATTATATATACAAAACTATATACCAAACATTTGCATTATATACAAGCAAAAATAAAAAAAGTGTTTTTAACAGATTTTTTTAAACCATTAAAACCATAAGAAATGACAAACTATATGTCAACATTTTGTGGACTTTGGGAGAAATTATTTTTAGTCGGAGATGGATAATTCATTAAAAGGAGCCATCATTCAACAACTACAACTACAATAAATACAAAACTACAACAACGTATACAATTTGAACATTTAAAAAAAAATAATAAAAAAAACATTTAAAAAATCAATTTATATTAAATAAGAAAACGATTATTAATTGCAATTACTACTACGATTATTATTAATATTATTATTATTATTATTACAATTATATATTTTGGCATTAACATTTAATAATGCTAATCTTTTGTTTTTGTATTAAATATAAGAAACGTCAGAATGACGACTTAATTATAATTTGAAATAATGTGACATTTGCAAAAAAAAACAAGAAATTATTTGACATAAAAATACTACAGAAATGAATAATGTAGAAACCCCTTATTTTGTGCCACTTCCTCTTATATATATGTATATATATGTATGTATATATATATATATATATATATATATATATATATATATAGGGTAAATTGGAAAAATGCTGTTTTCTTTCCAGTAAAAATATAGACAGCATTTCCCTTAATTCCTACTCCTTCAGCAGTTTAATCTCAGTAAAAAATGATGCTAAAAATATCTATGGTAAATCCCTTCAAATTTAAGGAAAGGTTGGAGTAGGAATTCCGGAAAAAAGTTCAGCAATATATTTACTGACCTTGAAAGTATGATATCCAATCTCTAAAAATTTTATTTACCCTGATATATGTGTACATATATATATATATATATATATATATATATATATATATATGTATATTATGGTGCCACAAATGTTGTGGCACCATAATTTATATGTATATATATTTGTATATATATTTGTATATATATATATATATATATATACATTTATATTATGCTGCCACAACTTTTGTTTGACTTTTGGAGCTTTTCAACGAAAAATTGAATACATTTTCAATTATGGATCAAAATTTTAATTTCCCGAAACAATAGGTCTAATTCGAGAGACTCTGGAAGTAACACCGAATAATGAGTTATTTTTAGATCTTGACATTACAATTTGTTATATAGTATGATTCTTTAAATCGGTTGGAAAATTACAATTATATATCGTTTTAAGTGATTTATGAGTTTGAGGTGCCCTACTTTGGGGGCCGATTGCGCCGCCCTTGTAAAAGCTAGGCTTTTCAGATTCAAAACTTAAGCTTCCCACTTTAAATTCATCTTTATTGCTTTCAAAAACTGTAATGCTGTAAAAGTTGTAGCAATTGCTATTTATTTCATTTTGATTAATATTTTATAATAAACATATATAAATTTCAAGGCGAATTCATTACAGGTGGTGGCAAGAATACAACAACTACAACATGACAAAACGAAACCCCATGTTGTTTTTGTAGGTTTGCTTACATTTTGTCAAATTTTTGTTCGTTAAATTTCCAGGCGAATTCATCAGCTGGGTTCTTGATATCACTTTCATTATTACACTACGATAAATTTCAAGTCAAGAACACAAAAACAAACAGTGTTTTCAAATGCTTTATGACTGACAATAGTCAGTCGCAATTGTGGCTGACAGTTCTTTATTGTCGGTTTATTGGCAGCACATTGACAGATGTGATGTAGCATATGGCTTATGCGCTAATTAAAATTACGATGTTAATAGGTCAATGTCCAAACTCACTTGGTCCTTTGTCCTTCGTTTAAGTCCTAACTCGATATATTAAGCTTTTTTAACTTACAGGGATATATTTTACATAAAAGATTACCAGACCTTGAATAGTAAATCCCTTCAAATCTAACAATAATATACACAAATTATATATCAATGGAAAGATCTTATTTCGTACTTTTACTGCTGTGAATATTTTTCAAATCTGTGGCTTATTTTTGCTAGTTTTTATAGTTTTACATTTGCGATTGAAAATGTAGGAATTTTTTCGCGCAAAAGCTTCAAATCTTAAACAAAACTTCGTCAATTTGTATAGGCCTAAAAAACTGATCAGCGGTTGTCAACATCTTGCACTATAACGAATTCAAATTTTAGGAAACCATAGATATAAAGCTTCCCATTTTTAACATGAAATTATACATCATACTTTGTCATTTTATGATTTTATATACAAAAGTATAATTGTTTAAAGTAAATTTTCACATTATGGTTTAAAACCCATCTTAGAATTCGTCGTAGTTTAAGATTTGACAACCGCCTGCTCATAGAAAAAAATTGACCCGCTCTCGTGTACAGACATATACATATATATATATATATATATAAAAATTAAATCAATTACATACTGCAAAGTCGATAGGTTTTAAATCCGAAGGATATGAAAACAAACACATTGTACTTGTTAACTAACTCAACTCCATTAAAATTTGAACGATTACGAAATTTTCTAAAACAAATTAAAAATATATGCAAAGGCATTTACTTGCATAAATACATATGTATGTATGTATATCAATATATAAAATGTATACATGTACACATATGTACACACATATAAGTGTACTTTGGTATAACAAAAAAAGCGGAAATCCCCATACAAACGTGCATGTATAAATATATTAATTCACATAATTTAGGGTGTTCTTTTTTTAATAAAATTTATTTTTTTAATTAATGTCATAATATTAAAAAATAATGAGGTTAATATTATTTTATTCTTACTGAAGGTTTAGCTAAGCATATTTGCCTTAAAATATCTTAAGCCAAGTGTCCACTTGCAAGTCACTTGCAGAATTACTTAAGCAAGTAAATATGTATTTCCTGAAATGTTTCCAGAAGAAGTTTGTGGAAGTTATTACGACGAACATGCTGCAATATTTCCCGAAATTTTTCCATACAATGTGAGAACAGCCCGAAGTAGATTGTTTTTCTAATATTGGCATAAATTTATTTACACAAAAAATTAAAATTTGTATACCCTTAACCATCAAAGCACAGTAGGAAAATAAGGTCAAAACCCCAAAAGCTGTTTTTTAAATTGTTTTATAAATTTAAATGATAGATAAGATAACATTTCAAATCATAGAATCCAAAATTTTTACTAACAAGTAAGAGTGGTATATTCGGCTTTGCCGAATCTTGGATACCCTTCACCAATGGTGTTGCAAAAGTACTTAATGTAATTCCAAGCAAAATTTGGTTATACTAGTATTATATGCAAAGAGTCTTTAAAATTAAGAGTCGGAAAAAGAAAAGCTTTTCGGTGGCGTCATCATCTAGAATAGTTATGCACCCAAAGGTTAGGTTGGGCAGGTGGCTGATGTCTAGGGAAGCTTCACTTGGGTTTTTAAGTGGTCCCTTTGTGAAAGATAATGATTACTAGACTACAAGTAGAGAATGCATATTTAAGCCAGCCAGTAGCTTCGAAATAAAATAGACACATATTTTAAGAACATTTAATAAAGTTCGATAGACCAGATAAACCATGCAGAAAAGATGCTTCAAAATGTAGATGCCCTTACATTTGCAATGGCACGTCGATTTGATGAAGTTTAGGTATTCTGGCATGCAACCCAAAAACACAGTGCCCAGTGAGGGTTGTGCACTTTAATTCGTACGAATTATCCAACTAGTAAAAGTTCTTGATTAGTTATGTAAAACTCTGAAGTTAGCGGACTGATTTAGGTCAAAGCTTTAACAATGATAAGCCATAAAATTATAGGGTATACACTCTTAGTTTTAGATACATACGTGAAATATATAGCTTTTGAATGGATGGATATCAGCTTTGTCGGAAAAGTTATTAAAGATTTACTTATTTATCTGAGGTTAGTTAATTAATTAAAATGAACACTTCATCAATAATATTTGGGATGTATTGTTCTTTCGATCTGTCCGATGGATGTTTGAAAAGTTTTGCTCTAGTTCCTTGTGCAATTTTAATGTGATTTAATTTATCAGCATTAAATAGATTCCCGGTCGGGGTTATATGGGAGATTTCACTAAATGTGAATAGAGCTCGCCCATTTTCAATATCGAACTTTTCAAGAGATCAGAAATACTTTTGTCAAATATTGTCCCTCTAGAAAGTTTATTTTAGGCGCTATCGCCCTGAATATCAATATTGTACAACGTCTTTATACTAAATGTCATCATCGTATCTTAGGCGAAGTTATAAGGGATCAATTGTCAAACGTGAACGGATTTCTCCCAATTGCAATTAAAAAATTTAAATTTTCGTTGATATGTGAGATACTTACATACATATGTAGGTTTTGAACGGATATCATGTAGTTAGCTTCATTTTTGTACTTCCTAGGAAGATTACCTATAATTTGATATATAATACATTCTCAAATGTTATCATAATGTTCAAAAGTCAGACACAAAATTAAGATTAATGCAGAGTGTCTGCTAAAATCAGATTTGTGGAGCTCCTGGATTTTACACAAAATTTTAGGATATTGGGCCACCCTGAATTTTATCATTGTCGATCAAAACACCATCGCTTAAACGCTAAATTATATCGACCACAAATTACCGAATGCATCAGGATTTAGGTAATCTCCTGCGAAGGACGCTATTAAAATTCATCAAAATAAACACCTGAGATATCGACAAAACAGGAACTCCAAAAACTTGACTACAACAGAAAAAATTACAGACAGGTAGACGGACGGACGGACAAACAGACGGACGGAGGACAAACAGACGGACGGACGGACAGACAGACAGACAAACAGACGGACGGACGGAGGTCGCGAAATCGATTTTCCTGCCGATTCAAAGTTGATCGGTACAGTTTGAATGGTATTCGTAATCAGATTTGTGGAGTATAGATTTTAGAAAATCCTCACACAAAGAACGATGTCAAATTTCATCACAATCGGTACATAAACACCTGAGATATCGCTGAAACAATACTTACGAAATGTAAACAAAATTTCTTAGACACGTACTTTGGGCAATTTGCTGTACATCAAATGTAGTGTTATTGCGATATCTCAATTGTTTATGGACCGCTTTTGATAAAATTTAATAACGTGCTTGGCGGGGGAAATTCCTAAAATCTGATATAAAATTTATGTAGGTCCGTGCTAAAGGAGGATGGTTTTTCCTATTTCTGCATTTCATTTTTTCAACAAACATTCTCTAATGCGAACTTTGGGCAATTTGCGATACATCAAATTCAGTGTTTTGGCGATATCTCAGTTGTTTATGAACCGATTTTTATAAAATTTTACAGAGTGCTTTGGGAAACTATTTCCTACAATCTGATATATAAAATATTATCACATATACACCAGGAGTATCTTTTTTCTCTTGTTATTTAAAAGTGTGTTTCAATCAAAAATTTTAAAATTTTCGTCTAATTTTTGGTATTTTTTCGATATTTTCGGTGTTTATAAACCGATTTTAATGAAATTTAATAGCGTTCATTGCGGGAGAATTTCCTAAAATCTGATATATAATTTATGTAAGAACATCCTCCAGGGGCTTCAGAAACTTGATTTCAACAGACAGACAGACAGACGGACGGACAGACAGACAGACAGACAGACAGACGGACATCGCTTAATCGATTCTCCTCCCGATTCTGAGTCGATCGGTATAATTTTTATAGGGTCTACGATCACTAATAAAAAAATTACAAACGGAATCACAAACTTATAATACCCTTTCACCTATTGGTGAAGGGTATAAAAAAATTTGAACAAAAAATATTCTTTAAACAAATTTTTGAAAAAAAATATAAAAATTTTCTATAGAAAAATTTTGAATAAAAAAAATTTGTCGATAAAAATATCTTTCTCTGAAAATTAAAAAAAAAATATTTTATATCGAAAAATTTGTGAGAAAATTTTTTTCTAAAGAAAAATGTTCGATAAAAATATTTTTCGATAGAAAAATTTTCGACAAAAATATTTTTCGATAGAAAAATTTTCGATGAAAATATTTTTCGATAGAAAAATTTTCGATAAAAATATTTTTCGATAGAAAAATTCTTAATAAAAAAATTTTTTATAGAAAAATTTCGATAAAAAAATAATTTATAGAAAAATTTTGATAAAAAAAATTTCTTTGTAAAAATTAAAAAAAAAAATTTATAAAAATTTTTGATAAAAAATTTTTGGATTAAAAAAATTTCTATGAAAAATTTTGGATTAAAAAAATTTCTATGAAAAATTTTGGATACAAAAATTTTCTATATTCAATTTTTTGATAAAAAATTTTCTATATTCAATTTTTTGATAAAAAATTTTCTATAGAAAAATTCTTAATAATAGAATTTTTTATGAAAAGAAAGAAAAATCAAAAAAAATTTTTCTTTGTAAAAATTTTTGAAGAAAAAAATATAAAAATTTTTGATAAAAAATTTTCCATAGAAAACTTTTAGATAAAAAAATTTCTATAGAAAAATTTTTTACAAAAAAAATGTCTAGAGAAAAATTGTCGATAAAAATATCTTTGTCTGAAAATTAAAAAAAAAAATATTTTATATTGAAAATTAGCAAGAAAAATTTTTTTAAAGAAAAATTTTCGATAAAAATATTTTTCGATAGAAAAATTCCTAATAAAAAAATTTTTTTTTATAGAAAAATTTCGATAAAAAAAAAATTTATAGAAAAATTTTGACAAAAAAAATTTCTTTGTAAAAATTAAAAAAAAAAATATAAAAGTTTTTGATAAAAAATTTCTATAAACAATTTTGGATAAAAAATTGTCTATAATCAATTTTTATACCCTTCACCAATAGGTGAAAGGGTATTATAAGTTTGTGATTCCGTTTGTAATTTTTTTATTAGTGATCGTAGACCCCATAAAAATTATACCGATCGACTCAGAATCGGGAGGAGAATCGATTAAGCGATGTCCGTCTGTCTGTCTGTCTGTCTGTCTGTCCGTCCGTCTGTCTGTCTGTCTGTTGAAATCAAGTTTCTGAAGCCCCTGGAGGATGGACTTACATAGATTATATATCAGATTTTAGGAAATTCTCCCGCAATGAACGCTATTAAATTTCATTAAAATCGGTTTATAAACACCAAAAATATCGAAAAAATACCAAAAATTAGACGAAAATTTTAAAATTTTTGATTGAAGCACACTTTTAAATAACAAGAGAAAAAAGATACTCCTGGTGTACATGTGATAACATGTTATATATCAGATTGTAGGAAATATTTTCCCAAAGCACTCTGTAAAATTTTATCAAAATCGGTCCATAAACAACTGAGATATCGCCAAAACACTGAATTTGATGTATCGCAAATTGCCCAAAGTACACATTAGAGAATGTTTGTTGAAAAAATTAAATGCAGAAATAGGAAAAACTATCCTCCTTTAGTACGGACCTACATAAATTTTATATCAGATTTTAGGAAATTCCCCCACCAAGCACGTTATTAAATTTTATCAAAAGCGGTCTATAAACAATTGAGATATCGCCATAACACTACATTTGATGTACAGCAAATTGCCCAAAGTACGTGTCTAAGAAATTTTGTTTATATTTTGTAAGTATTGCTTCAGCGATATCTCAGGTGTTTATGGAGCGATTGTGATGAAATTTGACATCGTTCTTTGTGTGAGGATTTTGTAAAATCTATACTCCACAAATCTGATTACGAATACCATTCAAATTGTACCGATCAACTCAGAATCGGCAGGAGAATCGATTTCGCGACCTCCGTCCGTCCGCCCGTCTGTTTGTCTGTCTATCCGTCCGTCTGTTTGTTTGTCCGTCCGTCCGTCAATTTTTTTTTCCGTCTACCTGTCTGTAATTTTTTCTGTTGTAATCAAGTTTTTGGAGCTCCTGTTTTGTTGATATCTCAGGTGTTTATTTTGATGAAATTTAATAGCGTCCTTCGCAGGGGATTACCTAAATCCTGATGCATTCGGTATTTTGTGGTAGATATAATTTAGCGTTTAAGCGATGGTGTTTTGAGCGACAATGATATAATTCAGGGTGGGACAATATCCTAAAATTTTGTGTAAAATCCAGGAGCTCTACAAATCTGATTTTAGCAGACAGACACTCTGCATTAATCTTAATTTTGTGTCTGACTTTTGAACATTATGATAACATTTGAGAATGTATTATATATCAAATAATAGGTAATCTTCCTAGGAAGTACAAAAATGCAGCTAACTACATGATATCCATTCAAAACCTACAATTTCTTAATTGCAATTGGGAGAAATCCGTTCACGTTTGACAATTGATCCCATATAACTTCGCCTAAGATACGATGATGACATTTAGTATAAAGACGTTGTACAATATTGATATTCAGGGCGATAGCGCCTAAAATAAACTTTCTAGAGGGACAACATTTGACAAAAGTATTTCTGATCTCTTGAAAAGTTCGATATTGAAAATGGGCGAGCTCTATTCACATTTAGTGAAATCTCCCATATAACCCCGACCGGAAATCGATTTAATGCTGATAAATTAAATCACATTATAATTGCACAAAGAACTAGAGCAAAACTTTCCACACATCCATCGGACAGATCGAAGGAACAATACATCCCAAATATTACTGTTGAAGTATTCATCTTAATTAGTTAACTAACTTTAGATTAATAAGTAAATCTTCAATAAATTTTCCGCCAAAGCTGATATCCATTCACTTAAAAACTATATATTTCACGTATGTATCTAAAACTAAGAGTGTATACGTTATAATTCTGAGGCTTGTATACATTGACAATCATTGTTAAAGCTTTGACCTAAACCAGTTCAGAGTTTTAAATAACTAATCATGAACTTTTAATAGTTGGATAATTCGTATGAATTAAAGTACACAACCCTCACTGGGCACTGTGTTTTTGAGTTGCATGCCAGAATACTTAATCTTCATCAAATCGATGTGCTCTTGCAAATCTAAGGGCATCTACTTTTTGAAGCATCTTTTCTGCATGGTTTATCTGGTCTATCGAACTTTATTAAATGTTCGTGAAATAGACACATATCACTTTAGAATCGAAGTGACGCTGCCTTCGACATCAGCCACCTGCCCAACCTAACCTTTGGGTCCATAACAATTTTAGATGATGACGCTTCCGACTCTTAATTTTAAAGATTCTTTGCATATAATACTAGTATAACCAAATATTGCTAGGAATTACATTTATTATGAACAAAAGAAAATGAATATACATATGAAGCATTTGTGTGGGGCTCAACTAAGTCAGTAATCAGAAACTATATATTTATCAATACATTCTTACGATTTTGTACTTTACTTTTGGAACACCATTGGTGAAGGGTATCCAAGATTCGGCAAAGCCGAATATACCACTCTTACTTGTTTGATAAAAGATTTTCTATTGAAAAATTCTAAATAATAGAAGTTTTATGAAAAGAATTTGGTAAAAATAAGATAGAAAAATTTTGACAAAAAACATTTTTTTGTAAAAATTTTTGAAGAAAAAAATATAAAAATTTTTGATAAGAAATTTCATAGAAAATTTTTGGATAACAAAATTTCTTTAGAAAAATTTTTTACAAAAAAAAATGTCTATAGAAAAATTTTCGATAAAAATATCTTTCTCTGAAAATTAAAAAAAAAAAAATATTTTACATTGAAAAATTTGCAAGACAAAGTTTTTTAAAGAAAAATTTTCGATAAAAATATTTTTCGATAGAAAAATTCTTAATAAAAAAAATTTTTATAGAAAAATTTCGATTAAAAAAATTTTATAGAAAAATTTTGACAAAAAAAATTTTATAGAAAAATTTTGACAAAAAAAATTTCTTTGTAAAAATTAAAAAAAATATATAAAAATTTTTGGATTAAAAAAATTTCTATAAAAAATTTTGGATAAAAAAATTTTCTATATTAAATTTTTTGATAAATAATTTTCTTTAGAAAAATTCTAAATAACAGAATTTTTTATGAAAAGAATTTTGTTAAAAAAAGATAGAAAAATTTTGACAAAAAAAATTTTCTTTGTAAAAATTTTTGAAGAAAAAAATATAAAAATTTTTGATAAAAAATTTTCCATAGAAAAATTTTGGATAACAAAATTTCTATAGAAAAGTTTTTGACAAAAAAAATGTCTATAGAAAAAATTTTGTTAAAGATATCTTTGTCTGAAAATTAATCAAAAAAATATTTTATATTGAAAAATTTGCGAGAAAAATTTTTTTAAAGAAAAATTTTCGATAAAATATTTTTCGATAGAAAAATTCTTAATAAAAAAATTTTTATAGAAAAATTTGGATTAAAAAAATTTTATAGAAAAATTTTGACAAAAAAAATTTTAAAGACAAATTTTGGCAAAAAAAATTTCTTTGTAAAAATTAAAAAAAAAATATAAAAGTTTTTTATAAAAAATTTTTGGATTAAAAAAATTTCTATAAAAAATTTTGGATAAAAAAATTTTCTATATTCAATTTTTTGATAAAAAATTTTCTATAGAAAAATTCTTAATAACAGAATTTTTTTATAAAAAGAATTTTGTTAAAAAAAAAGATGGAAAAATTTTGAAAAAAAAAATGTTCTCTTTGTGCCGACCTTTGCTTATAAATCCTATCCATCATTTTCTAGAATGTTATTGTTGGTGTTGTTATTGCTTTTTTATGTAAAAATTGTTCTCTTAATGTTTTGCTGTAAAGAGCATAGCAACATTTTTCTCTCTTTTATCTATCGGCTCTCTCTCTCCTTGTTTTGATGCTTCAGATCAGGGATGGGAAATAGCTTTCTTGATTTTGCACCAAATGATGGTAACATTTTTTGTACAAAATATAATTATATTAAAAATTTTACAAGTCGTCTTCAAAAAACTGCTATCAATGATCATTAAAATTCCTTTTCACAAATTTTCCGCAAAACGTGGATTTTGAGTAATAAAAACCAACATAACTTGAATAGAAATAAATTTAAACTCAGAATTGTATATACAAATAAGAAAGTAATATAGTTGGGCTTGACCGATTCTGTGGTCCCCTAAACTACTAGGGTCCGATTTTTGTAATATGACTGGGTAGAACTTCGGCCCGCGGAAATGTATTAGACTCTTTTAAAAAAGGAACTAAGTAATGGAAAGAAACACAGGAAAGGTTATACAGAACATTTCTGTTTTCAGAAAAGCCGATAAATTTATAAGTTCTGAATAATATGCCAATTTTAACAATATTTTTAAATTTATTTTTTTTTTAAGAATTTTTATTTTGCAAATTTTCTACTCGGAACACACCTTGGATACAAAGTTCATCGATTCACCATAATTTTTAGACAAATTTTATTAGATACCTTAAATTTCAAACTATATCCAAAAAAAGGCTCACCCTAGTACTCGTATATAAATACAATATAAAACAAGATTTTTTTAAAAGGGATTTATCACAAGTAAATATGACATTTTAGGGAGATTATATTTGAAACATGAGCTCAACACACACGCACAAATACACCTACACTTTTACTAACACTTTGTATATGTATTAAAACAAATACAATATTTCATAAAAAATATATTTCTCTCTGCTATATTGTTTTGAAAATATGTTTTTGAGATTTTTTGTTTTTTGAAAAGGGACTATATGAACCTAAATGACAGCTGCTGAAACAAGAATACTTAATCTTCGTACATGGTTCGAAAGTAGTTAAATTTTTGTTAAAGCAAAAAAAAACATTGAATCTTTTGCCTTTACCACAAAAGAGTTTTACTTCGTTTATTCATTCATTCATACATGCATGTGTGTGTATGTGTTAGAGACCAGAAGTTGGATAAAACTATACCCTTACATTTAATTAAATGAATTTTATGCATGTAAAAGTATTAAAGTTTCGGTTTCCTCGATTTTATAATACAAAAAAAACCTTTTAAATGCTATTTTATAACAGACAAAATAAATAAAAAAAAACGGAAAATGTAAAAATAATCCACTTTCATTTATATTTAATCATTGAAATCGTAACAAGTTTTTTTTTAACACCTTTAAATGGTATAAAAATACCTCAACAACCCACACAGACGCTCAAGCAATTTCAAAAAATGCCTTGAAATCACACACAGAGTTAAAATATTAAATTCTCTTTTTTAAGGTAACGAAAAACTATATCGATATTAAACACACACACACGCATATTTTTATAAAATTTTATAATTGTGTGTATATGTGAATGTTTATCTTTGTGCTACACATAACATTTCAATTTTACTCTATTTGCTTTAAAATATCACAGATACCAACAAAAAAGTTTTAAAGTTTCACTTTTTAGTTTCCAACTACAAACTATACAGTGAAATTTTAAACCAGAATAAACAGTGTGATCAAAGGATATCTTTATATATTCAAATAAACTTCGAAAACCCCTCGAAATATCGATTTTGGGCTTAGAAATCTATTAAAGCCACTTCTCACATAAAATAAATGCCATAGTTTATCGATCAAGAGCCCTAATTTTAGTAAAAAATTAAAAAAAATCTATGTCAAAATCTAAAATTGTACTATTTTTGTACTTGGGGACCAAAAAATATCTATCTACGATTGAGACATTTCCAGTTTCACCAAAACACAGTTCTAACATTTAACTAAAGAGCCCACTGTAAACCGAAAAACAAAACTTTAGCACACATTCTGGAAACTTACACATCCACACCGAAGCCAGTGACTCATTTAATATGATAGAGTCATGTCTTCTCGAATGTTTACTGTGGATTAGGTTTGGATTTAAAGTGTAAAACTGTATTTCCATATTTATGTCTCTACGATTGTTGTGGTTTACACTCAAACAGACTTTAATATAAAATTCTTGTAAATACATGTAGAAAATAAAATACCAGAAAAAAAGGAAGATATATGCAAGTTTTAAAACACTAGTTACCTTTGATGTGGCATTTTTATTTGCCTAAGACGAAGGTATGACGAAAAAAAAAAACTAAAGATAGTCCAAACGACTGACCGACCAAACAAACAAACAAAAAACATTTAGACAATTGTAATCTAAGATTTATGTAACATTTTTTTTTTTCTTCAAATACAATATAACTTTTTCTCTGGATGTGAAAAGAATTGAAGGCAAGAGTTTAACCCTTTAGCTTCATTTTTAAGGAAACAATTTTAAACAAAAAAATTTCTTGTACAACAAATTTTTATATGAAAAATTTTATATAAAAAATTTTATATAAAAATTTTTATATAAAAAAATGTTTATATGAAAAATTTTATATAAAAATTTTTATATGAAAAATTTTATATAAAAAAATTTTATATGAAAACTTTTCTGAATAAATTTTTATTCAAAAAGAAGTGTATTTGCATTTGATCCCAAACCTGTTACATTTATTTATTAATGTAACAGATCAATTTATTGATAAAAAGCCAAAAAATGTTTGCGGAGAAACAAAATTCCTCGACGCGTTTCGATGGTTGGTTAAGCCATCTCTTCAGGAGGATTATCCCCAATTTAGACAGATCGAAAACCTGAAAACTGAAAAATGTTTGTTTTTGTTCAGTCGATAATCTACGCTTTTACTTTTGGTTTATGAACATAATTCTTAATAGTTATGTTTGTAAATTTAGTAATAATGCGAGGTTTTCGATCTGTCTAAATTGGGGATAATCCTCCTGAAGAAACGCGTCGAGGAATTTGGTTTCTCCGCAAACATTTTTTGGCTTTTTATCAATAAATTGATCTGTTACATTAATAAATAAATGTAACAGGTTTGGGATCAAATGCAAATACACTTCTTTTTGAATAATATTTACATCCCGACTAATTTGTTATTTTTTAATAAATTTTTATATTAAAAATTGTAAAAAAAAAAATATTTATATGAAAAATTTTATATAAAAATTTTCTATCGTAAATCAAAGATAATAGGAATTTTAAGTTTAGTTTCTGCTTCCATAATTTTTGTAATAACTGTTATCAATTTGATAGATAATTTCCAGATAATCGGTTCACATTTGACCCAAGCTGTCATATAAGTCCAAATCACGGAAATAGCTTAAATATATAAGTTTTAAGAAAATGTTTGTATGAAGGCAAAATTTAGTAAATACCTTAGTGGTGAAGGGTATCGTATGGTCGGGCCTGACCGACTATAGCACTTTCTTACTTGTTTTTTTTTATAAAAAATTGTCTATAAAAATATTTAATGTGAAAAATCTGAAAAAAAATTTATATGAAAAACTTTATAGAAAAAATTTTTTACAAAAAATTTTTATATGAAAAATTTTCAATTAGAAAATTTTTTGTGAAAAATTTTTTGTAAAAAATTTTTATATGAAAAATTTTCTATAAAAATTTTTTTATAAAAAATTTTTATTAATATAAGTGATTTTTCGACCTTTTTGTGTTTAATTAAATAAAAGAGTTGTCGAGCTTGAGGCCAAGCTCTACAACTCTTTTATTTAAATAAAAAATTTTTTATAAACAAATTTTATATGAAAAAAGTTCTATAAAAAAATTTTTTTATTAAAAATTTTCTATATGAAAATTTTATATGAAAAATTTTCTTTAAAAAAATTGTATATGAAAAATTTTCTATAAAAATTTTTACCTCAAAAATTTTCCATTAAATATTTTTATATGAAAAATTTTCTATAATTTTCTATAAATTTTTACATGAAAAATTTTTATATGAGAAATTTTCTATGAAAAAAATGTTTATATAAAAAAATTTCTTCAAAAAGAAGAGTATTCGCATTTGATCCCTAATCTGTTACATTTATTTATTAATGTAACAGACCAATTTATTGATAAAAAGCCAATAAAAATTAAAATTAACTAAAATATTTTTTAAAAAAAATTTTATATGAAAAATTTTCTATATAAAATCTTTATATGAAAAGTTTTCTATAAAAAATGTTTTTGTACAAAATGTTTTTTATAAAAAATTTTATATGAAAAATTTTCTATAAAAAATTTTATATGAAAAACTTTCTATAAAAAAATTTTATATGAAAAATTTTCTAGAAAAAATTTTCTATGAGAAAATTGTATATCAAAAATTTGTTTAAGAAAAATTTTTATATCAAAAATTTGTTTATGAAAAATTTTCTATACAAAATTTTTGTAGAAAATTTTTCAAATAAAAATTTTTGATAGAAAATTTTTATATTAAAAATTTTCTAAAAAAAATGTGTATATGAAAAATTTTCTTTAAAAATTTTGTATATGAAAAATTTTCTATAGAAAAATTTTATATGAAAAATTTTCTATAAAAAATTTTTATGAAAATTTCTCTGAAAAAATTTTTATATGAAAACTTTTCTATAAAAATTGTCTATAAAAATTTTTACATCAAAAGTTTTCAATTAAAAATTTGTATACGAAAAATTTTCTATTATTTTTCATAAATTTTTATATGAAAAATTTTTATATGAGAAATTTTCTATAAAAAAAATGTTTATATAAAAAAATTTCTATTAAAAATTTTCTTTAAAAAATTTTTATATGAAAACTTTTCTATAAAAAATTTTTATATGAAACATTTTCTTAAAAAAATTTTATATGAAAAATTTTCTATATAAAATTTTTATATGAAAAGTTTTCTATAAAAAATGTTTTTGTACAAAACAATTTTTATAAAAAATTTTATATGAAAAATTTTCTATAAAAAATTTTATATGAAAAACTTTCTAGAAAAAATTCTTATACGAAAAATTTTCTGGAAAAAATTTTAAAATAAAAAATTTTCAATGAAAAAATTGTTTATCAAAAATTTGTTTAAGAAAAATTTTTAAATCAAAAATTTGTTTATGAAAAATTTTCTATACAAAATTTTTGTAGAAAATTTTTCAAATAAAATTTTTTGATAGAAAATTTTTCTATAAAAAGTTTTTATATGAAAAATTTTCTTTAAAAATTTTGTATATGAAAAATTTTCTATAGAAAAATTTTATATGAAGAATTTTCTATAAAAAATTTTTATGAAAATTTCTCTGAAAAAAATTTTATATGAAAACTTTTCTATAAAAAATTTTTATATAAAAAATATTCAATAAAAAATTTTTACATGAAAAATTTCTTTAAAAAGTTTTTAAACAAAAAATTTTTTATAAAAAATTTTCTATAAAAAAATTTTCTATAAAAAATTTTTATATCAAAAATTAAAAAAAAATGATACCAAAAATTCTCTTAAAAAAAATTTGTTTATAAAAAATTTTCAATACAAAGTTTGTATATGGAAATTTCTCTATAAAAAATTTCTGTAAATAATTTTGATATGAAAAATTTTCTATAAAAATTTTAATATGAAAAATTTTCTATAAAAATTTTTATATGAAAAATTTTCTACAAAAAATTTTTATATGAAAAATTTTCTATAAAAAGTTTTTACACGAAAAATTTTCTATAAAAAAATATTATTATTTTTAAAAAATTTTTATATGAAAAATTTTGTATACAAAATTTTTATATAAAAAGTTTTCTATACAAAATTTTTATATGAGAAATTTTCTATAAAAAATTTTTATATGAAAAATTTTCTATAAAAAATTTTTATATTTTAATTTTTCGTTAAAAATTTTTATATGAAAAATTTTCTATAAAAATTCTTATATGAAAAATTTTCTTTACAAAATTTTGTTATGAAAAATTTTCTATAAAAAATTTTTATATAAAAAATTTTTATATGAGAAATTTTTCAAAAAAAAAAATTTACATAAGAAATTTTCTATTAAAAATTTTAATATAAAAAATTTTCTGTAAAAAATTTTTATATGAAAAATTTTCTAAAAACAAAATTATATATGAAAAATTTTTTATAAAAAATTTGTATAGGAAAAATTTTCTATAAAAAATTTTTAAATGAAAAATTTTATACAAAAATTTTTATATAAAAAATTTTCTATAAAAAATTTTATTGAAAAATTCTTCATATAAAAAATTTTTATATGAAAAATTTTCTATGTAAAATTTTTCTATGTAAAAATTTTCTATAAAAAATTTTTATATGATAAATTTTCTATCAAAAATTTTTATATGAAAAAATTTCTATAAAAGGTTTCTACACTAAAAATTTTCTTTAAAGAATTTTTGTATGAAAAATTTTCTATAACAAATTTTTATACGAAAAATTTTCTATCAAAAATTTTTATATGAAAAAATTTCTATAATTTCTAAAATTTTCTATACAAAATTTTTATATAAAAATTTGATATCAAAACTTTGGTGTAACATAATGATTTTTTAGAGATGAAGCTAATGGGTTAAGCACTTTTTTCAAATACAAACTTCTATTCGTATCTTGTTTGTTTGTTTGTACCAGTTTCATATTAGTTTTATTATTTGTTTTAGAAGAGATTATAAAATTATAACAAATAACCAAACACTAATATTCAGTCGTTGGTAGACATTTGTAGATTGTGTCTCTAGCTCTCATATGTCAGTGTGGGTGTGTGTGTCCTTTGCATGTCCTTTGGCATGAGATAAATTCAGAAAATTGTAATAAAAGAGTTAGTAAAAGTGCAGCCAGGTGGTATGAGCAATTGTGAATGTTCAGATAACTTTACAAATAAGCCACTTGTTTGAGAAATTGCAAGAAAAAACACGTAACGCAAAAAAAAGTTTAAAAAAAGGATCAGATATCTATTTTCCGTTACGTATTTGTTCGAAAGTTTGGTAATGTCTTAATATTGGGGGAATAGTTGTTCAGTTTGTTGTAAAAAATTGGTAGTAATAATTTTTAGAGGTTTTATTGTTGGGCAGTTAATGCATTTTTTTCATTTTACAAAAATCTCCAGAATATCGAAGGTTAAATTTTTGTAGTTAAGGAGGGGATAGATACAAAAAAAAACATAATTTAAATGAAAATTGAAAGCTTTTTGGAAATACTTGGTAGGAAATTTTTATATAGAAAAGTTTTGTTAACAAAATTCTATATATATATATTCTTCGGTAAAAAAAAATTCTAAAGAAAATTTTCGGTTCAAAAAATTTATAGAGAAAATTTTTGGTAAAAAGTTGTGAAAATTTTCAGTAAACAAATTTTATAAGAACAATTTTCGGTAAAAAAAATTTTATAAGAACAATTTTCGGCAAAAAAAATTTAATATAGAAAATTTTTGGTCAAAAATTTTATATAGAAAATTTTTCTTTAAATATTTCGTATAGAAAATTTTCGGTCAAAAATTTTCTATAAAAATTTTTGACCAAAAAGTTTCTATATAAAATTGTTGGCCAAAAATTTTATAAAGAAAATTTTTGGTCAAAAATTTTTTATATAAAATTTTTGGTCAAACATTTTATATAGAAAATTTTTGGTCAAAAATTTTATATCGAAAATTTTTGGTCACAAATTTTATATAGAAAATTTTTGGTCAAAAATTTTATATAGAAAATTTTTTGTCAAAAATTTTATATAGAAAAATTTTGGTCAAAAATTTTATATAGAAAATTTTTGGTCAAAAATTTTATATAGAAAATTTTTGGTCAAAAATTTTATATAGAAAATTTTTGGTCAAAAATTTTATATAGAAAATTTTTGGTCAAAAATTTTATATAGAAAATTTTTGGTCAAAAATTTTATATAGAAAATTTTTGGTCAAAAATTTTTTATAGTAAATTTTTGGTCAAAAATATAATATAGAAAATTTTTGGTCAAAAATTTTATATAGAAAATTTTTGGTCAAAAATTTTATATAGAAAATTTTTGGTCAAAAATTTAATATAGAAAATTTTTGGTCAAAAATTTTATATAGAAAATTTTTGGTCAAAAATTTTATATAGAAAATTTTTGGTCAAAAATTTTATATAGAAAATTTTTGGTCAAAAATTGTATATAGAAAATTTTTGGTCAAAAATTTTATATAGAAAATTTTTGGTCAAAAATTTTATATAGAAAATTTTCGGTCAAAAATTTTATATAGAAAATTTTCGGTCAAAAATTTTATATAGAAAATTTTCGGTCAAAAATTTTATATAGAATATTTTTGGTCAAAAATTTTATATAGAAAATTTTTGGTCAAAAATTTTATATAGAAAATTTTCGGTCAAAAATTTTATATAGAAAATTTTTGGTCAAAAATTTTTTATAGTAAATTTTTGGTCAAAAATATAATATAGAAAATTTTTGGTCAAAAATTTTATATAGAAAATTTTTGGTCAAAAATTTTATATAGAAAATTTTTGGTCAAAAATTTAATATAGAAAATTTTTGGTCAAAAATTTTATATAGAAAATTTTTGGTCAAAAATTTTATATAGAAAATTTTTGGTCAAAAATTTTATATAGAAAATTTTTGGTCAAAAATTGTATATAGAAAATTTTTGGTCAAAAATTTTATATAGAAAATTTTTGGTCAGAAATTTTATATAGACAATTTTCGGTCAAAAATTTTATATAGAAAATTTTCGGTCAAAAATTTTATATAGAAAATTTTCGGTCAAAAATTTTATATAGAATATTTTTGGTCAAAAATTTTATATAGAAAATTTTTGGTCAAAAATTTTATATAGAAAATTTTCGGTCAAAAATTTTATATAGAAAATTTTTGGTCAAAAATTTTATATAGAAAATTTTTGGTCAAAAATTTTATATAGAAAATTTTTGGTCAAAAATTTTATATAGAAAATTTTTGGTCAAAAATTTTATATAGAAAATTTTTGGTCAAAAATTTTATATAGAAAATTTTCGGTCAAAAATTTTATATAGAAAATTTTCGGTCAAAAATTTTATATAGAAAATTTTCGGTCAAAAATTTTATATAGAATATTTTTGGTCAAAAATTTTATATAGAAAATTTTTGGTCAAAAATTTTATATAGAAAATTTTCGGTCAAAAATTTTATATAGAAAATTTTTGGTCAAAAATTTTTTATAGTAAATTTTTGGTCAAAAATATAATATAGAAAATTTTTGGTCAAAAATTTTATATAGAAAATTTTTGGTCAAAAATTTTATATAGAAAATTTTTGGTCAAAAATTTAATATAGAAAATTTTTGGTCAAAAATTTTATATAGAAAATTTTTGGTCAAAAATTTTATATAGAAAATTTTTGGTCAAAAATTGTATATAGAAAATTTTTGGTCAAAAATTTTATATAGAAAATTTTTGGTCAACAATTTTATATAGAAAATTTTCGGTCAAAAATTTTATATAGAAAATTTTCGGTCAAAAATTTTATATAGAAAATTTTCGGTCAAAAATTTTATATAGAATATTTTTGGTCAAAAATTTTATATAGAAAATTTTTGGTCAAAAATTTTATATAGAAAATTTTCGGTCAAAAATTTTATATAGAAAATTTTTGGTCAAAAATTTTATATAGAAAATTTTTGGTCAAAAATTTTATATAGAAAATTTTTGGTCAAAAATTTTATATAGAAAATTTTTGGTCAAAAATTTTATATAGAAAATTTTTGGTCAAAAATTTTATATAGAAAATTTTTGGTCAAAAATTTTATATAGAAAATTTTTGGTCAAAAATTTTATATAGAAAATTTTTGGTCAAAAATTTTATATAGAAAATTTTTTGTCAAAAATTTTTTTATAGAAAATTTTTGGTCAAAAATTTTATATAGAAAATTTTTGGTCAAAAATTTTATATAGAAAATTTTTGGTCAAAAATTTTATATAGAAAATTTTTGTTCAAAAATTTTATATAGAAAATTTTTGGTCAAAAATTTTATATAGAAAATTTTTGGTCAAAAATTTTATATAGAAAATTTTTGGTCAAAAATTTTATATAGAAAATTTTTGGTCAAAAATTTTATATAGAAAATTTTTGGTCAAAAATTTTATATAGAAAATTTTTGGTCAAAAATTTTATATAGAAAATTTTTGGTCAAAAATTTTATATAGAAAATTTTTGGTCAAAAATTTTATATAGAAAATTTTTGGTCAAAAATTTTATATAGAAAATTTTTGGTCAAAAATTTTATATAGAAAATTTTTGGTCAAAAATTTTATATAGAAAATTTTTGGTCAAAAATTTTATATAGAAAATTTTTGGTCAAAAATTTTATATAGAAAATTTTTGGTCAAAAATTTTTTATAGTAAATTTTTGGCCAAAAATTTTTTATAGTAAATTTTTGGCCAAAAATATAATATAGAAAATTTTTGGTCAAAAATTTTATATAGAAAATTTTTGGTCAAAAATTTTATATAGAAAATTTTTGGTCAAAAATTTTATATAGAAAATTTTTGGTCAAAAATTTTATATAGAAAATTTTTGGTCAAAAATTTTATATAGAAAATTTTTGGTCAAAAATTTTATATAGAAAATTTTGGTCAAAAATTTTATATAGAAAATTTTTGGTCAAAAATTTTATATAGAAAATTTTTGGTCAAAAATTTTATATAGAAAATTTTTGGTCAAAAATTTTATATAGAAAATTTTTGGTCAAAAATTTTATATAGAAAATTTTTGGTCAAAAATTGTATATAGAAAATTTTTGGTCAAAAATTTTATATAGAAAATTTTTGGTCAAAAATTGTATATAGAAAATTTTTGGTCAAAAATTTTATATAGATAATTTTTGGTTCAAAATTTTTGGTCAAAAATTCTATATAGAAAATTTTTGTTGAAAAATTCTATATAGAAAATTTTTGTTGAAAAATTCTATATAGAAAATTTTTGCTGAAAAATTTTATATAGAAAATTTTTGTTGAAAAATTTTATATAGAAAATTTTCGGTCAAAAATTTTATATAGAAAATTTTTGGTCAAAAATTTTATATAGAAAATTTTCGATCAAAAATTTTATATAGAAAATTTTCGGTCAAAAATTTTATATAGAAAATTTTTGGTCAAAAATTTTATATAGAAAATTTTCGGTCAAAAATTTTATATAGAAAATTTTTGGTCAAAAATTTTATATAGAAAATTTTCGGTCAAAAATTTTATATAGAAAATTTTTGGTCAAAAATTTTATATAGAAAATTTTTGGTCAAAAATTTTATATAGAAAATTTTTGGTCAAAAATTTTATATAGAAAATTTTTGGTCAAAAATTTTATATAGAAAATTTTTGGTCAAAAATTGTATATAGAAAATTTTTGGTCAAAAATTTTATATAGATAATTTTTGGTTCAAAATTTTTGGTCAAAAATTCTATATAGAAAATTTTTGTTGAAAAATTCTATATAGAAAATTTTTGTTGAAAAATTCTATATAGAAAATTTTTGCTGAAAAATTTTATATAGAAAATTTTTGTTGAAAAATTTTATATAGAAAATTTTCGGTCAAAAATTTTATATAGAAAATTTTTGGTCAAAAATTTTATATAGAAAATTTTCGGTCAAAAATTTTATATAGAAAATTTTTGGTTAAAAAATTTTATATAGAAAATTTTCAGTCAAAAATTTTATATAGAAAATTTTTGGTCAAAAATTTTATATAGAAAATTTTCGGTCAAAAATTTTATATAGAAAATTTTTGGTCAAAAATTTTATATAGAAAATTTTTGGTCAAAAATTTTATATAGAAAATTTTTGGTCAAAAATTTTTTATAGTAAATTTTTGGTCAAAAATATAATATAGAAAATTTTTGGTCAAAAATGTTATATAGAAAATTTTTGGTCAAAAATTTAATATAGAAAATTTTTGGTCAAAAATTTTATATAGAAAATTTTTGGTCAAAAATTTTATATAGAAAATTTTTGGTCAAAAATTTTATATAGAAAATTTTTGGTCAAAAATTTTATATAGAAAATTTTTGGTCAAAAATTTTATATAGAAAATTTTTGGTCAAAAATTTTATATAGAAAATTTTTGGTCAAAAATTTTATATAGAAAATTTTTGGTCAAAAATTTTATATAGAAAATTTTTGGTCAAAAATTTTATATAGAAAATTTTTGGTCAAAAATTTTATATAGAAAATTTTTGGTCAAAAATTTTATATAGAAAATTTTTGGTCAAAAATTTTATATAGAAAATTTTTGGTCAAAAATTGTATATAGAAAATTTTTGGTCAAAAATCTTATATAGAAAATTTTCGGTCAAAAATTTTATATAGAAAATTTTCGGTCAAAAATCTTATATAGAAAATTTTCGGTCAAAAATTTTATATAGAAAATTTTCGGTCAAAAATTTTATATAGAATATTTTTGGTCAAAAATTTTATATAGAAAATTTTTGGTCAAAAATTTTATATAGAAAATTTTCGGTCAAAAATTTTATATAGAAAATTTTTGGTCAAAAATTTTATATAGAAAATTTTTGGTCAAAAATTTTATATAGAAAATTTTTGGTCAAAAATTTTATATAGAAAATTTTTGGTCAAAAATTGCATATAGAAAATTTTTGGTCAAAAATTTTATATAGAAAATTTTTGGTCAAAAATTTTATATAGAAAATTTTTTGTCAAAAATTTTTTTATAGAAAATTTTTGGTCAAAAATTTTATATAGAAAATTTTTGGTCAAAAATTTTATATAGAAAATTTTTGGTCAAAAATTTTATATAGAAAATTTTTGGTCAAAAATTTTATATAGAAAATTTTTGGTCAAAAATTTTATATAGAAAATTTTTGGTCAAAAATTTTATACAGAAAATTTTTGGTCAAAAATTTTATATAGAAAATTTTTGGTCAAAAATTTTATATAGAAAATTTTTAGTCAAAAATTTTATATAGAAAATTTTTGGTCAAAAATTTTATATAGAAAATTTTTGGTCAAAAATTTTATTTAGAAAACTTTTGTTCAAAAATTTTATATAGAAAATTTTTGTTCAAAAATTTTATATAGAAAATTTTTGGTCAAAAATTTTATATAGAAAATTTTTGGTCAAAAATTTTATATAGAAAATTTTTGTTCAAAAATTTTATATAGAAAATTTTTGTTCAAAAATTTTATATAGAAAATTTTTGGTCAAAAATTTTATATAGAAAATTTTTGGTCAAAAATTTTATATAGAAAATTTTTGGTCAAAAATTTTATATAGAAAATTTTTGGTCAAAAATTTTATATAGAAAATTTTTGGTCAAAAATTTTATATAGAAAATTTTTGGTCAAAAATTTTATATAGAAAATTTTTTGTCAAAAATTTTTTTATAGAAAATTTTTGGTCAAAAATTTTATATAGAAAATTTTTGGTCAAAAATTTTATATAGAAAATTTTTGGTCAAAAATTTTATATAGAAAATTTTTGGTCAAAAATTGTATATAGAAAATTTTTGGTCAAAAATTTTATATAGAAAATTTTTGGTCAAAAATTTTATACAGAAAATTTTTGGTCAAAAATTTTATATAGAAAATTTTTGGTCAAAAATTTTATATAGAAAATTTTTAGTCAAAAATTTTATATAGAAAATTTTTGGTCAAAAATTTTATATAGAAAATTTTTGGTCAAAAATTTTATTTAGAAAACTTTTGTTCAAAAATTTTATATAGAAAATTTTTGTTCAAAAATTTTATATAGAAAATTTTTGGTCAAAAATTTTATATAGAAAATTTTTGGTCAAAAATTTTATATAGAAAATTTTTGGTCAAAAATTTTATATAGAAAATTTTTGGTCAAAAATTTTATATAGAAAATTTTTGGTCAAAAATTTTATATAGAAAATTTTTAGTCAAAAATTTTATATAGAAAATTTTTGGTCAAAAATTTTATATAGAAAATTTTTGGTCAAAAATTTTATTTAGAAAACTTTTGTTCAAAAATTTTATATAGAAAATTTTTGTTCAAAAATTTTATATAGAAAATTTTTGGTCAAAAATTTTATATAGAAAATTTTTGGTCAAAAATTTTATATAGAAAATTTTTGGTCAAAAATTTTATATAGAAAATTTTTGGTCAAAAATTTTATATAGAAAATTTTTTGTCAAAAATTTTTTTATAGAAAATTTTTGGTCAAAAATTTTATATAGAAAATTTTTGGTCAAAAATTTTATATAGAAAATTTTTGGTCAAAAATTTTATATAGAAAATTTTTGGTCAAAAATTTTATATAGAAAATTTTTGTTCAAAAATTTTATATAGAAAATTTTTGTTCAAAAATTTTATATAGAAAATTTTTGGTCAAAAATTTTATATAGAAAATTTTTGGTCAAAAATTTTATATAAAAAATTTTTGGTCAAAAATTTTATATAGAAAATTTTTGGTCAAAAATTTTATATAGAAAATTTTTGGTCAAAAATTTTATATAGAAAATTTTTGGTCAAAAATTTTATATAGAAAATTTTTGGTCAAAAATTTTATATAGAAAATTTTTGGTCAAAAATTTTATATAGAAAATTTTTGGTCAAAAATTTTATATAGAAAATTTTTGGTCAAAAATTTTATATAGAAAATTTTTGGTCAAAAATTTTATATAGAAAATTTTTGGTCAAAAATTTTATATTGAAAATTTTTGGTCAAAAATTTTTTATAGTAAATTTTTGGCCAAAAATTTTTTATAGTAAATTTTTGGCCAAAAATATAATATAGAAAATTTTTGGTCAAAAATTTTATATAGAAAATTTTTGGTCAAAAATTTTATATAGAAAATTTTTGGTCAAAAATTTTATATAGAAAATTTTTGGTCAAAAATTTTATATAGAAAATTTTTGGTCAAAAATTTTATATAGAAAATTTTTGGTCAAAAATTTTATATAGAAAATTTTTGGTCAAAAATTTTATATAGAAAATTTTGGTCAAAAATTTTATATAGAAAATTTTTGGTCAAAAATTTTATATAGAAAATTTTTGGTCAAAAATTTTATATAGAAAATTTTTGGTCAAAAATTTTATATAGACAATTTTTGGTCAAAAATTGTATATAGAAAATTTTTGGTCAAAAATTTTATATAGAAAATTTTTGGTCAAAAATTTTATATAGAAAATTTTGGTCAAAAATTTTATATAGAAAATTTTTGGTCAAAAATTTTATATAGAAAATTTTTGGTCAAATTTTTATATAGAAAATTTTGGTCAAAAATTTTATATAGAAAATTTTTGGTCAAAAATTTTATATAGGAAATTTTTGGTCAAAAATTTTATATAGAAAATTTTTGGTCAAAAATTTTATATAGAAAATTTTTGGTCAAAAATTTTATATAGAATATTTTTGGTCAAAAATTGTATATAGAAAATTTTCGGTCAAAAATTTTATATAGAAAATTTTCGGTCAAAAATTTTATATAGAAAATTTTTGGTCAAAAATTTTATATAGAAAATTTTCGGTCAAAAATTTTATATAGAAAATTTTTGGTCAAAAATTTTATATAGTAAATTTTCGGTCAAAAATTTTATATAGAAAATTTTTGGTCAAAAATTTTATATAGAAAATTTTTGGTCAAAAATTTTATATAGAAAATTTTTGGTCAAAAATTTTATATAGAAAATTTTTGGTCAAAAATTTTATATAGAAAATTTTTGGTCAAAAATTTTATATAGAAAATTTTTGGTCAAAAATTTTATATAGAAAATTTTTGGTCAAAAATTTTATATAGAAAATTTTTGGTCAAAAATTGTATATAGAAAATTTTTGGTCAAAAATTTTATATAGATAATTTTGGGTTCAAAATTTTTGGTCAAAAATTCTATATAGAAAATTTTTGTTGAAAAATTCTATATAGAAAATTTTTGTTGAAAAATTCTATATAGAAAATTTTTGCTGAAAAATTTTATATAGAAAATTTTTTGTTGAAAAATTTTATATAGAAAATTTTCGGTCAAAAATTTTATATAGAAAATTTTTGGTCAAAAATTTTATATAGAAAATTTTCGGTCAAAAATTTTATATAGAAAATTTTCGGTCAAAAATTTTATATAGAAAATTTTTGGTCAAAAATTTTATATAGAAAATTTTCGGTCAAAAATTTTATATAGAAAATTTTTGGTCAAAAATTTTATATAGAAAATTTTCGGTCAAAAATTTTATATAGAAAATTTTTGGTCAAAAATTTTATATAGAAAATTTTTGGTCAAAAATTTTATATAGAAAATTTTTGGTCAAAAATTTTATATAGAAAATTTTTGGTCAAAAATTTTATATAGAAAATTTTTGGTTAAAAATTTTATATAGAAAATTTTTGGTCAAAAATTTTATATAGAAAATTTTTGGTCAAAAATTTTATATAGAAAATTTTTGGTCAAAAATTTTATATAGAAAATTTTTGGTCAAAAATTTTATATAGAAAATTTTTGGTTCGAAAATTTTATATAGAAAATTTTTGGTTCGAAAATTTTATATTTATATTTATATTTATTTATTTATTGTCTATAGAACACAGTTCCTTACAGACTAAAATGTGTACATAAATTTGTACTTTGAAAGAAAAAAAAAAAAATAAACTTAGCTTACAAATTAACATTCAAATTAGAAATATATATGTAATTTAAATATCACTAATCCTTAAGTTATAGTATAAAAATATTTTAAAATTTTCTTTTGAGTTATTAAATTCAAACAAAACATTAGGGGACAACTTATTAAACAAAGTTATTGCCCTAACAAGAGGACTATTTAAAGCAAAATCTGTTCGATGAATTTCTAAATAAAATAAATTATGATGTCGAAGGTTTCTACGTGGAATATTCAAGTAAATTTTTGAAAGCAATTCAGGAGAATCTACAATGTTATTAACTAAATCATAAACAAATGACATAGATTGAACTTTACGACGACGTTCAAGAGTTTCAAGACCTAACAGAAAGCTACGATCTTCATAAGATGGCAAAGGTTCTGAAAAGTGAATGCTTTTTAAGGCAAACTTAATAAATCTTTTTTGAATTTTTTCAATACGTTCAATATGAATGTTAGCATAAGGACTCCATATAAAAGAGCCATATTCCAACTTTGATCTAACAAAAGATGTGTATAAGACCTTGATAGTACACGGGTCATTAAAATCACGCGTGTTACGTTTGATGAAAGCAAGCATCGCAAATCCCTTAGGTACAATGGACTCAAAGTGAGCAATAAAGTTTAATTTACAGTCAAAAATTATTCCTAAATCATTAACTTCATTAACAGTATTTAAATTGTAGACCCCAAGACTAAATGTTATATTTAATGGATGACGAGAGTGAGAGTAGGATATGTGAACACACTTTTGCAAGTTAAATTTAATGTTATTTTTCAAGCACCATAAATATAAACGGTCCAAGTCCGATTGAAGTTTAGCAGCATCAGCCAACGAATTTACTTTAAGAAATACTTTTAAATCATCCGCATATAACTAAAATCTAGCAAATTCAAAACATAAGGATATATCATTTATAAAAATATTAAAAAGTAAAGGTCCTAGGACACTACCTTGGGGTACTCCTGAAGTTTGTTTGTAAGGTTTAGACTTATATCCTTCAATTATTACAACACAAGTTCTATTTAGTATATAAGAAGATATCCAGGAAAGCAAGCTTGAATGAATACCGATTTCAATTAATTTTTTAAGCAACAACATGTGTGAAATTTTATCAAATGCTTTCATAAAATCAGTATAAATAGATTCAACCTGAAAGCCAGACTCAATCGAAGAATAACAGTAATCTGAAAACAATGCTAAATTAGAAATTGTAGATCTTCCAATATGAAAACCATGCTGCTCAAAAATATATTAATATATAATGAATATTATATAGAAAATTTTTGTTTAAAAATTTTATATAGAAAATTTTTGGTAAAAAATTTTATATGGAAAATTTTTGGTCAAAAATTTTATATGGAAAATTTTTGGTCAAAAATTTTATATGGAAAATTTTTGTTCAAAAATTTATATAGAAAATTTTTGGTCAAAAATTGTATATAGAAAATTTTTTTTGGTTAACAATTTTATATAGAAAATTTTTGTTCAAAAAATTTTACATAGAAAATTTTTCGTCAAAAATTTTATATAGAAAATTTTTCGCCAAAAATTTTATATAGAAAATTTTTCGTCAAAAATTTTATATAGAAAATTTTTCGTCAAAAATTTTATATAGAAAATTTTTCGTCAAAAATTGTATATAGAAAATTTTTTGTCAAAAATTTTATATAGAAAATTTTTGACAAAAAATTTTCTATATACAATTTTTGACGAAAAATTTTCTATATAAAATTTTTGACGAAAAATTTTCTATATAAAATTTTTGACGAAAAATTTTCTATATAAAATTTTTGGCGAAAAATTTTCTATATAAAATTTTTGACGAAAAATTTTCTATGTAAAATTTTTTGAACAAAAATTTTCTATATAAAATTGTTAACCAAAAAAAATTTTCTATATACAATTTTTGACCAAAAATTTTCTATATAAATTTTTGAACAAAAATTTTCCATATAAAATTTTTGACCAAAAATTTTCCATATAAAATTTTTGACCAAAAATTTTCCATATAAAATTTTTTACCAAAAATTTTCTATATAAAATTTTTAAACAAAAATTTTCTATATAATATTCATTATATATTAATATATTTTTGAGCAGCATGGTTTTCATATTGGAAGATCTACAATTTCTAATTTAGCATTGTTTTCAGATTACTGTTATTCTTCGATTGAGTCTGGCTTTCAGGTTGAATCTATTTATACTGATTTTATGAAAGCATTTGATAAAATTTCACACATGTTGTTGCTTAAAAAATTAATTGAAATCGGTATTCATTCAAGCTTGCTTTCCTGGATATCTTCTTATATACTAAATAGAACTTGTGTTGTAATAATTGAAGGATATAAGTCTAAACCTTACAAACAAACTTCAGGAGTACCCCAAGGTAGTGTCCTAGGACCTTTACTTTTTAATATTTTTATAAATGATATATCCTTATGTTTTGAATTTGCTAGATTTTTGTTATATGCGGATGATTTAAAAGTATTTCTTAAAGTAAATTCGTTGGCTGATGCTGCTAAACTTCAATCGGACTTGGACCGTTTATATTTATGGTGCTTGAAAAATAACATTAAATTTAACTTGCAAAAGTGTGTTCACATATCCTACTCTCACTCTCGTCATCCATTAAATATAACATTTAGTCTTGGGGTCTACAATTTAAATACTGTTAATGAAGTTAATGATTTAGGAATAATTTTTGACTGTAAATTAAACTTTATTGCTCACTTTGAGTCCATTGTACCTAAGGGATTTGCGATGCTTGCTTTCATCAAACGTAACACGCGTGATTTTAATGACCCGTGTACTATCAAGGTCTTATACACATCTTTTGTTAGATCAAAGTTGGAATATGGCTCTTTTATATGGAGTCCTTATGCTAACATTCATATTGAACGTATTGAAAAAATTCAAAAAAGATTTATTAAGTTTGCCTTAAAAAGCATTCACTTTTCAGAACCTTTGCCATCTTATGAAGATCGTAGCTTTCTGTTAGGTCTTGAAACTCTTGTCATTTATGTCATTTGTTTATGATTTAGTTAATAACATTGTAGATTCTCCTGAATTGCTTTCAAAAATTTACTTGAATATTCCACGTAGAAACCTTCGACATCATAATTTATTTTATTTAGAAATTCATCGAACAGATTTTGCTTTAAATAGTCCTCTTGTTAGGGCAATAACTTTGTTTAATAAGTTGTCCCCTAATGTTTTGTTTGAATTTAATAACTCAAAAGAAAATTTTAAAATATTTTTATACTATAACTTAAGGATTAGTGATATTTAAATTACATATATATTTCTAATTTGAATGTTAATTTGTAAGCTAAGTTTATTTTTTTTTTTTCTTTCAAAGTACAAATTTATGTACACATTTTAGTCTGTAAGGAACTGTGTTCTATAGACAATAAATAAATAAATATAAATATAAATATAAAATTTTCGAACCAAAAATTTTCTATATAAAATTTTCGAACCAAAAATTTTCTATATAAAATTTTTGACCAAAAATTTTCTATATAAAATTTTTGACCAAAAATTTTCTATATAAAATTTTTGACCAAAAATTTTCTATATAAAATTTTTGACCAAAAATTTTCTATATAAAATTTTTGACCAAAAATTTTCTATATAAAATTTTTGACCAAAAATTTTCTATATAAAATTTTTGACCAAAAATTTTCTATATAAAATTTTTGACCGAAAATTTTCTATATAAAATTTTTGACCAAAAATTTTCTATATAAAATTTTTGACCGAAAATTTTCTATATAAAATTTTTGACCAAAAATTTTCTATATAAAATTTTTGACCGAAAATTTTCTATATAAAATTTTTGACCGAAAATTTTCTATATAAAATTTTTGACCAAAAATTTTCTATATAAAATTTTTGACCGAAAATTTTCTATATAAAATTTTTCAACAAAAAATTTTCTATATAAAATTTTTCAGCAAAAATTTTCTATATAGAATTTTTCAACAAAAATTTTCTATATAGAATTTTTCAACAAAAATTTTCTATATAGAATTTTTGACCAAAAATTTTGAACCAAAAATTATCTATATAAAATTTTTGACCAAAAATTTTCTATATACAATTTTTGACCAAAAATTTTCTATATAAAATTTTTGACCAAAAATTTTCTATATAAAATTTTTGACCAAAAATTTTCTATATAAAATTTTTGACCAAAAATTTTCTATATAAAATTTTTGACCAAAAATTTTCTATATAAAATTTTTGACCAAAAATTTTCTATATAAAATTTTTGACCAAAAATTTTCTATATAAAATTTTTGACCAAAAATTTTCTATATAAAATTTTTGACCGAAAATTTACTATATAAAATTTTTGACCAAAAATTTTCTATATAAAATTTTTGACCGAAAATTTTCTATATAAAATTTTTGACCAAAAATTTTCTATATAAAATTTTTGACCGAAAATTTTCTATATAAAATTTTTGACCGAAAATTTTCTATATAAAATTTTTGACCAAAAATTTTCTATATAAAATTTTTGACCAAAAATTTTCTATATAAAATTTTTGACCAAAAATTTTCTATATAAAATTTTTGACCAAAAATTTCCTATATAAAATTTTTGACCAAAAATTTTCTATATAAAATTTTTGACCAAAATTTTCTATATAAAAATTTGACCAAAAATTTTCTATATAAAATTTTTGACCAAAAATTTTCTATATAAAATTTTTGACCAAAAATTTTCTATATAAAATTTTTGACCAAAATTTTCTATATAAAATTTTTGACCAAAAATTTTCTATATAAAATTTTTGACCAAAAATTTTCTATATACAATTTTTGACCAAAAATTGTCTATATAAAATTTTTGACCAAAAATTTTCTATATAAAATTTTTGACCAAAAATTTTCTATATAAAATTTTTGACCAAAAATTTTCTATATAAAATTTTTGACCAAAAATTTTCTATATAAAATTTTTGACCAAAATTTTCTATATAAAATTTTTGACCAAAAATTTTCTATATAAAATTTTTGACCAAAAATTTTCTATATAAAATTTTTGACCAAAAATTTTCTATATAAAATTTTTGACCAAAAATTTTCTATATAAAATTTTTGACCAAAAATTTTCTATATAAAATTTTTGACCAAAAATTTTCTATATAAAATTTTTGACCAAAAATTTTCTATATAAAATTTTTGACCAAAAATTTTCTATATTATATTTTTGGCCAAAAATTTACTATAAAAAATTTTTGGCCAAAAATTTACTATAAAAAATTTTTGACCAAAAATTTTCAATATAAAATTTTTGACCAAAAATTTTCTATATAAAATTTTTGACCAAAAATTTTCTATATAAAATTTTTGACCAAAAATTTTCTATATAAAATTTTTGACCAAAAATTTTCTATATAAAATTTTTGACCAAAAATTTTCTATATAAAATTTTTGACCAAAAATTTTCTATATAAAATTTTTGACCAAAAATTTTCTATATAAAATTTTTGACCAAAAATTTTCTATATAAAATTTTTGACCAAAAATTTTCTATATAAAATTTTTGAACAAAAATTTTCTATATAAAATTTTTGAACAAAAATTTTCTATATAAAATTTTTGACCAAAAATTTTCTATATAAAATTTTTGACCAAAAATTTTCTATATAAAATTTTTGAACAAAAATTTTCTATATAAAATTTTTGAACAAAAGTTTTCTAAATAAAATTTTTGACCAAAAATTTTCTATATAAAATTTTTGACCAAAAATTTTCTATATAAAATTTTTGACTAAAAATTTTCTATATAAAATTTTTGACCAAAAATTTTCTATATAAAATTTTTGACCAAAAATTTTCTGTATAAAATTTTTGACCAAAAATTTTCTATATAAAATTTTTGACCAAAAATTTTCTATATAAAATTTTTGACCAAAAATTTTCTATATAAAATTTTTGACCAAAAATTTTCTATATAAAATTTTTGACCAAAAATTTTCTATATAAAATTTTTGACCAAAAATTTTCTATAAAAAAATTTTTGACAAAAAATTTTCTATATAAAATTTTTGACCAAAAATTTTCTATATAAAATTTTTGACCAAAAATTTTCTATATAAAATTTTTGACCAAAAATTTTCTATATAAAATTTTTGAACAAAAATTTTCTATATAAAATTTTTGAACAAAAGTTTTCTAAATAAAATTTTTGACCAAAAATTTTCTATATAAAATTTTTGACCAAAAATTTTCTATATAAAATTTTTGACTAAAAATTTTCTATATAAAATTTTTGACCAAAAATTTTCTATATAAAATTTTTGACCAAAAATTTTCTATATAAAATTTTTGACCAAAAATTTTCTATATAAAATTTTTGACCAAAAATTTTCTATATAAAATTTTTGACCAAAAATTTTCTATATAAAATTTTTGAACAAAAATTTTCTATATAAAATTTTTGAACAAAAGTTTTCTAAATAAAATTTTTGACCAAAAATTTTCTATATAAAATTTTTGACCAAAAATTTTCTATATAAAATTTTTGACTAAAAATTTTCTATATAAAATTTTTGACCAAAAATTTTCTATATAAAATTTTTGACCAAAAATTTTCTGTATAAAATTTTTGACCAAAAATTTTCTATATAAAATTTTTGACCAAAAATTTTCTATATAAAATTTTTGACCAAAAATTTTCTATATAAAATTTTTGACCAAAAATTTTCTATATAAAATTTTTGACCAAAAATTTTCTATATAAAATTTTTGACCAAAAATTTTCTATAAAAAAATTTTTGACAAAAAATTTTCTATATAAAATTTTTGACCAAAAATTTTCTATATAAAATTTTTGACCAAAAATTTTCTATATAAAATTTTTGACCAAAAATTTTCTATATAAAATTTTTGACCAAAAATTTTCTATATAAAATTTTTGACCAAAAATTTTCTATATAAAATTTTTGACCAAAAATTTTCTATATAAAATTTTTGAACAAAAATTTTCTATATAAAATTTTTGAACAAAAATTTTCTATATAAAATTTTTGACCAAAAATTTTCTATATAAAATTTTTGACCAAAAATTTTCTATATAAAATTTTTGAACAAAAATTTTCTATATAAAATTTTTGAACAAAAGTTTTCTAAATAAAATTTTTGACCAAAAATTTTCTATATAAAATTTTTGACCAAAAATTTTCTATATAAAATTTTTGACTAAAAATTTTCTATATAAAATTTTTGACCAAAAATTTTCTATATAAAATTTTTGACCAAAAATTTTCTGTATAAAATTTTTGACCAAAAATTTTCTATATAAAATTTTTGACCAAAAATTTTCTATATAAAATTTTTGACCAAAAATTTTCTATATAAAATTTTTGACCAAAAATTTTCTATATAAAATTTTTGACCAAAAATTTTCTATATAAAATTTTTGACCAAAAATTTTCTATAAAAAAATTTTTGACAAAAAATTTTCTATATAAAATTTTTGACCAAAAATTTTCTATATAAAATTTTTGACCAAAAATTTTCTATATGCAATTTTTGACCAAAAATTTTCTATATAAAATTTTTGACCAAAAATTTTCTATATAAAATTTTTGACCAAAAATTTTCTATATAAAATTTTTGACCAAAAATTTTCTATATAAAATTTTTGACCGAAAATTTTCTATATAAAATTTTTGACCAAAAATTTTCTATATAAAATTTTTGACCAAAAATATTCTATATAAAATTTTTGACCGAAAATTTTCTATATAAAATTTTTGACCGAAAATTTTCTATATAAGATTTTTGACCGAAAATTTTCTATATAAAATTTTTGACCGAAAATTTTCTATATAAGATTTTTGACCAAAAATTTTCTATATACAATTTTTGACCAAAAATTTTCTATATAAAATTTTTGACCAAAAATTTTCTATATAAAATTTTTGACCAAAAATTTTCTATATAAAATTTTTGACCAAAAATTTTCTATATAAAATTTTTGACCAAAAATTTTCTATATAAAATTTTTGACCAAAAATTTTCTATATAAAATTTTTGACCAAAAATTTTCTATATAAAATTTTTGACCAAAAATTTTCTATATAAAATTTTTGACCAAAAATTTTCTATATAAAATTTTTGACCAAAAATTTTCTATATAAAATTTTTGACCAAAAATTTTCTATATAAAATTTTTGACCAAAAATTTTCTATATTAAATTTTTGACCAAAAATTTTCTATATAAAATTTTTGACCAAAAATTTTCTATATTATATTTTTGACCAAAAATTTACTATAAAAAATTTTTGACCAAAAATTTTCTATATAAAATTTTTGACCAAAAATTTTCTATATAAAATTTTTGACCAAAAATTTTCTATATAAAATTTTTGACCGAAAATTTTCTATATAAAATTTTTGACCAAAAATTTTCTATATAAAATTTTTGACCGAAAATTTTCTATATAAAATTTTTTAACCAAAAATTTTCTATATAAAATTTTTGACCGAAAATTTTCTATATAAAATTTTTGACCAAAAATTTTCTATATAAAATTTTTGACCGAAAATTTTCTATATAAAATTTTTCAACAAAAATTTTCTATATAAAATTTTTCAGCAAAAATTTTCTATATAGAATTTTTCAACAAAAATTTTCTATATAGAATTTTTCAACAAAAATTTTCTATATAGAATTTTTGACCAAAAATTTTGAACCAAAAATTATCTATATAAAATTTTTGACCAAAAATTTTCTATATACAATTTTTGACCAAAAATTTTCTATATAAAATTTTTGACCAAAAATTTTCTATATAAAATTTTTGACCAAAAATTTTCTATATAAAATTTTTGACCAAAAATTTTCTATATAAAATTTTTGACCAAAAATTTTCTATATAAAATTTTTGACCGAAAATTTTCTATATAAAATTTTTGACCAAAAATTTTCTATATAAAATTTTTGACCGAAAATTTTCTATATAAAATTTTTGACCAAAAATTTTCTATATAAAATTTTTGACCGAAAATTTTCTATATAAAATTTTTGATCGAAAATTTTCTATATAAAATTTTTGACCAAAAATTTTCTATATAAAATTTTTGACCGAAAATTTTCTATATAAAATTTTTCAACAAAAATTTTCTATATAAAATTTTTCAGCAAAAATTTTCTATATAGAATTTTTCAACAAAAATTTTCTATATAGAATTTTTCAACAAAAATTTTCTATATAGAATTTTTGACCAAAAATTTTGAACCAAAAATTATCTATATAAAATTTTTGACCAAAAATTTTCTATATACAATTTTTGACCAAAAATTTTCTATATAAAATTTTTGACCAAAAATTTTCTATATACAATATATATAGAAAATATAGAAAATTTTTGGTCAAAAATTGTATATAGAAAATTTTTTTTGGTTAACAATTTTATATAGAAAATTTTTGTTCAAAAAATTTTACATAGAAAATTTTTCGTCAAAAATTTTATATAGAAAATTTTTCGCCAAAAATTTTATATAGAAAATTTTTCGTCAAAAATTTTATATAGAAAATTTTTCGTCAAAAATTTTATATAGAAAATTTTTCGTCAAAAATTGTATATAGAAAATTTTTTGTCAAAAATTTTATATAGAAAATTTTTCGTCAAAAATTTTATATAGAAAATTTTTCGTCAAAAATTCTATATAGAAAATTTTTCGTTAAAAATTTTATATAGAAAATTTTTGGTCAAAAATTTTATATAGAAAATTTTCGGTCAAAAATTTTAATTTAATTTTTCGTCAAAAATTTTATATAGAAAATAATATAATAAAATTTTTTACAACATTTTTCATTATCAAAATTTTCTATAGAAAGTTGTTGTTCTTAACATTAAATAAGCAAAATCTTGTACTTTTTTCTAATTAATTTCATATCCTTTATTAGATTATAACAACAACAATTTTTTGAAGTCTTAACTATTATTAACCAAATCTTCTTCCAATTCAAATGCAGTATAAGTAACCCACTATTGTATTATTGTATAATAATATCATGTATTACAGCTTGTTTCTTCTTACGAAATCAATTTCAAATGCCCGTGTCCAAAGACATGAAGAAAAGACAGAAACTCCATCCAGGTCACGTATAATCTCATTAACTAACACTAAGTAAGTTTCTGTCATATTCGGACGTGGGTCAATAAAGGAATCTCATAAATCAAGGTTTCCTTCTTCTCTTTTTTTCGTTACGAATTTAATCTGAGCACTCGTAGATTGTAGACAAATTACAATCAAGAACTTATGTTGCCATTTGAGTCTTTATTTTTTCTACATCTTAATTTTACCAGATTGCCTTTATGTCAGGATTAATGTAAATGGAAGTTATTAGGGATAATGGTGGAAAGAGGGCTGGCTATAAATGTGCGAAATATTATTGATTTGAATTTTGAATGAAGTATATTAATTTTTGTGCGTTTTAGATATTTTTGTAACAGCATAAACATTTTATAACAAAAATAAAAATTTAAAAATTTACCTTTATAACATTTTACTCCTAACTGTTTTTGTATTTCCAGCTAAACCTAATAAATGTGGAAGTGTAAATGTTGCATAAAACTTTTGCGTCACTATTCATTGAAAACTATAGCGAAACAATTCGAGCATTTGTTATTTAGACAATCAGACAGACAGTCACAGGCATTTGCATATGTATTGAAATAACAAAACAATAGTATACAACATCATACATGCATTGTTCAAACTTTTGAAATGTATTGTCAAGATGCTGTTAAATAACTAAATGTAACATGTACAGATCCCCGTGGCATGTTGAAACTTTATTTTTAGGTTTACAATTAACAGATATACAACAATAGTAAAATTGACACAATGAATTTGATACATTGACAGTCGGCAAGAGAGACATTAACATCGGGTTTTTCTTAAAAGGAAATCAGGAAAATACAATGTAAATGCCGCACTTTTATGTATGTGTTGCGGCAAGTCAATCTTTTTTAATTTTGTGACATTTCTAAGAAAGTTTGTATTAGGGAGTTTTGGGTTCTGGTAAAAATTTTCCCAAAAATAAAGGAATGATCAAACACATTTCGATCTTAAATCGAGAGTTAATACGATAATAAAGTTCATTATTGACTCTAAATTCTCCACTTCACTCATGGCAGAAAGCCTTAGGATACACAAAGAACCTCACTTTTTATTATTCAGCTTAAAAATTAAAAAAATTTTGAAAATTTCGTATAACAATAAGAAATTTTTGCAAATTTTCAAAAAAAAAAAAAAAAAGATGAGAAATTTTTAAAAAATTTCCTAAGATAATAAGAAATTTTTGACAAATTTTCTATAAAAAGAAAAAAATTTTGAAAAATTTCCTGTAAAATAAGAAAAATTTTAAATTTGCAAATAAGACATTTTTGAGAAATTTCCAGTAAATATAAGAAACCTTTGAAAAATTTCCTTGAAAATAAAAATTTTTTTAAAAATTTCCGAAAAATTTTTTGGAAAATTTCCTATAAAAATAAAAAAAAAAATTAATTTCCCAAAAAACTAAACAATTTTCGAAGAATTTCCTATAAAAACAACAAACTTTTAAAAAATTTCTATAACAAAAAAAAAAAAATTTTATAAAAATAAAATAATTTTGAAAATTTCATATAAAAATTAAAAAAACTTTTGAAAAAATTCCTAAAAAACTAAAAAAATGTTAAAAAATTTCCTATAAAAATTATAAAATTTTGAAAAATTTCCTAGAAAAATAAACATTTTTGAAAAATTTTTTATAAAAATAAGAAATTTTTGAAAAATTCCCTATAAAAATAAAAAATTTTGAAAAAATTGCAATAAAAATAAGAAAATTTTGAAAAATTTCCTATAAGAATAAGAAATTTTTGAAAAATTTCCTATAATAATAAGAAATTTTTGAAAAATTTCCTATAAAAATAAGAAATTTTTGAAAAATTTCCTATAAAAATAAGAAATTTTTGAAAAATTGTCTATAAGAATAAGATATTTTTGAAAAACCTCCAATAAGAATAAGAAATTTTCGAAAAATTTATTATAAAAATAGGAAATTTTTGAAAAATGTCCTATAAGAATAAGAAATTTCTGAAAAATTTCCTATACAAATAAGAAATTTTTTAAAAATTTCCTATAAAAAAAGAAAGTTTTTAAAAATTTCCTATAAAAAAAGAAATTTTAGAAAAATTTCCTAAAAAAAGAAGAAACTTTTCAAAAATTTTCTATAAAATAAAAAAAATCTACAAAAATTTGATATAAAGAAAATTTTTTTTAAAAATTTTCTATAAAAACTAAAATTTTTTGAAAAATTGTCTATAAAAACAAGAAATTTTTGAAAAAATTCCCATAAAAATAAGAAATTTTTTAAAAATTTCCCATTAAAATAAGAAGTTTTTGAAAATTTTCCCATTAAAATAAGGAGTTTCTGAAAAATTTCCCATACAAATAAGAATTTTTTTAAAAAATTAAAATGAAAAATTTCCTTTAAAAATAAGAAATTTTTGAAAAATTTCCTATAAAAATAAGAAATTAAAAAAAAAAATAAAGTTGAAAAATTTTCCATAAAATAAGAAAATTTTGAAAATTTCTTATAAAAATTTTTAAATTTTCTATAAAAATTAGAAATGTTTTAAAAATATCCAATCAAAATAAGAAATTTTTGAAAAAATTTCATACAAAAAAAATAATTTTTTGAAAAATTTCCGATAAAAATAAGAAAATTTTTGAAAATTTCCTATAAAAATAAGAAAATTTTGAAAAATTTCCTATAAAAATAAGAAAATTTTGAAAAATTCTTTGTAAAATTAAAAAGTTTTAAAAATATTTAATAAAAATAAGAAATTTTGTGAAAAATTTCCTATAAAAATAATAAATTTTTGAGAAATTTCTATAAAAAAAGACATTTTTGATTTTTTTTTATAAAAATGTGAAATTTTTGGAAAATTTCCTATAAAAATAAGAAATTTTGTAAAATTTCCTATAAAAATAAGAAATTTTGTAAAATTTCCTATAAAAATAAGAAATTTTTGTAAAATTTCCTATCAAAATAAGAAATTTTTAGAAAATTTCCTATAAAAATAAGAAATTTTTGGAAAATTTCCTATAAAAATAAGAAATTTTTGGAAAATTTCCTGTTAAAACAAGAAATTTTAAAAAAATTTCTTACAAAAATAAGAAATTTTTGAAAAATTTTCTTTAATAAGAATTTTTGAAAAATTGTCTATGAAGTAAAGAAATTTTCCATAATATTAGAAAATTTTGAAAATTTTTTATAAAAATTTTTAAATTTTTAAAATTTTCTATAAAAATAAGAAATTTTTTTAAAATTTCCTATAAAAATAAGAATTTTTTGAAAAATTTCCTATAAAAATTAAAAATTTTTAGAAATTTTCCGTTATAGACAGAAAAATTGAAAACAAAAATTCTTTAAAAATAGAAGTCTAAGACAGCGACAATTTTAGTCTATACCTTCGTCTTGGCCTTTTAAATCATTGGTTATTTAATATATTTTCTTTTTTAAAATAAGGCTGAGATTTCCGTTAATATAAATATTTTGTTTGGAAAATTGCCAATACAGAAAAAGATATTTTCATATAAATAATATTTTATGTCGACGAGAATTGCTATAAAATCATTTCCTTTCATTAGTGCTTACATTGATGAAAGTATTCGAGAGTAATTTTTAATGGGTTCCCAATAAAAATGTTACATCTAAGTACTCTTTCATATATTTTTCGATAGAAATTTTTCTAATTTTCTCTTGCATTTATTGTCACTTGCATGTTATTGTTGTGTGAAGCAAAACATTAAGAACGAAAACAAACACTTCAACAAACAGACTGACAAAAAATATTTATTTCGATGTATGTAAATCCTAAGAAAAACTGTTTGTTTATGTAAAAAAAAGAATGTAGACATTTGCATCCCTATAAAATATTTAAAATACTACAACTGCCAACGCACTTAAACGGACAGACAAACAAAATACGTGTGAGTGGAAAAGCTAGAGCAGAAATAGAGAAAATGTCAAATGCAAACCACTAAAGTGCCACTTTAGCTACAATTGCATAAAATTATGGAACTAAGCTTTTCTTTTTTAGTGGTACCCGCCGCTTCTTCTAAACCGCTCTCCTATCAAACTCTATACTCGTATTAAATTTCGTTGGAGGATGAATACTTTGAGTGTTTTCCTTTCTAATATTTTCTTTTACTGCTCTACATTTACTGTTGTTGTATTTGTGTTCCTGGAACACCCACCGCTATGAAAGACAATCTTAAGGCAGATTTTTTAACTATATAAATAAATGTAGAGTTTTGGGAGATTTAAATTTTTGTAAGGAATGTCAATTCAAGTATTTGTATTTGTATTCGTATATATCTTATAAGATACGACTTTTGTTATCACTAAGTCTATATCTATCTTTTGTTTTATAATGACTTTATAAAAAATTTATTTTTTTTACAAGAATTTTTTGAAAAATTCAAATTCTTATTTTTATAGGAAATTTTTTAAAAATTTCCTATTTTTATAGGAAATTTTTCAAAAATTTCCTATAAAAATAGGAAATTTTTCAAAAATTTCCTATTTTTATAGGAAATTTTTCAAAAATTTCCTATTTTTATAGGAAATTTTTCAAAAATTTCCTATTTTTATAGGAAATTTTTCAAAAATTTCCTATTTTTATAGGAAATTTTTCAAAAATTTCCTATTTTTATAGGAAATTTTTCAAAAATTTCCTATTTTTATAGGAAATTTTTCAAAAATTTCCTATTTTTATAGGAAATTTTTCAAAAATTTCCTATTTTTATAGGAAATTTTTCAAAAATTTCCTATTTTTATAGGAAATTTTTCAAAAATTTCCTATTTTTATAGGAAATTTTTCAAAAATTTCCTATTTTTATAGGAAATTTTTCAAAAATTTCCTATTTTTATAGGAAATTTTTCAAAAATTTCCTATTGTTATAGGAAATTTTTCAAAAATTTCCTATTTTTATAGGAAATTTTTCAAAAATTTCCTATTTTTATAGGAAATTTTTCAAAAATTTCCTATTTTTATAGGAAATTTTTCAAAAATTTCCTATTTTTATAGGAAATTTTTCAAAAATTTCCTATTTTTATAGGAAATTTTTCAAAAATTTCCTATTTTTATAGGAAATTTTTCAAAAATTTCCTATTTTTATAGGAAATTTTTCAAAAATTTCCTATCTTTATAGGAAATTTTTCAAAAATTTCCTATTTTTGTAGGAAATTTTCCTATTTTTAAAGGAAATTTTTTATTTTTTTAGGAATTTTTTCAAAAATGTATTATTTTTATAGGAAATTTTTCAATAATTTCCTATTTTATAGGAAATTTTTCAAAAATTTCTTATTTTTATAGGAAATTTTTCAAAAATTTCCTATTTTTATAGAAAATTTTTTAAAAATTTCCTATTTTTATAGGATTTTTTTCAAAAATTTCCTATTTTTATAGGAAATTTTTCAAAAATTTCCTATTTTTATAGGAAATTTTTCAAAAATGTCCTATTTTTATAGGAAATTTTTCAAAAATTTCCTATTTTTATAGGAAATTTTTCAAAAATTTCCTATTTTTATAGGAAATTTTTCAAAAATTTCTTATTTTTATAGGAAATTTTTCAAAAATTTCCTATTTTTATAGGAAATTTTTAAAAAATTTCCTATTTTTATAGGAAATTTTAAAAAAATTTCCTATTTTCATAGGAAATTTTTCAAAAATTTCCTTTTTTTATAGGAAATATTTCAAAAATTTCTTATTTTTATAAGAATTTTTTGAAAAAATTCTTATTTTTAAAGGAAAATTTTCAAAAATTTCTTATTTTTATAGGAAATTTTTCAAAAATTTCCTATTTTTATAGGAAATTTTTCAAAAATTTCCTATTTTTATAGGAAATTTTTCAAAAATTTCCTATCTTTATAGGAAATTTTTCAAAAATTTCCTATTTTTGTAGGAAATTTTCCTATTTTTAAAGGAAATTTTTTATTTTTTTAGGAATTTTTTCAAAAATGTATTATTTTTATAGGAAATTTTTCAATAATTTCCTATTTTATAGGAAATTTTTCAAAAATGTCCTATTTTTATAGGAAATTTTTCAAAAATTTCCTATTTTTATAGGAAATTTTTCAAAAATTTCCTATTTTTATAGGAAATTTTTCAAAAATTTCCTATTTTTATGGGAAATTTTTCAAAAATTTCCTATTTTTATGGGAAATTTTTCAAAAATTTCCTATTTTTATAGGAAATTTTTCAAAAATTTCCTATTTTTATAGGAAATTTTTCAAAAATTTCCTATTTTTATAGGAAATTTTTCAAAAATTTCCTATTTTTATAGGAAATTTTTCAAAAATTTCCTATTTTTATAGGAAATTTTTCAAAAATTTCCTATTTTTATAGGAAATTTTTCAAAAATTTCCTATTTTTATAGGAAATTTTTCAAAAATTTCCTATTTTTATAGGAAATTTTTCAAAAATTTCCTATTTTTATAGGAAATTTTTCAAAAATTTCCTATTTTTATAGGAAATTTTTCAAAAATTTCCTATTTTTATAGGAAATTTTTCAAAAATTTCCTATTTTTATAGGAAATTTTTCAAAAATTTCCTATTTTTATAGGAAATTTTTCAAAAATTTCCTATTTTTATAGGAAATTTTTCAAAAATTTCCTATTTTTATAGGAAATTTTTCAAAAATTTCTTATTTTTATAAGAAATTTTTGAAAAATTTCTTATTTTTAATGGAAAATTTTCAAAAATTTCTTATTTTTATAGGAAATTTTTCAAAAATTTCCTATTTTTATAGGAAATTTTTCAAAAATTTTTTGTACAAATGAAAACTATCGCCATTAACGGCCACATTTCCCACTTTGTTTGCTTAATGTCTTTCGCAAAAGCGAAAGTGAGTAATATCAAAAATAATATTACTCACTTTCGCTTTTGCATTTTCGTAATTTTCCCTTTCAACTCTTTTACTTACAAACCTTAATGAAGTTATGGAAACATTTTTCAATATAAGCCTTAGATAGACGTATCAAATTGAAGCCTCCAATGACCAGAACAGAAGCACATGAATTTCTCTCTCAATGGCCAAAAATTGCAAACCTAAATATCTTTAGAAAAAAAAATGAATTTCTTCCTTTTTTGAATTTCAGTTAATTTTCTCTAGTTTTGCTACTTACAGGTAAGTAAACTTTGATGCAGAACCAGCAATGAAATGGTAAATGGAAATTTTCATTCAAAGATATTTTACATAGTGTATTCTAATGTGTAGAGTAAATGTAAAGAAGCCAGCAAGTGTTTGTAAAAATGTGTGTATAGGTAAGTATTTATGTAGGTTTGTTGCTATATGTAGATGTTAGTAATAAATTATCACACTTAGACAACTTTTGCAATTTAATAGTCTAGCAAAAGCATTTATAAATGTGTTAGAGTGGCAAGATAAGTAGCAAAAATACTTCATACTTCATGCCACATACCTACACACATTGACACCAACATGTTGCCATACATTTTCATTCAAACAAGTCGTATCTTTGTTAGGTTGTAAGTTGTAGTATAATGATGGTAAGAGTTTTTTAAAGCATCATTTTTCATGAAATGTGTCAGGTCATGGAAACGAGTTCAAAAACTTTTTAATAATAGAAATTTTAAAGTTTTGAAAATTAAAATGTTGTCTGCTCTGTTATGTGAAGATCGAAGAACTATTTTTTACGGTGTAATTACTACAATTTGAGTATTAAGAGATAACAGAATATAATGAATCTTGTTCATATGATCGAATCACTTAAACATTTAATCAAATGCTTAAGCTGCAAAGTGCAGTCTGTTTGCTATAAAAAGTTTTGTACCTAAAATAGCTATAAAAATAGTTTATTATATAAAGACTTTTGTCACTCATTTTCTCTTATATGATTTTAAAATAGTATTAACTAATTTAAATAGAGTAACATTACCATTTTTTCCTATTATTCCTTTAGAAATACACATTTAAACATTAACTAAAGCCTTTTTTAACGACTTCTAAATCTGTTTCATCTGCTGCCTTTCAACACCCTCTCCCTGACTTTCTTCTTTTTACTATGACTGCGAAAAATTTCTATCACGTCAAAGAAATAATGTGTAATTAAAATAAATGTAATTACTTCCACACCAGCTACAGCATAAATTAATGTTTTGATATTTGAAAGGGAAAAAAAGCGATTATTTTAATGAAATTGTTCATCAAAAAGTGAAGTTAAAGCGAAATCAAAAACAGATAGATATATCTTTCAATGAATTAAAGCCAATTTCAAAAGCTACTAACATTTTTAAAAATAAAATATAAAAAAAACTTTAAAAAATTTAATTGAAAATAGGAAATTTTGGAAAAATTTCTCTTCAAAATAAGAACATTTTTTAAAAATTTCCTGTAAAAAAATATATTTTTAATGAATCTTCCAGAAAAATAACAAATTTTTAAAAGAATGTCCTAGAAAAAATAAAAAGGTTTTGAGAAATTTCCTACAAAATTAAAAAAATTTCACATAAAAAAAAATTTGAAAAACTTTTTATAAAATTTTGAAATTTTTTAAAATTCACAAAATTTTTGAAAAAAAACTCATAAATTTAAAAAAAAATCCTATAAAATTATTAATTTTTTTTTTTAATTTACTATAGAAATAAGAATATAAAAAAAAAAAACTTTCTATATAAAGACGCATTTGTTTTAAAGTTTCCTATTAAAAACAGAAACCATTGAAATTTTTTTAATAAAAATAAGAAATTTTTTAAGAATTTGCTGTAAAATCAGAAATTTTTAAAAACCTTCCAATAAATATGATAAATTTTTGAAAAATTTTTAATAAAAAAAAAAGACATTTTTTAAAAATTCCTTATAAAAATAAAACATTTTTAAAATTTTTTTTAAAAAACTAAAAAATTTTTGAAAATTTCCTTCAAAAAAGAGAAATTTTTTAAAAATTTCCTATAAAAACAAGAAATTTTTAAAAAATTTCTTTCAAGATATATATTTTTAAAAAATTTCTTTTAAAATAAGAAATTTTTGTAAAAATTCTTATACAAAAAAAAATGAAAATTTCTTAAAAAAATTGAAAATTTCCTAAAAAGAATAAGAATAAAAATTTTCTACAGAAATAAAAAATTTTTGAAAAATTTCCTATAAATTAAAAAAATTTTCTTACAAAAACAAGAAATATTTGAAAAATTTCCTATAAAAAAGAAATTTTAAAAAAACATTAAAAATCATTTTTAAAAAGTTTCCTACAAAACGAAGAAATTTCTAAAATGTTTCCTATAAAACAAAGAAACTTCTAAAAAATTCCTTATAATAATAAGAAATTTTTGAAAAATTTCTTATAAAAATTTAAAAATTTCGTATAAGCACAAGAAATGTTTCAAAATTTCCAATGAAAATAAGAAATTAAAAAAAAAAAATTCTTATGAAAATAAGAAATTTTTGAAAATTTCCATACAAAATTAAAAGATTTTAAATAAATTTCCTATAACAAAAATAAATTTTTGAAAAATTTCCTACAAAAATAAAAAGCGAAGAAATTACAAACACGAAGAAAATTCTAAACAATAAGTTTCCTATTAATATAAGAAAATTCTGAAAATTTTTCAATAAAAATTAAAAATTTTTGAAAAATTTTTTATAAAAAAAAATTAAATTTTTCAAAAAAATAAGAAAATTTTGAAAAAGTTCCTACAAAACTAAAAAATTTTAAAAATTTTCTACAAAATAAGAAATTTATGAAAAATTTCCTATAAAAATAAGAAATTTTTGAAAATTTTTCTGTAAAAATAAGAAATTTTTGAAAATTTTCCTATAAAAATAAAAAAAAATTAACATTTTCCTATAAAAGTAAGAAAGTTTTGAGAAATTTTCCTAAAACATAAAAAATATTTAAAAAATTTCTTTTAAAAATAGAAAATGTTTGATAATCTTCCTCTAAAAATAAGAAATTTTTGAGAAAATTCCTATCAAATAAAGAAATTTAAAAAAAAAATTCCTATAAGGATAAGAAATTTTTAAAAACTTTCCTATTAAATATGATTTTTTCAAAGATTTTTTATAAAAATAAGAAATAAATGAAAATTTTTCTAAAAAAGATGAAATTTCTTAAAATTTAAGACATAAGAAATTTTTGAAAATTTTCTAATAAAAAAGAAATTTTTGAAAAATTTCCTATAAAAAATAGTTTTTAAAAAACTTTCTATAAAAATTAGAATTTGTTGAGAACTTTCCTACAAAAATAAGAAATTTAAAAATAAGAATTTTTCCAAAAATTTCATAAAAAGTAATAAATTAAAAAAAAAAATAAGAATTTTTTGAAATTCAAAAAATAAGAATTTATTTAAAAATTTCTAATAAAAAAGAAATTTTTAAAAAATTTCTAATAAAAAAGAAATTTTTGAAAAATTTCTTATAAAAAAGAAATTTTTAAAAAATTTCTTATAAAAAAGAAATTTTTCAAAAATTTTCTATAAAAAAGAAATTTTTAAAAAATTTCCTATAAATATTAGCTTTTAAAAAACTTTCTATAAAAATTTGAAAACTTTCCTACAAAATAAAAAGAAATTTAAAAATAAGAAATTTTTTAAAATTTATGAATTTTTGAAAAAACTTCTTAATAAAATTAATAACATTTAAACAAATTTCTCATGAAAATATAAAATTTTTGAATCATTTTTTATAAAAATACACAATTTTTGAAAAATTTCCTTTAAAAATAATAAATTTTTGAAAATTTTCTTAAAAAATTCAAAAAAACTTGAAAAACTTCCTAAAAGCATTTCCATAAAAATAAGAAATTTTTAAAAAGTTTCCTATAAAACTAAAAAAATTTCAAAAAATTTCTTATAAAAATGTGAAATTTTTAAAAAATTTCCTATAAAAATATACAATTTCTACAAAAATTCCTATAAAAATAAGAAACTTTTTAAAAATTTCCTAAAACATAAGAAATTTTTAAAACCTTTCTATAATCATAATTTTTTTTTTCATAATTTGCTATGAAAAAAGAAATTTATGAAATATTTCCCTTAAGAATAAGAAATTTTCTATAAAATATGAAATTTTTGACAAATCCTCAATTGAAATATAAAATTTTTTAAAAATTTCCTCTAAAAATAAAAAAATTTTAAAAATTACTTATATATATAAGAAATTTTTTAAAAATATTCTATAAAAATAAGAATTTTTTTAAATTTTCTATAAAAATAAGAAATTTTTTAAAAATTTCGTCTAAAAATCAGAAGTTTTTAAAAAATTTCTTATTTTGTTAAGAAATTTTTTAAAAATTTTCTATAAAAGTATCCAGTTTTTTAAAAATTTTCTAAAAAAAATAAGAAATTTTTCAAAAATTTCCTATAAAAATAAGAAATGTTTCAAAAACTTCTTAAAGAAAAAAAGAAATTTTTTAAGAAATTCCTTTAAAAAAATAAGTTTTTCAAAAATTTCATATAAAAATAAGAAATTTCTTAAACAATTTCCTCTAAAAATAAGAAATTTTTGAAACGTTTCTTAACAAAATAAGACATTTCTTAAAAATTTCCTATAAAAATATCAAATTTTTTAAAAAATTCCAAAAAAAAAATAAGAAATTTTTTAAAAATTTCCAATAAAAATAAGAAATTTTTTAAAAATTTCCAATAAAAATAAGAAATTTTTCAAAAACTTCTTATAAAAATAAATTTTTTTTCATAAATTTCTTATGAAAATAAGAAAGTTTTGAAAAATTTTCTATTAAAATAAAAAATTTTTGAAAAATTTGAAATTTTAAAAAAATTCCTATAAAATTTGGAAACTTTTGAAAAATTCCTATAAAAATATTACCCTGTTTCTTATCCAATTTTGTTTTGTGGAGCCCCCACGTGCGTATAATTTATATTGATTATGTTGAAATTTTATTAATTTATTAATCATACGCACTCGGTGATGAATAAATGGCCTTGAACTTTTAATGGCTCAGTATTGAAGTATTGAAGCTATGGAGGTGTGTTTGTTAAATTAAGATGAAATTTTCATGAGTTATTGAAACGAAGAAATGTTCAACCATCAATTTAAATGTGTGTTATTCATCTTTACACAAAAACCTTCATTTAATGATTAACTTTTAAGCAATAAAATATTGAAATGTTAATTTTGGAAATGAATACTTAAAAGAACATGTTCATTTGCATTTTCTCCCCCTTATATTTTAAATAATTTATTTTGTATATTTGCATATAACCCACAATGTATGCAGGTATATATTAAGGTAAAATATAAAGCTCATTTTCTTGAATAATGTCATAACTCAAACTGTATGTGGTCTTAAAGTAAGTAAAAAAAGCAAAGTTATATCTTTCTTTCATGCAACGAAATACAGATTTCTACAGAAGACAAATTTGATATGACTTTTAAACTACATATTTTACTTTAATTTCTATTTTCGACTTAGTCCCTTTTTTAAAAATTCAGTTTTTATGTTTATTTACATATATTTCAATACACGGTCCATTAACATGAAACAACCTTCGAACATTTGAACAAGAACTTTAACTTTATAAATGTTGTCTATACATTTATTTTAATATTAATATTAATGTTCAAATACACTTTTCAAATGTATTATTTACCTGTGAGTGTGAACAAGGGCAAGTTATTTGCTAAAATACTTAAAATGTTGAAGACATGCATATATACAAATATACAAACACAAATACTGGTACAATACATAATATTTAAATATGTTAACATATGTATAAACTCGTTTTATACTCGTATATATTTATACACTTGCATGTTTTCATTTGTTTGCAAAATACAAATAAAATATAACATCAATATATTAGTTGCATACTTTTAGGTTGAACAACAGCATCTCACAGATAGAGAAAGGGGGAGGGAAATATGCAAAGCGAACAGGTTTGGATAAAACATACATACATGACTTTGTAACATTTCTGTTGTAAGGCAAAAGCAATGACTGCATTACTGGGATTTTGTTCTCGAGTGTCATGTATATAAATGTTTTCTTGTACGTTCGCTTGTATACGTGTATGTATGTAACTTTTCTAGTAATATAAATGTTTGAGTATAACTAATAATACTTTCCCCGATGCATTTTGTTGGCTTGTTCGTTGTCATTCTTTTTGTTGTTGCTACAAATGTCTTCATTTATCTTCTTGAAATGAAAGTAATAGAAATACTAATAAAATTTCGTTGTTGCAAGAAACATCTCACAAGATCTAGTGTAGAAATGAATAATGTTTGAACTAGAAGTAAAAAAAAAACTTGATATTTTCATATAAGAAGTTTTTGAAAAATGTTTGAAGCTTACGAAAGTCATGGTAGAGCTTTGAGTAGTGTTGATATATTAGAAATTATGCGTTTACCTTTATATCATTTGTTTTAAAAATTCTTGTCATATGGTAAGAGGTGTTTTCCCTGCGGTATTATCTTAAATACAAACTTCATAATTTTTAAATTATTTGTATGTATGTATATACAATAAATAACAAAATTTTTGATATACTACCTATAAGGATAAGAAATTTTATAAAAATTTCCTATAAAAATAAGAAATTTTTGAACAATTTTCTATAAAAATAAGAAATTTTTGAAAAATTTCCTATAAAAATAAGAAATTTTTGAAAAATTTCCTATAAAAATAAGAAATTTTTGAAAAATTTCCTATAAAAATAAGAAATTTTTGAAAAATTTCCTATAAAAATAGGAAATTTTTTAAAAAATTCCTATAAAAATAAGAAAATTTTGAAAAATTTCCTATAAAAATAAGAAATTTTTGAAAAATTTCCTATAAAAATAAGAAATTTTTGAAAAATTTCCTATAAAAATAAGAAATTTTTGAAAAATTTTCTATAAAAATAAGAAAATTTTGAAAAATTTCATATAAATAAAATATATATATAATATAAAATTAGAAAAATTAGAAATTTTTGAAAAATTTCCTATAAAAATAAGAAAGTTTTGAAAATTTTCTTGTAAAAATAGAGAATTTAATAAAAATTCCTATAAAAGTAGAAAATTTAAAAAAAAATTCCTATAAAAGAAGAAAATTTTAAAAAAAATTCCTATAAAAATAGAAAATTTTTGAAAAATTTCCTATAAAAATAGAAAACTTTGAAAAATTTCCTATAAAAATAGAAAATTTTTGGAAAATTTTCTATAAAAATAGGAATTTTTTGAAAATTTTCCTATAAAAATAGAACATTTTTCAAAAATTTCCTATAAAAATAGAAAATTTTTGAAAAATTTCCTATAAAGATAGAAAATTTTTGAAAAATTTCCTATAAAAATAGAAAATTTTTGAAAAAATTCTTATAAAAATAGAAAATTTTTGAAAAATTTCCTATAAAAATAGAAAATTTTTGAAAAATTTCCTATAAAAATAGAAAATTTTTGAAAAATTTCCTATAAAAATAGAAAATTTTTGAAAAATTTCCTATAAAAACGGAAAATTTTTGAAAAATTTCCTAAAAAATAGAAAATTTTTGAAAAATTTCCTATAAAAATAGAAAATTTTTGAAAAATTTCCTATAAAAATTGAAAATTTTTGAAAAATTTCCTATAAGAACGGAAAATTTTTGAAAAATTTCCTAAAAAATAGAAAATTTTTGAAAAATTTCCTCAAAAAATAGAAAATTTTTGAAAAATTTCCTATAAAAAAAATTTTTTGAAAAATTTCCTATAAAACTAGAAAATTTTTGAAAAATTTCCCATAAAAATAGAAAATTTTTGAAAAATTTCCTATAAAAATAGAAAATTTTTGAAAAATTTCCTATAAAAATAGAAAATTTTTGAAAAATTTCCTATAAAAATAGAAAATTTTTGAAAAATTTCCTATAAAAATAGAAAATTTTTTAAAAATTTCCTATAAAAATAGAAAATTTTTGAAAAATTTCCTATAAAAATAGAAAATTTTTGAAAAATTTCCTATAAAAATAGAACATTTTGAAAAAATTCCCTAAAAAAATTTTAAATTATAATTTTTACACTGGTTATATAAAATGCCTTTACTTTAAGTATAAATAGCAAAGTTCTCCACCACAATAATAATAGTTTTAATTTTTTATCATTTATAAATTTTACTCCATGTTTTGATTTCATATGATTCTACCACCAAAAAGTTTTTACATTCCCAAATAATTTCCTTAAAATAATTTCTTAACGAAATGAATTCTCTATTCTTTCGAGAATGTTAAAAGCTTTGCCATAAAGTTCCAAATGCCAATGAGATATAAACGAATTTTTCACTTACCAACTTCCAACTAAGGCAGGAAGAAGGAATAAAATACCTAATAAACGAATACTCTCTACCTTATTGACAATGGAGCGTAAAGAATTTAAAAGAAAATTTTCCACTACTGAAATATTTAAAGTTTTCAGCTTTAGTTTAAGGGAAGTATGTAAGTTTGAAATTTAACTCCCCAAGCCCCTAATGAATATACAAGTGAAGGTATATACAAATCGAGACATATATTATGATAAAAGTACTAATAAAAGTAGCTGAATATAAGTACGATATTTTTTATCGTTGCTAAACGATAACAAAGGTGGCAGGATAAGGAAGGAGTAAGAGTAAGGATATTTATTTCACCAATGTTTTTCCATAAATAGTCATAACTATGTTTTGAAAACTTTTAAACGGTATAATAGAAGAACATACATATATATCTAGTTTATATGCAGTTCAGACTGCCCCAAAAAAAGTTTTTTTATTATGGGAAATTTTCATAAATTCTATATTTTTATATAAAATTTTTCAAAAATTTCATATTTTTATAAGAAATTTTTCAAAAATTTCATATTTTTTTAAGAAATTTTTCAAAAATTTCATATTTTTATAGGAAATTTTTCAAAAATTTCATATTTTTATAGGAAAATTTTCAAAAATTTCTTATTTTTATAGGAAATTTTTCAAAAACTTCTTATTTTTATAGGAAATTTTTAAAAAATTTCTTATTTTTATAGGATATTTTTCAAAAATTTCTTAGTTTTAAAATAAAGTTTTCAAAAAATTCTTAATTTTATAAGAAATTTTTAAAAAAATTTCTTATTTTGATAAAAAAAATTTAAAAAATTTCTTATTTTTACACAAAATTTTTCAAAATTTTCTTATTTTTATAGGAAATTTTTCAAAAATTTCTTATTTTTATAAGAAATTTTTCAAAAATGTCTTATTTTTATAGAAAAATTTTCAAAAGTTTCATATTTTTATAGAAAGTTTTTCAAAAGTTTCTTATTTTTATAGAAAATTTTTAAAAAAATCTTATTTGTGTGAAAAAGTTTTATTTTAATATGAAATTTTTAAAATAATTTTTTTGGAAAATTTTTCAAAAATTTCTGCTTTTATTTTTTAAGAATTTCCTATAACAATACAAAATTAAGTCAAAAATACACTTCCCAATTTTTTGGTTTGCAATTGGCACTTTTTAATTAAATATTTTTTTGGGACACCCTAGAGCTCATACTTCTCTTGGTTGCTTATAGATTTTCCACAAAATCTAGAAAAATAAAGAATAACTTTTTGAATTTGTTATTTATTAAAAACAATGTGGCAAAGCAACGCTTTGTTTTTGTTCTCCTTCTCTTGATGTTTTTATTATTTTTTACTACAAAAAAAAACTAAATAGCAGCGATACTTTGATATAGACTCGAACTAAAAGCGCCAACCGTTTCGAGGCTGGTTGCTACAAAAGATGGTAAAACTTAAGTAAAAACTAGGAGTCCCCTTAAGCAAATCCTTAATAGTGACTAACATATTTTTTTTTTAAATTTTATATAAAAAGAGAAGAATACTGTTGCTGCTACTGCTGCTGCTGTTTTAATATTATCCTTGTTGCCATTTACAGCCACAAACACACAAAGAGGCGTTATTTAAGGCGACACCAGCAACACAAAGAAAATGTTGTATTGTTGGCAATAAAACGAGCAACAACAAAAAAATGCATAAAGCGAAGGAAAAAAGAGAAATCCTAAGAAAACAAGAAACTAGTACAAAATAAATATTAACAAAAAAAAAACGAAAATATAAAAAAAATCTATAGTTTGTTGAATATTCTATGAAGTATTGCTTAAGCCAAACAAGACGGACATTGAAGTTGTATATAAAACAGCAGCAAAAGCTCTATTCGTAGAGCAACAAGCTACGAGTGAAATGGGAAAACATTTCCTCAATTTTATGTTTTCATTTTCAGCACTAAATCTAAATGTTTACCTTGAAAAACAATAATTTGCACATAAAATGTAAATAATTATGCCAAAAGCAATTTAAGAACATTATTTTTTTTTCTGCTTCTTTATTTTGGTTATTCTTTCTCTAGTTGGCTTTTATTAAGAAAAATATTAATAACAAGCCAATAATTTAGATTTTAAATTGTGCAATAAACCAAAAAGGGATTTAAGGTAATTTAACAAGATTTTATATTTAGAAATAAACAATTATTTAAATTTTTCATAAAAAAATCTGACATAAAAATTGTTCTTTAAACATTTTTTAAAAATTTGCTATAAAAATAGAAAATTTTTGAAAATATTGGTATAAAAATAAAAAATTTTTTAAAAATTTGCTATAAAAAGTTTTTACAATTTTGCAATAAAAATAGAAAATTTTTATATTTTTTTAGAAAACTATTCAAAAATTTTCTCTTTTTATAGGAAATTTTTCAAATTTTTTTATTTTTATTCAAAATTTTTCAAAAATTTCCTATTTTTATAGGAAATTTTTCAAAAATTTCCTATTTTTATAGGAAATTTTTCAAAAATTTCCTATTTTTATAGGAAATTTTTCAAAAATTACCTATTTTTATAGGAAATTTTTCAAAAATTTCCTATTTTTATAGGAAATTTTTCAAAAATTTCCTATTTTTATAGGAAATTTTTCAAAAATTTCCTATTTTAATAGGAAATTTTTCAAAAATTTCCTATTTTAATAGGAAATTTTTCAAAAATTTCCTATTTTTATAGGAAATTTTTCAAAAATTTTTATAGGAAATTTTTCAAAAATTTCCTATTTTTATAGGAAAATTTTCAAAAATTTCCTATTTTTATAGGAAATTTTTCAAAAATTTCCTATTTTTATAGGAAATTTTTCAAAAATTTCCTATTTTTATAGGAAATTTTTCAAAAATTTCCTATTTTTATAGGAAATTTTTCAAAAATTTCCTATTTTTATAGGAAATTTTTCAAAAATTTCCTATTTTTATAGGAAATTTTTCAAAAATTTCCTATTTTTATAGGAAATTTTTCAAAAATTTCCTATTTTTATACGAAATTTTTCAAAAATTTCCTATTTTTATAGGAAATTTTTCAAAAATTTCCTATTTTTATAGAAATTTTTCAAAAAATTCCAAAAATTTCCTATTTTTATAGGAAATTTTTCAAAAATTTCCTATTTTTATAAGAAATTTTTCAAAAATTTCCTATTTTTATAGGAAATTTTTCAAAAATTTCCTATTTTTATAGGAAATTTTTCAAAAATTTCCTATTTTTATAGGAAATTTTTCAAAAATTTTCTACTTTTATAGAAAATTTTTCAAAAATTTCCTATTTTTATAGGAAAATTTTCAAAAATTTCCTATTTGTAAAGGAAATTTTTCAAAAATTTCCCATTTTTATAGGAAATTTTTAAAAAATTTCCTATTTTTATAGGAAATTTTTCAAAAAATTCCTATTTTTATAGGATATTTTTCAAAAAATTCCTATTTTTATAGGAAATTTTTCAAAAATTTCCTATTTTTATAGGAAATTTTTCAAAAATTTCCTATTTTTATAGGAATTTTTTCAAAAATTTCCTATTTATATAGGAAATTTTTCAAAAATTTCCTATTTTTATAGGCAATTTTTCAAAAATTTCCTATTTTTATAGGAAATTTTTCAAAAATTTCCTATTTTTTTTGTAGGAAATTTTTCAAAAATTTCCTATTTTTATAGGAAATTTTTCAAAAATTTCCTATTTTTACAGGAAATTTTTCAAAAATTTCCTATTTTTACAGGAAATTTTTCAAAAATTTCCTATTTTTGTAGGAAATTTTTCAAAAATTTCCTATTTTTATTGGAAATTTTTCAAAAATTTCCTATTTTTATTGGAAATTTTTCAAAAATTTTATAAGAAATTTTTCAAAAATTTCCTATTTTTATAGGAAATTTTTCAAAAATTTGTTATTTTAATAGGAAATTTTTCAAAAATTTCTTATTTTTATAGGAAATTTTTCAAAAATTTCTTATTTTTATAGATTTTTTTTTTAAATTTATTATTGTTTTCAACAAAATGTAAGAAATTTTTTTTAAATTTCCATCCAATAAAAATAAAAATTGGTTCAAAGGCTAAATGACATCATATATTTGTCAATTTGAATTTTTACTCAAACAAGGTTTCCATTACACTCTCCTCCGCTTTCCTCTTTCCTATGACCTCTAATACCTTTTAAATTCTCAAACTTTTTATTCTCTGGAAAAAGTAGAGCATTTAAGCTTCATCATAGCTGAGCACAGGACTTTTTTACACGTTAGACAAACATAAACTATAAACTTTTTTGTGGACATTTTTCCGCCACACCTGTGTTTTCCAGAGCACCCATAAAAAATTTTAAAACTAAAGGAAAAACAACGAAAAAAAACAAGAGAAACTAAAATGACAAAAATGTCAGAAAAGTTTTGTCGAGTGTTGTTATAAAATGTCATTAAAGTGTGTCTGTGTACATAAAGTATGTGGTATAAGGTTGAGTGTATGTGCGAATAGAACATTTAAAATTTTACTTTTTGCAGAATAGGAGTTTCTTATGACATTTGCAACATTGCCAACGTCAGTAGATGCTACAAACCAATAACATAAATATAAAGTGGAAACTCTTTTAACAGCGATTTGAAAATAAGATGAAATATTTTTTGAAGTTATCAGAAGTTTATTGGTTAAATAGGCATGAATGAACTTGTGAAATGATTTGTTAAAGGTCTTTTAAAGTGATTTTATAATATAACTGACAAAAAGAAAACTTACACTCAAAAAAAGGAATAATATAGAGGATTTTTTCAGTTAAATTTAGCAACATAAAATTTTTAGGCTGACAATAGAAATTTAGAATTTTTTTTTTATAAAAACTCAAGGTTTGTTTTAGGAAATCATGATAATTTTTGAAATATTTGTATAAATAGAAAAAATTCTGTTTTATAAAAGTTTATTCTTATTCTTTAGTCTAAAAAAATTAAATCACACTTTTCATTAAAAAATCATTAGTGATCTGTAGTTAAACTACACTTAACTGAACAAACTCACTCCTACTATTAAAATCATGCGCTACCAGCCAGTGAACCATTCTATTACTACATCCACTCATCCTTAAACTCATACATTTTAAATGTTTTTCATTCTACTATAAAACTATAAATAAATTTAGATGACTGGCTGGTTGGCTGACTGTTTTGAAAAAAGTTTTGGGAAAACAAAAAAACCGAAAAAATGAACAAGAAAAAAGTCTCTTCTACATAGACCATAATTTGTGTGTGCTTCATTGAATAGCAATTTTGGAAAAGTTAATAAACTAAATTATGACATTTTGTAACAGTTTTCCAAAAACATACACACACAGACAGACTAACATAACCGCATACATACACACAGTCATAGGCAGGTACACATAATCTTATGAACATGTCAAAAAAAGTTTCGAAAATTCAAAATTTGTCAAATGTAGTTGTCATAACATATAATATTCTTCTTGGGTTCAATCTCCAATCACTGCAAACGTCACGACTTCGCGAGATTTCAATTTTAGGGGACCATAACACATAAAAAACAATAACCTAACTTGATTGTAATTTTGGTGCTTGACTAGTGTTATTAGGCTATTTTCGATAAAAAAAAAGAATAATATCGAAAATTCAGCATTGAACAAACTTTTTTGTTTAACAAAATTTCCATATAAAATTTTTCAGCAAAAACTTTTTCTTTCAAAAAATTGTAGACCTCCCTAATGTACCAATCGACATACAATAATACATCAACTACGTGACAAAGTGTTTGTTCATCTATGTATGTTTCACATTTTTTGGAATCCATTCTTCGGTTAGTTCCATGTATTCCTGTAATTCGTTCAATACGTTTCAACCTACAAACATATAAGGTTAATGTGAATGTAGGTATAAGCCCATGATGTTGTTCTTGTTGCTCTTAAATTCGAGAAGAATATTGTACCCAATTCAGTTACAATTTTGAACGTGTCGTAGCATTAATTTCTATGTGTGTGTTTGTGTGTTGGCGGGTGTCGTCTGTGTGTTTGCGTGTTTTTCAATATTGCTCGATTTAACCTTGTTTAAGCATCTGGCTTGACCATCACAACAACAACAACATCATCATCATCCAATATCGGAGCAGCAGAATCACAAAATACAAGACATGTCTACAATTCCCGTATCTATATGAGTGTATGTATGTGTCCTCTCTCGTATGAATATGAATGTATGTGTTTTTGTCGGTATGTGGGAACTAAATGAAATAACTAGAGATTTTATACATTTAGCCCCTCGTCAGGGTTATTTAAGGGGCGGGCGACAATTGAATTAAGTTTGACACAGATTGAATACAATCACAGCAGGAATTATATACTAAGAGTAGCACAAATCGATATTTATTGTTAAAGTTCGTTATATTAATTACATATTGAATAAGGTAAATGCTCCTCAATATATTGTAGTATTGAGGATAATTGTATGTAGATAAAAAAAAAGAAATTCCTTATTTAATTGTTCTTTAACTTGTTGCTTGTTTAAGCAAAAGTTAAATAGTTAACATTGATTTAATTGTTAACAATGAAATGATATTTAAATAATTTTTGCTTTTGTTCTTAATTCAATTAATGAAATATCAATAAAAAAATTTAAATAGATAAAAAAAGATAATGAAATCTACCTGATATATAATAAGACAAGGCATAAAACATAGACTAAGATCACGACATGGGCTAAGTTATAGACTAAGACATAGACTAAGACATAGACTAAGACATAGACTAAGAAATAGACTAAGACAAAGACTGAGACATAGACTAACACATAGACTAAGACATAGACTAAGGTATAGACTAAGACATAGACTAAGACATAGACTAAGACATAGGCTAAGACATAGACTAAGACATAGACTAAGATATATACTAAGACATAGACTAAGACATAGACTTAGACATAGACTAAGACATATACTTAGACATAGACTAAAATATAGACTTAGACATAGACTAAGACATAGACTAAGACATAGACTAAGACATAGACTAAGACATAGACTAAGACATAGACTAAGACATAGACTAAGACATAGACTAAGACATAGACTAAGACATAGACTAAGACATAGACTAAGACATAGACTAAGACATAGACTAAGACATAGACTAAGACATAGACTAAGACATAGACTAAGACATAGACTAAGACATAGACTAAGACATAGACTAAGACATAGACTAAGACATAGACTAAGACATAGACTAAGACATTGACTAGACATAGACTAAGACATAGACTAAGACATAGACTAAGCCATAGACTAAGACATAGACTAAGACGTAGACTAAGACATAGACTAAGACATAGACTAAGACATAGACTAAGACATAGGCTAAGACATAGACTAAGACATAGACTAAGACATAGACTAAGACATAGACTAAGACATAGACTAAGACATAGACTAAGACATAGACTAAGACATAGACTAAGACATAGACTAAGACATAGACTAAGACATAGACTAAGACATAGACTAAGACATAGACTAAGACATAGACTAAGACATAGACTAAGACATAGACTAAGACATAGACTAAGACATAGACTAAGACATAGACTAAGACATAGACTAAGACATAGACTAAGACATAGACTAAGACATAGACTAAGACATAGACTAAGACATAGACTAAGACATAGACTAAGACATAGACTAAGACATAGACTAAGACATAGACTAAGACATAGACTAAGACATAGACTAAGACATAGACTAAGACATAGACTAAGACATAGACTAAGACATAGACTAAGACATAGACTAAGACATAGACTAAGACATAGACTAAGACATAGACTAAGACATAGACTAAGACATAGACTAAGACATAGACTAAGACATAGACTAAGACATAGACTAAGACATAGACTAAGACATAGACTAAGACATAGACTAAGACATAGACTAAGACATAGACTAAGACATAGACTAAGACATAGACTAAGACATAGACTAAGACATAGACTAAGATATAGACTAAGACATAGACTAAGACATAGACTAAGACATAGACTAAGACATAGACTAAGACATAGACTAAGACATAGACTAAGACATAGACTAAGACATAGACTAAGACATAGGCTAAGACATAGACTAAGACATAGACTAAGACATAGACTAAGACATAGACTAAGACATAGACTAAGACATAGACTAAGACGTAGACTAAGACATAGACTAAGACATAGACTAAGACATAGAATAAGACATAGACTAAGATATAGACTAAGACATAGACTAAGACATAGACTAAGATATAGACTAAGACATAGACTAAGACATAGACTAAGACATAGACTAAGACATAGACTAAGACATAGACTAAGACATAGTCTAAGACATAGACTAAGACATAAACTAAGACATAGACTAACACATAGACTAAGACATAGACTAAGACATAGACTAAGACATAGACTAAGACATAGACTAAGACATAGACTTAGACATAGACTAAGACATAGACTAAGACATAGACTAAGACATAGACTAAGACATAGACTAAGACATAGACTAAGACATAGACTAAGACATAGACTAAGACATAGACTAAGACATAGACTAAGACATAGACTAAGTCATAGACTAAGACATAGACTAAGACATAGACTAAGTCATAGACTAAGTCATAGACTAAGACATAGACTAAGACACAGACTAAGACATAGACTAAGACATAGACTAAGACATAGACTAAGACATAGTCTACCACATATACTAAGACATCCTAATAAATACATTTTTTTCTTTAAATATAAATTTTTCCTTAAAATGTTTCTTAATATTAACGGCCTGATCCACGATCTCGAAAGAATGCTTTCTTTTTTAACCTATACCGAAAGAAATTTGTTTTTCGTTTTACTAACTTTATTTTATGCGAAATATAAGTCGAAAAACAAGTCAAAAGAAAACGTAAGTGTTTTCATACAAATTTCTGTTTCACTATTTTGAACAAGTTTCCAGTAATACGAAAGCAAATGTCAAAATGAGTCACTTGATATTTTGCTTTCGGATAGAAACGAACGAAAGGCATCGAAATAGTGAAACCAAAACTAATTTGAATTCGAGTTACTCACTTTCTTTCGAGTAGATTTTCTTTCGAAATCGTGAAACAGGCTATAAAATTTTTTAAGAAAAATTAAATTGTTTTTTAAAACAATAAATTTTTCACCAAAAACTAGCAATATCTGCTTATATTAATTTTATCTTAAATTATTTATCTTCTCTTAATATATCCTGTTTGGTTGAAGATTTTGAACTACCATCTTTCTAACGGATTTCGGAAATGGTTATATTTAGTCCACTATTACAGTTTTATTATTTCATTTTATCTTTATCTATAAAACTTGACTTTAAAAGCTTCAAGAACGTTAAAAGCCATTTTCCGCTTTTGGGGTCTTTTTTGAAAGTTTCTATTTAAAAAGGCATTAACTTCGTTATCTCAAAATTTATTTGTCATCAAGTTTGGTAATAACTTTGTTTTTTTTTTTTTTTTTCTTTGAAGAGTCATTTGTTACATTTTTACATTTTACTAATACAATTTCTGTTTTTCTTTTTAAGTTAAACAAACAAACGATTTTAAGTCATTGCAATGCATCCATCCAACCATACAAACATCAGCCATTCATAAATTTTTTGCTTTATCACTTTAAGTTTTGTTGTAATGTTGTGCGTTAAAGTGTCTTCGGAAGTTTGTTTTTTTTTTCCACAATTTTTCCCCATTGTCTGTCTCCAACCGTTTGCCGCTATCCCCTGCGTGGCCGTTGTATTTAAATATACATAATTGCACTTAAAATGGTAATAAATGCTTTAGCAATCTACTCAGGAAGTTGTTAAAATATACTCCCCAAAGGTCAAATTCAAATGATTCCTGCTATTTGCTGCAAATGATATACACACGCACACACACATACCCATAACTCTCTAGAGCAACTTTTCCTCAAATACCGTAAGCGTGTGGGTGTGTGTGTTTGTGTAAGAGTTTGTGAGTGGTTTTTATGATTCGTTCATGCCAACATTGCCACAGGAAAAAGAAATGCGAAAAAACGCACTTGTAAAAAGTCAAAAGTTTAAAATAAAATTATGGGTGGTCAACGAGTATGATTGCCAGCCCCCTCACTAAACTCCTACCAGCTCTTCCAATGACTGTCCCAGTCAATGAATGTTTGTTTTGTTGGCAATTGTTTGTTTGCTTTTTGTAACAATTTTTTATTTATTTTTTAAAGCCAAAAGTACTTTCAAATAAGTGTTTAGCTGAACAAAAAAAAAGTCATAAGTATGAATGTAGTATTTAGTTTATGGCAGATATCTAAATATTCCCAGCCAGTCTGTTGAAATGGACTTGTTACACCAAGTTCTGCTTTTTTATTTATAAATATTTTTTTTGAGTTCCTGTATATCTGTGAGTGTATGTGTATCTGTTTTTCTCTGTATTTATTTCCTTAGTGTTGTTGCTGTATTTTTATACCCACCATCAAAAAGAATGGGGGTATATTGAGATTGTCATTCCGTTTGTAATTTCCTTAATATTGGCTGAAAAATCAAAACGATATATATTCTGAATGCTTATGAATTTCTAAGACGATTGAGCGATGTCTGTCTGTCTGTCTGTCTGTCTGTATATCTGTCTGTCTGTCTGTCTGTCTGTCTGTCTGTCTGTCTGTCTGTCTGTCTGGCTGGCTGGCTGTCTGTCTGTCTGTCTGTCTGTCTGTCTATCGGTCTGTCTGTCTGTCTGTCTGTCTGTCTGTCCGTCTGTCTGTCTGTCTGTCTGTCTGTCTGTCTGTCTGTCTGTCTGTCTGTCTGTCTGTCTGTCTGTCTGTCTGTCTGTCTGTCTGTCTGTCTGTCTGTCCGTCTGTCTGTCTGTCTGTCTGTCTGTCTGTCTGTCTGTCTGTCTGTCTGTCTGTCTGTCTGTCTGTCTGTCTGTCTGTCTGTCTGTCTGTCTGTCTGTCTGTCTGTCTGTCTGTCCGTCTGTCTGTCTGTCTGTCTGTCTGTCTGTCTGTCTGTCCGTCTGTCTGTCTGTCTGTCTGTCTGTCTGTCTGTCTGTCTGTCTGTCTGTCCGTCTGTCTGTCTGTCCGTCTGTTTGTCTGTCTGTCTGTTGAAATTACGATTACTAAATGAAAGGAGCTAGCTCACTGAAACTTAGTAAAACCATTCCTCATCTATAAAAAAATGTTGGTATTGAAATTGGGCAAAAATCGGTTAACATTTGACCATAGCTCCCGCATAACCTCGCCTACGCTAATCGCTTATTTGCTAATAAATAACAAACTTTAACAGGTATGATGATAAAATTTGGTATATAGAAGTTTTGCATAAGCCCTAGACAGGATATAAAATTTCATCAAAATCGGTTCACATTTAGTCATAGCTCAAGCAGACAAAATTTCACTTAAAATACACTTAAATGCCAATAAATCTAAAACTATAACAGATATAACCACTAAATTTAGCACGAGGAGGTCTTATATCAATGCCAACGAGTGTGAAAAATTTTGTCGTAATCAGTCACCATTTGACCATAGCTCCCATACAAAAAACTTACGGAAACACAAAAATACAAAAAGAAAAGGGGATTTATGTCCGTCTGTCCGTCAGATAAAAGCTCGATAGCGCCTTAACGAAAAGGGCTGTAGCCCTTTTCAGCAAAATTTTACAAAAGGAAGTTTTATGTGAATGCCAGCCAGTAAGCAAAATTTTGTTACAATCGATTACTATTTGACCATAACTCCCATATAAAAAACTTACAGAAACACAAAAATACAAAAAGAAAAGACGGTTTATGTCCGTCTTTCCGTCAGAGAAAAGCGCGATAGCTTCTTAACTACAAAAGCTAGAGATACAAAATTTAGCAAAAGTATTTTCGATATGTTGTAGAAATTGTGTGCTAAAAATGGGTAAAATCGGTTTACATTTAGTTAGAGCTCCCATATAACCCTGCCCCGGGAATCACATATATGCTGATAAATTAAATAAAATTTTAAAATCTATGACTACTAAATTTAGAACATAAGAAGTTTTATGCAACTTTCAGTCAGTATGTCAAATTTTATAGAAATCGGTCCATTTTTGGCGGTAGCTTTCATATAAAAACCGCTCCCGGTAACCACTAAAATGCCACAAACGCCAGTTAAAGCTATTAAATTATAAACTATGTCAGCTACGGCCATTAAATTTTGCACAAATAAACTTTATATTAATGCCATCCAGTATATATAATTTTGTAACAATCGGTCAACATTTGGCTATAGTTCTTATATATACAACATCCCCTTTTTATATCTACAATCAAAAAGATTTGGAGGTATATTAAAATTGCATCTACGAAATTATATAGCTATCAATCAATGTTAGGTCCAGACTTTATACACGGTAGATGCATTAGGAACTCATTACAAAATATATTAACCTGCCGTGTTGCTATCAACATGTTTATGGCACAAATTGTGGCTTATTAATGTAAAACTATATTCGGTTATGGAACAGCATTTTGTCCAAGGTAACTACTTGGGAAACCACTTAGATACTTTTAAATGTGGAACTATAGTAACTATAAAACTGCAACCGAATTTAGTCCAAATATATTACCAACAATACCACATTTGGTCAACATTTTGAATTAGATGCACTATCGTACAACTTGATGGTGGGTATACAAGATTCGGCATAGCCGAATATAACCCTCTTACTTGTTTAATGTGTTTTTTGTACTTTTTTAGATGGAGCTGTTAAAAAACACTTAAATTTACATAATTTGCCAAGTTTTTCTATTTTTTTGTTTCTATCTTCAAAGTTTTAACAAAAAAGTTCGTAAAGCCTCCGCATGCATTAGTAAGTATATGGAACAGTTTTCGGTTTTGTATCTCTATCTATGTGTGTGTGTACATAAGTACCGTGTATATGTATATTTTTATAAATAAAGACTTTAAGTGAATGCAAGAGCTTAACAAAAAATTACGAAAACTGTCAACAGTTTTTGTGTGTTATCTGGAAAATTTTGTTGTTACCAGCATTGTCTGGGTTATACGTATAACGTTTTCACACAAAAATTTCTCTATTAGAGCAGGCGATAACAACCAATCTATCTCCGCAGTCAACAAACAGTGGGGTTCGATGGTCAAAAATATTAAAGTAAAGCAAAATTTCTATTAAAAACAAATTTTGGGAAATGTTAAATTTTTTCCGATGCAAGTATAAAAAAAGTACGAAATTTCAGTAATAAGTTTTAAATTTTTGCAGAAAAATATCGAAAATGTATATCTCCAAAACTAGAAGAAAAAATTGGTTTTAGATAAGCAACAAAGATTTGATGGTATCAAGCGTGTAGTACTTTTTTAAAATAAAGACAAAAGACTTTTTAAGAAAATTCAGGTCCTTTTGAGATACGAAAAGCTGGGTTTTTATATTAATTTTTTGGGTTAAATAATCAAAAATTTAAAATTTTTGCTAAAAACTAAATTTTGCTTTGAAAATACATTAACTTAAGAATAAATAGATTTTATGAATATCTAATTTTTCATGAAAATTAAAATTTGTGTCAAAAAACAATTTTTTTTTTTTTTGGAAAATTTGATTTTTTTTTTGATTTTTGATGATAATTCTAAGAAAACTTATTTTTTAAAAAAATTTAAATTTTTGGTGAAAATAAAATTTTTTTCTGAAAATTAGATTTTTGTTGAACTCTTAAATTTATGATAAAAATTCAATTTCTGAAAAAAATTAAAAGTAATTTTAAAAATTTAATTTTTTTTATGATAAATTGAAAATAGAAGTTTTTGAAAAAATCAAATTTTTTGTAAAAATGCGAATATATCTTGAAAAGACGAATTAAAAGCAAAGAAAAAATTTTTGGTGAAGAAGAAAATCTTTGCCTATGTCTTAGTCTATTTCTTAGTCTATGTCTTAGTTTATGTCTTAGTCTATGTCTTAGTCTATGTCTTAGTCTATGTCTTAGTCTATGTCTTAGTCTATGTCTTAGTCTATGTCTTAGTCTATGTCTTAGTCTATGTCTTAGTATTAGTATTAGTCTATATATATATGTCTTAGTCTATGTCTTAGTATTAGTATTAGTCTATATATAAATGTCTTAGTCTATGTCTTAGTCTATGTCGTAGTCTATGTCTTAGTCTACGTCTTAGTCTATATCTTAGTCTATATCATAGTTTTTATCTTAGTCTATGTCTTAGTCTATGTCTTAGCCTATGTCTTAGTCTATGTCTTAGTCTATGTCTTAGTCTATGTCTTAGTCTATGTCTTAGTCTATGTCTTAGTCTATGTCTTAGTCTATGTCTTAGTCTATGTCTTAGTCTATGTCTTAGTCTATGTCTTAGTCTATGTCTTAGTCTATGTCTTAGTCTATGTCTTAGTCTATGTCTTAGTCTATGTCTTAGTCTATGTCTTAGTCTATGTCTTAGTCTATGTCTTAGTCTATGTCTTAGTCTATGTCTTAGTCTATGTCTTAGTCTATGTCTTAGTCTATGTCTTAGTCTATGTCTTAGTCTATGTCTTAGTCTATGTCTTAGTCTATGTCTTAGTCTATGTCTTAGTCTATGTCTTAGTCTATGTCTTAGTCTATGTCTTAGTCTATGTCTTAGTCTATGTCTTAGTCTATGTCTTAGTCTATGTCTTAGTCTATGTCTTAGTCTATGTCTTAGTCTATGTCTTAGTCTATGTCTTAGTCTATGTCTTAGTCTATGTCTTAGTCTATGTCTTAGTCTATGTCTTAGTCTATGTCTTAGTCTATGTCTTAGTCTATGTCTTAGTCTATGTCTTAGTCCATGTCTAAGTCTTTGTCTTAGTCTATGTCTTAGTCTACGTCTTAGTCTACGTCTTAGTCTACGTCTTAGTCTATATCTTAGTCTATGTCTTAGTCTATGTCTCAGTCAATGTCTTAGTCTATGTCTTGATCTATGCCTTAGTCTATCTCTTAGTGTGTGTCTCAGTCTATGTCTTATTCTATGTCTTAGTCTATATCGTGGTCTATGTCTTAATCTATGTCTTAGTCTATATCTTAGTCTATGTCGTGGTCTATGTCTTAGTCTATGTCTTAGTCTTAGTCTTAGCCTATGTCTTAGTGTACCTACTCTTGTCTTATATGTCTTATAATAATCATATCTTAGTACTTTTGTTAAACGTAATTTACCCCACTGTGCGCCCTTAACCAAGTCATCCACCATCAACTATTTCAACTTAATAATGCCCATTTTACACGATTTTTTCTCAAGAAAAGTAAACTTTTTGTCCTGAAAAATAATGTGTATCTGTAAGTTCATAACTTTGGAGACATGAGACACATTTTGAAATACGTTGATAAAATTGCAAACCGAAATCGTTATGAGAGTTCATTAGTGACACATGCATATTTTAATAAACTGCGTTAAAGAAATATTAAAAATAAATGCTTTTACTTGCAAATACTTATAAAAACTTTACCGTATATTTATAGATTTTCCCTCGTCACAGTAACATTTTTTTTTCAAAATTCGGTTGCTTAAAGTGAAAGACTTAATTTAATTCGCGTTATAAAAAAAAAGTCTGTTGAGAAAAAGTATTAAACCTTTTTTATTATTACAAACTTAAGAAGACGAAGAAAAAGAAGTATGTAGACAAATTATTTATATTTAAGCTCATACTATCGGAGATATCTTAATGTATTAATTGTTTGTGTGTTGGTGTGTTAAAATCCGTAGTTATGTATGTGTGCTAGCATGTCTGTGTAATTGTTGTGAAGGCAGTAGATATCCCTATATCAGATGAACACATCACGTGCAACATTATTATTTCATGTGAACAGCTCCAAAGAATTTACAATTGTAAGTTACTTTTCAGCTACAAGATGCGCGAAAAATTTCAAACTACTTCAAATACGTGACTGTTTTGACGACGATTAAGTTCCCTAAGATGCTCAGAGGGCAGGGAATGAAGATAGTGAGATACTGCAAAAGGAGTGAATGACTATACTGTGTTTATTATTACTTTTACGCACAAAGATGTATTTCATAGATATTCCAGAAGTAAGTATTTAGTATTTCTTGTACGAATTTTTGCTATTTTAGAATGTGAAGTTTTTATTTGTTGCACGATTCGTGTTTATGATACATATTGCGTAATAAAATACAAACACAATTATTTATATGTTATATCTACATATATATGTATGTATGTAGTTATGTCCTTACAAGGATATAATAAATGAATAAAAAAATTTTATGTTTGAAAAAAGAAGAACATTCTTTAAATGACGATCGTATGACTTAGATGAAATTGGAAGTGTTTGATTGTCTCCTATTCAGAGCTTTGTAGATTTTGATGTTATAAAATTTTAATTACTTCTTACTCTATCTTTAATCAACTGATTTTTCACTTTTAGTAGGAATGTTTCCAATTTTTTTTGTTAAAAAAGTTAGTTAAGAAAATTAAGGCCTTTTAGTCAGAAAAGACATATAAGACATAAAACGAAGGCATAGGGAGACACATAGAATAAGAAATAGACTAAGACACAGACTAAGATATAGCCTAAGATATAGACTAAGACATAGACTAGGACATAGGCTAAGACATAGACTAAGACATAGACTAAGGCATAGACTAAGACATAGACTAAGACATAGACTAAGACATAGACTAAGACATAGACTAAGACATAGACTAAGACATAGACTAAGACATAGACTAAGACATAGACTAAGACATAGACTAAGACATAGACTAAGACATTGACTAGACATAGACTAAGACATAGACTAAGACATAGACTAAGCCATAGACTAAGACATAGACTAAGACGTAGACTAAGACATAGACTAAGACATAGACTAAGACATAGACTAAGACATAGGCTAAGACATAGACTAAGACATAGACTAAGACATAGACTAAGACATAGACTAAGACATAGACTAAGACATAGACTAAGACATAGACTAAGACATAGACTAAGACATAGACTAAGACATAGACTAAGACATAGACTAAGACATAGACTAAGACATAGACTAAGACATAGACTAAGACATAGACTAAGACATAGACTAAGACATAGACTAAGACATAGACTAAGACATAGACTAAGACATAGACTAAGACATAGACTAAGACATAGACTAAGACATAGACTAAGACATAGACTAAGACATAGACTAAGACATAGACTAAGACATAGACTAAGACATAGACTAAGACATAGACTAAGATATAGCCTAAGATATAGACTAAGACATAGACTAGGACATAGGCTAAGACATAGACTAAGACATAGACTAAGGCATAGACTAAGACATAGACTAAGACATAGACTAAGACATAGACTAAGACATAGACTAAGACATAGACTAAGACATAGACTAAGACATAGACTAAGACATAGACTAAGACATAGACTAAGACATAGACTAAGACATAGACTAAGACATTGACTAGACATAGACTAAGACATAGACTAAGACATAGACTAAGCCATAGACTAAGACATAGACTAAGACGTAGACTAAGACATAGACTAAGACATAGACTAAGACATAGACTAAGACATAGGCTAAGACATAGACTAAGACATAGACTAAGACATAGACTAAGACATAGACTAAGACATAGACTAAGACATAGACTAAGACATAGACTAAGACATAGACTAAGACATAGACTAAGACATAGACTAAGACATAGACTAAGACATAGACTAAGACATAGACTAAGACATAGACTAAGACATAGACTAAGACATAGACTAAGACATAGACTAAGACATAGACTAAGACATAGACTAAGACATAGACTAAGACATAGACTAAGACATAGACTAAGACATAGACTAAGACATAGACTAAGACATAGACTAAGACATAGACTAAGACATAGACTAAGACATAGACTAAGACATAGACTAAGACATAGACTAAGACATAGACTAAGACATAGACTAAGACATAGACTAAGACATAGACTAAGACATAGACTAAGACATAGACTAAGACATAGACTAAGACATAGACTAAGACATAGACTAAGACATAGACTAAGACATAGACTAAGACATAGACTAAGACATAGACTAAGACATAGACTAAGACATAGACTAAGACATAGACTAAGACATAGACTAAGACATAGACTAAGACATAGACTAAGACATAGACTAAGACATAGACTAAGACATAGACTAAGACATAGACTAAGACATAGACTAAGACATAGACTAAGACATAGACTAAGACATAGACTAAGACATAGACTAAGACATAGACTAAGACATAGACTAAGACATAGACTAAGACATAGACTAAGACATAGACTAAGACATAGACTAAGACATAGACTAAGACATAGACTAAGACATAGACTAAGACATAGACTAAGACATAGACTAAGACATAGACTAAGACATAGACTAAGACATAGACTAAGACATAGACTAAGACATAGACTAAGACATAGACTAAGACATAGACTAAGACATAGACTAAGACATAGACTAAGACATAGACTAAGACATAGACTAAGACATAGACTAAGACATAGACTAAGACATAGACTAAGACATAGACTAAGACATAGACTAAGACATAGACTAAGACATAGACTAAGACATAGACTAAGACATAGACTAAGACATAGACTAAGACATAGACTAAGACATAGACTAAGACATAGACTAAGACATAGACTAAGACATAGACTAAGACATAGACTAAGACATAGACTAAGACATAGACTAAGACATAGACTAAGACATAGACTAAGACATAGACTAAGACATAGACTAAGACATAGACTAAGACATAGACTAAGACATAGACTAAGACATAGACTAAGACATAGACTAAGACATAGACTAAGACATAGACTAAGACATAGACTAAGACATAGACTAAGACATAGACTAAGACATAGACTAAGACATAGACTAAGACATAGACTAAGACATAGACTAAGACATAGACTAAGACATAGACTAAGACATAGACTAAGACATAGACTAAGACATAGACTAAGACATAGACTAAGACATAGACTAAGACATAGACTAAGACATAGACTAAGACATAGACTAAGACATAGACTAAGACATAGACTAAGACATAGACTAAGACATAGACTAAGACATAGACTAAGACATAGACTAAGACATAGACTAAGACATAGACTAAGACATAGACTAAGACATAGACTAAGACATAGACTAAGACATAGACTAAGACATAGACTAAGACATAGACTAAGACATAGACTAAGACATAGACTAAGACATAGACTAAGACATAGACTAAGACATAGACTAAGACATAGACTAAGACATAGACTAAGACATAGACTAAGACATAGACTAAGACATAGACTAAGACATAGACTAAGACATAGACTAAGACATAGACTAAGACATAGACTAAGACATAGACTAAGACATAGACTAAGACATAGACTAAGACATAGACTAAGACATAGACTAAGACATAGACTAAGACATAGACTAAGACATAGACTAAGACATAGACTAAGACATAGACTAAGACATAGACTAAGACATAGACTAAGACATAGACTAAGACATAGACTAAGACATAGACTAAGACATAGACTAAGACATAGACTAAGACATAGACTAAGACATAGACTAAGACATAGACTAAGACATAGACTAAGACATAGACTAAGACATAGACTAAGACATAGACTAAGACATAGACTAAGACATAGACTAAGACATAGACTAAGACATAGACTAAGACATAGACTAAGACATAGACTAAGACATAGACTAAGACATAGACTAAGACATAGACTAAGACATAGACTAAGACATAGACTAAGACATAGACTAAGACATAGACTAAGACATAGACTAAGACATAGACTAAGACATAGACTGAGACATAGACTATGATATAGACTAAGAAATTGATTAAGACATAGACCAAGGCAATATTTTTTTCCTTTCACCCTTTTATACTCATACATATATATCCTTTTAGCAATCCTTCATTCTTTATTTATTTGTTTAAAATAAGAATCTAGAAATTGCAATAATAATGACAACTATTTTGTAATTCAGATGTTCTTACTAATCTTCATGCCATAATAAACTCACAACTAATACATACCTAACGCTCTCCAGCCATTTCTTTTACTTGAAACAAGCGACAAATGGTCCAATAACCGAGGACAAAAAAACACCCAAACTATGTAAGTCTAATGTTTTGTATACATTCAGCTTGTTTTACTGATTCTGCAACATTTTTTAAGCTATTGTCTATTTTTGTAAATGTATATGCACTACAAATACTATTACATTGTACTAACACACAAACACAGAGATCAGGACATACATAAACTGACTGATACAATGAAAGAACTCATCTAGAGAAGAGAAACATGAGTAAGTATTCTCATCAATTTTAGTAGCAGATGTTTTCAAGTCTTTTGTCTTTTATCTTATTAGTAGTAATCTATCCCATTTATGCACTTGATATGCATAGAGAACCATCAGTGGCAGGCAGGAGGAGCAGCAGAGGATGTGGCAGTAGCACTACTCGAGACTTGAGCTTAAGAAAATGTACTTGAATTTTAAATGAAAGAAAATAACGATACATATCCTTCAGCAGTCGATTGTAAATAAACAAAATGGAAAAATATACAAAAAAAAGTACTTAAGAAAAATAATCAAATGTATAAAGAAAATAAATGTTTTTGAATTTATTTGAACCATTTGAAAATAAATAAAGAAAAAATAAATAACTTAAATTTAATTATTCCGTTTAGTTATATTTAGTTAGTGTTTCTGTTTTAAATTTAGAAGCCATTATAGCGAGAAATTTTACTTCATTTTTTTAACAACTTTATTGTAAAAAATTTCCGTTTTTATAGACTATTTCAAACAAGTCTCCAATCATGTGAAATTTATTTTTATAAAATTAGTATGGAAAATTTTTTGATTCAAAAAAAAATTTCATCAATGGAAAAACCAACTACCATAAAGTGTTGAAATAAAATAAAACTATCATAGCTTCACACATATTGAGATCAATTGAAGCGAAACGGCGGCATTTGTTGCAGTAGACGATTACTATTAGGGTGATCCTTATTTTGCTTATGTACAAAATGTTTCACCCTAACTCTCTAAACTTACGACCTCAACAAAAACTTAATAACAGACTTAGACAGCGACTTAGACATAGATAAAGACATGAACTGTGAAATTATCTGAGGCATAGACCTAGATGTGAACAGCCGTGGTGTAGCAGGTAAGCCATCCGCCTAGCCTACCAGAGGTCCCAAGTTCGATCCCTGGCCAGACCCACTGAAAAAAAATACAATTTTTAACAAAAGCGGTTCACCTCATAACTCAGCAAGCCACAGGTGATTGAGTATTAAGGTACAAGGCCAATACACGCGGCATGCGGCTGCGGGCGGTCGTATTATTGCCAGTACATAAAATGTGCGCTTGTTTACAAAAATGTTCATATAAAGAAATATTTGAGTTGGATATAATTAAATCTGGCAGCACTGAAAAAATCTGCCGCGCGAAAAAGTAGAACAAAGTTATACTTTTTTCCATTGCCGCTTGAAATTTGACAAATCAAAAAACAGCTGATTGCCGCCCGCAGTCGCTTGCCGCGTGCATTGGCCTTCTACCTTTAGGCTATGCTAAACTTCTCAAACTAATGCATTTGCCGTTTGGAGCCAGAGTTTAAACGTAGGTCGCTTTCAATGAGTCTAAAAATAGAATAGGATGTAGCTCATTGTCTGCGAGAAGTACCCCTTGTTCCAATTGGAATTTTTTGTGGGAACTATTTATTTATAGACTTTGATATAGGCTTAGAAATATACTAAGACATAACCGTAAACATAGCTTATGATCAGAGGTCGGCACAACGAGAACAGAACAAAAATTCGTCAGCAGAGTTACCGCTTTTTATACCTAGAACTAAAATAGGTATTCTTTTCAATGTCTAGTTCTGATGTTTTAAAAAGAAAACTTTTTCTACTCCATTTTTTAAAAATATATTTATCAAAAATTTTTCTATAGAAAATTGTTTTATCAAACATTTTTTTATAGAAAATTTTTTTTTATCAAAAATATTATCAAAAATGTTTCTATAGAAAATTTTTTATCGAAAATTTTTCTATAGAAAATTTTTTATCGAAAACTTTTCTATAGAAAATTTTTTTATCAAAAATTTTTCTATAGAAAATTTTTTTATCGAAAAGTTTTCTATAGAAAAATTTTTTAACAAAAAGTTTACTATAAAAAATTTTTCTATACAAAATCTGTTTATCAAAAATGTCTCTACAGTATTTTTTTATCAAAAATTTTTCTATAGAATTTCTTTATTAAAATTTTTTATTAGAAAATTTTTTTACCAAAAATTATTCTATACAAAATTTTTTTATTAAAAATTTTTCTATAGATTTTTTTTAACAAATATTTTTCTATAGAAAATTTTTTTATCAAAAATTTTTCTTAAAAAAATTTTTTATCAAAAATTTTTCAATAAAAAATTTTTTTATCAAACATTTTTCCATTGAACATTTTTTTATCAAAGATTTTTTTATAGAAAATTTTTTATCAAAATTTTTCTATAAAAAATTTATCTTATCAAAAAGTTTTCTATAGAAATATTTTTTATCAAAAATTTTTCTATAGGAAAATTTTTTATCAAAGATTTTTGTATCAAAAATTTTTAAATAGAAAATTTTTTATCAAAGATTTTTGTATATAAAATTTTCTTATCAAAAATTTTTCCATAGAAAATTTTTTATCAAAAATTTTTCTATAGAAAATTTTTTATCAAAAATTTTTCTATAGAAAATTTTTTATAAAAAATTTTTCTATAGAAAATTTTTAATCAAAAATTTTTCTATAGAAAATTTTTTTGCCAAAAATGTTTCAATAAAAAATTTTTTATCAAAAATTTTTCCATAGAAAATTTTTTTAGCAAAAATTTTTCTATAGAAAATTTTTTTAACAAAAATTTTTCTATAGAAAATTTTTTTATCAAAAAATTTTTATATACAAAATCTGTTTATCAAAAATTTTTCTATAAAAAATCCTTTTATCAAAAATTTCTCTATAGAATTTTTTTATCAAAAATTTTTCTAAATCGTATAGAAAAATTTTTGATAAAAAAATCAAAAATTAACTTAGAAAATTTTTTCATCAAAAATTTTTCTATACAAAAATTTTTTTATCAAATATTTTTCAATAGAATTTTTTTGTCAAAAATTTTTCTTTAGAAAATTTTTTTATCAAAAAATTTGTATATACAAAATCTGTTTATCCAAAATTTTTCTATAAAAAATTTTTTTCAAAAATTTCTCTATAGAATTTTTTTATCAAAAATTTTTCTATACGATTTCTTTATCAAAAATTTTTTAACAAAAATTTTTTTATACAAAATTTTTTTATCAAACATTTTTCTATAGAATTTTTCTGTCAAAAATTTTTCTTAGAAAATTTTTTTATCAAAAATTTTTCTATACAAAATTTTTTAACAAACATTTTTCTGTAGAACATTTTTTATCAAAGTTTCTTTATAGAAAATTTTTTATCAAAAATTTGTCTATAAAAAATTTATCTTATCAAAAAGTTTTCTATAGAATTATTTTTTTATCAAAAATTTTTCTATAGAAAATTTTTTTTGTCAAAAATTTGTTTATAGAAAATTTTTTATGAAAATTTTTTTTTAACAAAAATTTTTCTAAAAAAAATTTTCTTTAGAAAATTTTTATGGAAAGTTTTTTTATAACAATTTTTTTTATTGAAAATTTTTTTATCAAAAATTTTATAGATAATGTTTCCACAGAAAAATATTTCTATCGAAAATTTTTCTATTTTATTCTTTTTTATCGAAAGTTTTTCTTCTGAAAAAATTTTTTACAGAAAATTTTTCGATAGAAACATTTTTTTTTTTGAGAAAATTTTTTGTTATCAAAATTTTTTCTGTAGAAAATTTTTTTATTAAAAACTTTATAAAAAATTCTTTTATCAAAGATTTTTCTATAGAAAATTTTTTTGACAAAACTTATTTTATAGAAAATTTTAATACAAAAAATTTTTTATAGAAAAATTGTTTATCAAAATTTTTTCTAAAGAAAATTATTTTATCAAAAAGTTTTCTATAAAAAATTTTGCATCAAAAATTTTTCTATAGAAAGTTTTATTTATCAAAAATTGTTCTATAGAAAACTTTTTTTAACAAAAATTTTTTTCTATAGAATTTTTTTTTAATTTTTCTATAGAAATTTTTTTTTAATTTTTCTATAGAAAATTTTTTTACCAAAAATTTTTCTATAGAATTTTTTTTTTTATAGAATTTTTTTTTTAGAAAATTTTGTTATAAAAAATTTTTTTATTGAAAAAATGTTTATCAAAAGTTTTATAGAAATTGTTTCCACAAAAAAATATTTCTATCGAAAACTTTTCGATAGAAAGATATTTGTCATCAAAAGTATTTCTTTAGAAAAAATTTTTTACTGAAAATTTTTGATAGAAAACTTTTTTTGGGAAAATTATTTGATAGAAAAATATTTTTTTTTTTTTGAGATTTTTTTCAGAAAATATTTTTATCGAAAAAATTTCTTAAAAAATATTTTTATTGACTCTGCTGACATCCAATTTTCAACTGAATGCTTTTAAGACTCATTTTCACGAGTTTTGTTATCGAAAATTACAAAAGGTCATCGGCTTCTGGTGGTATGGGCTGCCTACGCCTGCTTATGACATACCCTAAGACACTGATATAGACTATATTATTAAATAAGATTTATACAAAGACTGACACTAAAACATCGAAATAGTTTAAGGCTCAGACTAAGATATAGAATAAAACAATAGTATAGACTAACACATAGACCTAGGAATAGTCATATATAGACAAAAGTATAGACTAAGACAAAGACTAGGACATAGACTAAGATAAAGACAAAGAAGAAGAATACATAAACTTAGGCAGAAAAATATTTGTAAAATAAGGATTACCCTAAAGTCTGCCACATGAAAGTTTTTCTCGTATATTTTCTCTATTCACAAAAAATCACTTAATTGATTTACAATTTAAACAATTTCATTTACTCAATGAAACAACAGGTTGTCTCACACATACACTCTAGCAGACATAAACACCAATACACACAAAGAAAAAAACTATTTGTTTAAAGCAAATTGCACTGAATTGAAAATACGTAAAAAAGAGGCTCAGCATGAGACGAAAGATGCATCAGATTTGGCTTGTAAAAATATATTAAATAAATTTCATTATGTAAAAGAAATAACAATGCAAAAAATAGTTCTACAAACTCATCGTTGAATCATTTTTTGCTTTTCTTGAGCATTATTTATTTTAAGGTCCTTTTTTCCCTCTATTTGTTTTTACTCCAAAGCCAAAACCAAACACATTCGACTTAACGTAACACGTTCAAATGAAGGAGAGACTTTCTACATAATTTTTGAAAATGTTACAAGTGGGAAAAAAGTTGAGAGCAGAGGAGGCCTTTTTGTGTGTGAAACTCTGTTTTCTGACAACACTTGAGGTTATTGCAACTGACGTCTGTGGCATTTGGCAACAAGCCAACATTTTTAGTTTAGTTGCCACTTCAGACAAAGTTTATAAAATTTTAATCTAAGCGGCTGCAAGAGTTAGTCTATAACAGGAGCTGGGCACAGAAAAAATTAAAATGTTTAAAGCCAATAGAATGAGGAGAAGATCAAAAACAAAAACCATTAAAATACTCGGTAATGAAAAGGTTAAACTTTATATAAGAAACAATGGCTGATGTTGAATGGAAAAAACCAAAAATTGTCTTAATGACACAAATCATAAATAACAAAAGGATTAAATGAAAAAAGTAAAGACAGAAAAAAATTGTGGTAAAAAAATTTGTATATATTTATGATGTAAATATAGACTAAGATGAAGTCTAAATGGAAGACATAGATAGAAACTAAGAGGTCGACCAAGACATTGAAAAAGACATTATATAATTCAATGATTAAAGACTAAGACATACACTAACACATAGGCTAAGACAAGGACTAATACATGAACTAAGACATATAAGAAAAATTTTCTACAATAAATTTTTATATACAAAAATTTTCTTTAAAAACTTTTTCTATAGAAATATTTTCTATAAAAATTTCGTAAAGAAATTTTTATATTAAAAAAAATTGTCTTTGAAAAATTTCATATTAAAAATTTTCTTTAAACAATTTTAAATAACAGATTTTTTTTTAAAGAATTTCAAATTATATTTTTTCTTAAATTTCTGTAAAATTTTTTTATATGAAAAATATTCAGTAAAAATTTTTATATGAAAAATTTTCTGTAAAAATGTTCATACAAAAAATTTCTATAAAAAATTTTTTTGTAAAAAAAGTTTTCTATAGAGAAAATTTTATATCGAAAAATTTTCTTTTGAAAATTTTGTATAGAAAAATGTTTATATCGAAAATTTTTGTATAGAAAATGCTTATATCGAAAAATTTTGTATAGAAGAGTTAATATATCGAAAAATTTTTTTAAAGAAAAATTTTTGTATCAAAAAATTTTGTACAGAAAATTTTTATATCGAGAAATTTTTATATCCAAAATTTTTTTTTATGAAAATTTTTATATCTAAAAATTTTCTATAGAAATTCTTAATATCAAAAAAATCTGTATAGAAAATTTCTTATATCAAAATAATTTCAATAGAATATTTTTCTTATCGAAAAATGTTCTACAGAAAATTTTTTATATATATCAAATTTATATAGAAAAAGTTTTTTTTAACCAAATTTTTATATAGAAAAATTTTTTTATAAAAGAATTTTTATATCGAATAATTTTCTATATACAGAAAAATTTTTTTATAAAAAAATTTTTATATAGAAAAATTTTTTTATAAATTTTTTTTTTTAATTAATAATAAATAAATTTTTTTAAAAATTTTTTTTTTTTTTAATTTTTATATAGAAAAATTTTTTTATAAAAGAATTTTTATATCGAATAATTTTCTATAGGAAAATTTGTATATCCAAAAATTTTTTAAAAAAAAATTTTATTTCGAAAAATTTTCTTTAAAAAAATTTTTTATATCCAAAAATTTTATGCAGAAATATTTTTATATCGAAAAATTTTCTATAGAAAATTTTTTATATCGAAAAATTTTCTATAGAAAATTTTTTATATCGAAAAATTTTCTATAGAAAATTTTTTATATCGAAAAATTTTCTATAGAAAATTTTTTATATCGAAAAATTTTCTATAGAAAATTTTTTATATCGAAAAATTTTCTATAGAAAATTTTTTATATCGAAAAATTTTCTATAAAAATTTTTTATATCGAAAAATTTTCTATAAAAATTTTTTATATCGAAAAATTTTCTATAGAAAATTTTTTATATCAAAAAATTTTCTATAGAAAATTTTTTATATCGAAAAATTGTCTATAGAAAATTTTTTATATCGAAAAATTTTCTGTAGAAAATTTTTTATATCGAAAAATTTTCTATAGAAAATTTTTTATATCGAAAAATTTTCTATAGAAAATTTTTTATATCGAAAAATTTTCTATAGAAAATTTTTTATATCGAAAAATTTTCTATAGAAAATTTTTTATATCGAAAAATTTTCTATAGAAAATTTTTTATATCGAAAAATTTTCTATAGAAAATTTTTTATATCGAAAAATTTTCTATAGAAAATTTTTTACATCGAAAAATTTTCTATAGAAAATTTTTTATATCGAAAAATTTTCTATAGAAAATTTTTTATATCGAAAAATTTTCTATAGAAAATTTTTTATATCGAAAAATTTTCTATAGAAAATTTTTTATATCGAAAAATTTTCTATAGAAAATTTTTTATATCGAAAAATTTTCTATAGAAAATTTTTTATATCGAAAAATTTTCTATAGAAAATTTTTTATATCGAAAAATTTTCTATAGAAAATTTTTTATATCGAAAAATTTTCTATAGAAAATTTTTTATATCGAAAAATTTTCTATAGAAAATTTTTTATATCGAAAAATTTTTTATAGAAAATTTTTTATATCGAAAAATTTTTTATAGAAAATTTTTTATATCGAAAAATTTTCTATAGAAAATTTTTTATATCGAAAAATTTTTTGTAGAAAATTTTTTATATCGAAAAATTTTTTATAGAAAATTTTTTATATCGAAAAATTTTCTATAGAAAATTTTTTATATCGAAAAATTTTCTATAGAAAATTTTTTATATCGAAAAATTTTCTATAGAAAATTTTTTATATCGAAGAATTTTCTATAAAAAATTTTTTATATCGAAAAATTTTCTATAAAAAATTTTTTATATCGAAAAATTTTCTATAGAAAATTTTTTATATTGAAAAATTTTCTATAGAAAATTTTTTATATCGAAAAATTTTCTATAGAAATTTTTTTTATCGAATTTTTTTTAATTGTTCGATCAAAAAATTTTTATATCGGAAAGCTTTCTACAGAATTTTTTTTTTAAAGAAATATTTTATTTATATCGAAAAGTTGTCTATAGAAAAATTTTTAATTCAAACAATTTTTTTATCGAAAAATTTTCTACTTAAATGTTTTTGTATTGAAAAATTGTTTAAAGAAATATTTTTTATCGAAAAATTTTCTAGACTACATCGAACAATTTTCTATAGAAAAATTTTTATATCGAAAAATTTTCTGGAGAAAAATTTTTATATCGAAAATTTTTTTATAGAAAAGTTTTTTTATCGAAAAATTCTTTATAGAAAAAATTGTATATCAAAAAATTTTCTTTAGAAAAATTTTTATATTGAAAAATTTTCTATAGAAAAATTTTTGAATTGAAAATTTTCTATAGAAAAATTTTTTTATCGAAAAATTTTCTATACAAAAATTTTTGTATTTTCTATCGAAAAATTTGCTCTCGAAAAGTTTTTATATCGAAAAATTTTCTATAGAAAAATTTTTATATATTAATTTGATAAAAAAAAAAGGGGCCAACTTCAGAGATTGACTTTACATTGTCTTTAGCTACATAATTTGTTTTATGTTTTGGAAAAGGCTAAAGTCTTAAATACAGGAAGAGAGTACTATGGATGGTTTTTAAAATATAGCTCCAGTTTTTTCCCAATATCAATCGTCCTGGTATTATAGCAATCGTCCTGGTATTACTGCAATATTTAATCTATATACCTTCAAAAAGGGATTTGGTACACATAAAGGTCATTATAGCAATGACTTACAAATATACCTTTTTTGCCTGTGTAGTGTATAAAAACTTTTTCTGTTGATTCCTTTTACCTTTAACAAGATAAATAAATTCAATTACCTGCAATCTTGTTGTTAACTTAAGTATTTAAAATAAACTTAACAATAACACAATAACTTCTAAAGGACTCTAATTGATTTCGCTTAAAACTAACAACACAAAATTAAGTTTGTATTATAGTACAGTTTTTTCTCGAACATTCTTTCCTTATTATTCATCACAATCAATGTCTATTGAAATTTTTGTTAATGACCCCATTACAAACACTTAGAGCAAAACAATTCCTTTTAGTTAAGTTTCATTTAAGTTTTCGTTTTATCAAAAAAATAAAAACGGTAGCAGCAAAAAGGTTATAACTCTTTGTCCCCCCTTTCCTAGAAGATATTTTATATTTCAAAGTATTTTATTTTAACATTATTGTGAACATGTACGAATATTTTTGAACTGAAGACGAGAGATGAGTAAATGTAAGCACGTCTTTTGTATTTAAAGTTTTACATTTTCAAAAGTTTTTAAAAACGTCCTTTCGCCCTGGTCTTTCGTTTCTTCGAACGTAAATAAATAGTTGTTGTCCTTGCAACATAATTTGTCAACAGCAAAAACTAGAAAGAGCAATAGCAACAACAAATACAAATACAACAACCAAACTGTCATTTAACATTACACAATTACTACTCTAATGAGACTTTGTTCTTTGTTGCCAACATCCTCATCCTCTCCTTTTAAGAATCCTTTTTTATTGCTTATCTTCGGCTCCTTCTAAATCCTTGTAGTGGCAGTTCTTTTAAGTTCTTTTGTTTCATAAGTTGTTCATTTCATGAGTTGTCGTTTTTTTGTTTCTTCTTTGCTGAAGATTGTTAGTTATTTTAAGTTGCTTGTCATTCTTGAGGATTGCCAAAAATAATTTGTTTATTGTTTTGAAAGATCATTTTAAGTGCAATTAAGCACAATTAAATGCAGAAACTATTTCTTACACTCACACACACTTTTACACTTATTTACGCACTCACTCACTCACTTACAACTTGAACAAGGATCTACCAACACAACCAAGAGCTAAATAAAACCAATTTGAATGAATAAAGTTTAATAATTATTTTGTCAAGTGAATGAATGAATTAGTGAGAAAACATTAAAAACAAACAGAAGAAATTTGTGAGCTCAAGTTTAGATAAAGGAAAGGAATCCAGGCATTAGGTTTAGAAGCTTGATATAAAATAAAATTGATACTTATTATTAAATCGACAATCTAAAATTACTTTTCATATGAAAAATATTGTATAAGAAATTATTATCTAAAAAATTTTCTATACAAAAAATTATATGAAAATCTTTAATAAGAAGTTTTATATGGAAAATTTTCTGTCAAAAATCGTAAAATTTTCAATATTCTTCTATAGAAAATTTTTCGATTGTTTTAGAAAAATTTTAATACAAAATTTTTTATAAAAATTCTATAAAAAATATTTGTATCGAAAATTTTCTTTAAACAAAACTTATAATTAAAATTTTCTTAAAACAAAACCTCTACCAAAAATAATTGCTATATCCAAATATTTTCTACAAAAGTTTTTTAATCACAAAATTTCCATAGACAAATATATCTAAGCATGGAAATAAGTAGACAAAATTTTATAAAAAAAATTTTTATATTCTATAAAAAACTTTCTGTAAAAAAAAAAATTAAATTAAAAATTTTCTATAAAAAAATTAATTTGAAAAATTGTCTTAAAAAAATTTTTAATAATTAATGAAGTATTTTCTATAAAAAAATTTCATATGAAATATTTTCTATAAAAAAATTTCATATGAAATATTTTCTATAAAAAAATTTCATATGAAATATTTTCTATCGGGTGTTTTTTATTGAGGTATAGAACTTTAAGTTGGCATCACATTTTTAACTGGCGGCCATTTTGTCAGCTGTCAAGTGATTAATATTTAGTTTGGTTTGCCATTTCATCATGAACAGGTTGACAAAAGAACAAGCAAAATTGCCGCATTTGGAGTGAAGAGAATCCACATGAGACCCTTGAGACGCCATTACATCCACAAAAACTGACTGTTTGGTGTGCTCTATGGGCTGGTGGAGTCATTGGGCCATACTTCTTCCGAAATAATGCTGGAGAGTCAGTTACCATAAATGGAGACCGGTATAGAGCCATGATAACCGACTATTTTGTTCCCCAATTGGATGGCATGAATGTGGATGAGTTGTGGTTCCAACAAGACGGCGCTACATGCCACACAGCGCACGAATTATGTTTTTATTCTTTTTTTAAAAAAAAAGGAATAAAACAACCGAGATTTTATTTTTTAAATCTTTATTGAATGACTTTGGTCTTAAGACTAACTTATTTTAAAATTCTTAACTCTATTGTTGGTACAAAATTCGGTTTTTTGTTTATTAATAATTTTCTGTATGTTTGTTTAATTGTGGCAACTTAATTGATTGGGTCATCGATAAAAAATCAAAAGACTTAACATAAAATATTTATTAATGGTTTAGAATTTCATTCAAATTGTATTCTGCTACATATAGCAGAATAAAATTTGAATGAATGAAAAATGTCATTGGTTTTGTTGAGCAATAACGGAATATGAATCGATTGCTTAAACAGTTCAAAAAAATAAAGTCAAGTGTCTTTGACTTTATTTTTCGGTTTGTTTAATGTATTTGGAAATGATTGAATCCACATCCACGAGGGTTGGTTGAGTATGTGGGATTACATACGTAACTCCTCCCCCATTAGATGAAGGATTCTCCTGAATTCTTCCATTTGACTTCTTATTTTTGTTACAAAAAATTACTATTAATATAATTGCTATTGCCACAATTGCTGTTGGTGGTATGGTGTAAATAATGATCTTGTTGTTGAATTTTATTTCCTCAATTTCTTTCATATTTTGTATTGTTTTTATTTTTACTTCTTCTATAGTGAGTGTATTATTAAATTTTATATTTTGAAATTTTGGAACAATTATTTTATCTAGATACATTTTATTATTATTTGAAAATCTTTGATTTGCTATTGTTAAAGTGCAATTATTATACTGTATTAAGTAATTCCCATTCAAAATATTGTTTGTGTTATTGTAGTTGCTTGTAATTGTACTATTCTTTGCATTTTTTACAATAATTGTTTGGTCGTTTATATTTATGATTTCCGTGTTTTCGTTTGTTATAATCTTACATGTTTTTTCTGTTGTACAATGCCTTGATAATTTACACTCGGTTAAATAATTGTCTTGTTTATAAATATATGTTTTGTTATTATAATTAAATATGTTTTCGATTTCTGCCTCTATTTCTTTATTTAAGTATGGCATAGGTATAATAGTTGTTACTTGTATAGAATGGAATAGTCTTGGAACTTTAATTATAAATATTAGTTCATTAGTTTTTTCGAAAATAGCAGTTCTTAAGAATTTTATTTTTCTTATATCTATATTGTAATCATCTATCTCTTGCTTTGTTAGGATGCTGGGGTCTGTTATTCCATTTTGTGCTGTTGTTATATAGTTTTGTATATGTTCAATGTGGTTTCTAATTGTTGTCAAAATAAGTAGATTTTCGAAATATATGTTTTTTGCTAGTATGTCTCTTACAGATCTATGTAGTCCTTCCATATAATATATTAAATTTTTCTGGTTCTGAGATACAGTGTTTCTTATTAGTTGAATTGTATTGTTGAAGTGGTCGTTAATTTTTATCTGTTGATTTAAGTTTGTTATAGAGTTATGTATGTTGGTGTCAACTGTATTAAAATGTTGAATTATATCTTCTTGGTCAGTATTGTCCATGGTGCCGAAAAGGTATTTCCAAGCATGTCCTACCAAATTTAAAAGTCCACGTTTTTGCCTATTGCTGGGTGTTATTGTTTTTGTCTTGCTTAAAAGTGTATCTATCTCATTACATATAAATATTTTCTCATTGTTTTTCAAATTGTTTGAGTCACTTCTCATTTGCATAAGTATGTTTGTTATTTCTTTTACATCAATGTGGTGTAAAATTAGATCTGATTCTATGGGTATGCTGGAATTGTAGTTGTTAATTTGTACATATCCGCTAGTTTCCGTTATTGGATGTATTATTATGTTGGCCTGAGTTTTTGTTAATATAAGTATGGTTATTAATATTTGTAATATAACCTGTAACTTTAAATGTAAGTATAGATTAATTAGATTGTTGTATCTATTGGATATATATATTTTTTTTTGTTCTTGTCCGTAGTTGGTATTGTCTGTTTCTATTATAATTTGTTCGTTTTGATCTATTTTAGTTTTTAAATCGTCTTTTAAGGTCCCTGAAACGTTTAGCCAAATATTCGAAGTCAATATCATCGTCGTCGTTATGGTTTATCATGTTTATGCTATTATTGATATTTAAATAATTAGGAATCCCTGAGAACTTCAAAGGTCTTTTAATATTTGACACATGAACATTTTCTAACCTCTGTTTTCTAAATTTAGGCTGCTCTTTGTGTCTTAAATTCTTATAATTCTTTATGTAACCCTCCTGTCTTGTTTCTACATAAGTTTCCCTATTTCTATTTGCTTTGGATATTAGTTGTTCTTTTGCTTTATGTAATCGTTCATATATTATGGAATGGTCAATTATGTGATTTTGAGCTTCTAATGGTGTACATTTAATTGTGCTATGGTATGTATCGTTGTACAACCTTATAGCTTTGGATATTTGTTGTGTAATTGGTAAATGATTTTCAAGATTTAAGGTTCTTATTTTCTCTGTTATTGTGTTGTTTAATCTTTCAATATCGCTGTTGCCAGTATGACTGTTCGGTTTAGTAATGTGATATTCTATTCCTTCAGTCTGCAAAAATGTTTTAACATTCTCGTTATTGAATTCGTTGTCAAATACCATTTTCTTTATTTTTCCTTTAATTGCCAAAAATTGTTGTAGTTGTGCAACAAGTGTAATACTATTTCTATCTGTAAGTGGCAAGCAAGTGGCATGTTTTGAAAACTTATCAATAAAAACGATGAAGGAATGTTTGCTATTAACGTATGTATCTACATGTATAATTTCATTAGTAGTATGCGGAGTTTCTGTTATGTAAAACTTGTTTTTGATTGGGTTTCTATCATATTTTCCTCCTGAGCATACATCACAGTTGTTAATGACCTTTGTTATTTCTTCCTTAAGCTGAGGATTGTATAGTAAATATTTTAGCTTTTCGAAAGTTGCTGTTATACCGCAGTGTCCACTTTCGTTTTTATGAAAGAGAGCAATTTGTTTTCTTAGTTCTTCATCATCTTCAATATCTTTTGCCAGTCGAGAACACCTAACAAATTTAACGTGAGGGTTCATAGAGAATTCCTCTTCTATAATTTTCTGTACTTTGTAAAATTCGTGATCATTCAGGTTAGAGTATATTCCTACCTTTCCTTTTCCAATTTCTTTTCTTACGATATCCAAGACCCTATTCTCGTTAATATCATTCTTGTCTATGTAAATACGTTTATATTTAAACAATCCTTCAACTGTTTTTGGTTTTTCTTCCAAAACTATTATTTGTGTTTTGAACCGATTGACAACAGTATCCAAAATTGGAATTGCATATCCTAGATCTTCCTCTTGGGAATGTATCGTTTCAACTTCGACCGTCATACCGCCATTTTCTTCCTGATCCTGTAGAATTTCCATTTGGGCATTGATTTCATCATTTCTTATTCGACTCAAGAAATCGGCGACATTATTAGTTTTTCCTTTAATATATTCAATTGAAAAGTTGTATTCTCCCAAGCTAAGAAGCCATCTCTGAAGTTTTGGGTTCATATCTTTACCCGAATATTTTGTCATCAGCCACTTCAGTGGTTGATGATCACACTCTAAATCGAATTCTCTGCCAAAGATATAAGGTCGGAAGTATTTTACTGCCCACACTATGGCGAGAAGTTCCTTTTCTATAGTAGCATAGTTAGTTTCGTGTTTGTTTAAAGTTCTTGATGCATATGCAATAGGGTGTCCATCTTGGGAAAGGACGGCTCCGAGGGCAATGTTGCTTGCATCTGTTGTGATTTTAAACTTTTTTGTGAAATCTGGGTAACGTAATATTGGTGAATTTGTTATTAGGTCTTTAAGTTTTTCAAAAGAAGTAATGTAACTAGGATCATATGTATTAATTGGTTGATCCTTTTTTAAAAATCGTGTCATGGGGTATGCAATTTTTGCATAATCTTTGACAAATTTTCTATAAAATCCTGTCATACCCAGGAAAGATTTTATTTGTTTTGTATTTTTTGGAATTTTCAAACTTTTTATTATTCCTACTTTAGCAGGGTTTGGTTGTATTCCGTTTGCTGTAAGGATGTGTCCCAAAAACTGAGTTTCTTTTTTTAGAAAATCGCATTTGTCAATTTGTATTTTGAGGTGGGCTTTTTTGAGTGCTTTAAATATAAGCTTTAGATTGGTTAAGTGTTCTTCCAAGGATGTTCCGAAGACTAATATGTCGTCCATATAAACGACGCATATTTTGTTAATATATTCATGTAAAATTTTATTCATCAACCTTTGGAATGTTGATGGGGCATTTTTTAGGCCAAATGGCATACGAATAAATTCGTAGTGTCCAAATGGTGTTGAAAACGCCGTTTTTGCTCTATCCTCCTCTCTAACTGGAATTTGGTGGAATCCTTTTGCCAAGTCCAGTGTTGTAAAATATTGTGCCCTACCAATTTTGTCTAATAATGAGTTTAAATTCGGAATAGGATATTTATCGTCAATTGTAAACTCATTTAGTTTTCTATAGTCAATAACGATTCTATATTTTTTCTCTCCTGAGTTATCTAATTTCTTTTCAACGATCCATAGCGGACTATTGTATGGGGAATTGCTTTCTCTTATTATTTTTTGTTCAAGCATTTCCTTGATTTGGCGTTTAATTTCTTCCTCGTGTATTTGAGGATACCTATATATTTTAGAATATAAAGGCCTTTCGTTTGTGGTTACTATTTCATGGCATACTTCGTTTGTACATGATAGATAGTCTCCTTCTTTAAAGAAGAGATTTTCGAACTCAGTAAGCAGCCTTAAGGTTGCCTGATATTCTTCGGTATTCATGTGAGAAAAATCAATGTTATCTCTTATATTTCTATTTCCTATTTGTTGTATACTACAAATGTTATGAATATATTCTGGATAATTGTATTCTTCAAAATAAAGTTTGTTGTTTAGTATTTGTATACATTTTTGTTCATAGTCGATTTTTGCCTTAAGAGGTTGCAGGAAATTTTGGCCAATTATGCCCGAATAATTTTTATTTTGGAAATTGATTATTTTCCATTGGAGTGTCCCTAGACAACCAAATTCTTTTGGGAATGGTGTTGTCACTACGAATTTAATTATATTTGTACCGTTAAGTGTATTATACGGCAAAGGGTTTTTAAGTGTAATTTTTTTATATTGCTCCGTTAGTATTCCTTCTTTTAGGATACTTGTGGTAGAACCTGTGTCAATGAGACATCTAATGGTCTGTTTACCTATTGAAATTTTTATTATGGGTAGTACTGATTTTGAGGCGATACTATAAAATTTAGATCCTTATTTTCTGTAACCTGTTCTTCTTGAAAGGTGCCTATGTCCATGGGTTCTGGTTCTGAGTTGCGACTGAATCTGCTCATTCGTGTAATCCTTGTTTGGTTTGAATTGTTATTGTTTAGGTTGTTTTGTATGTTCGTGTTATTTTGTCTGTGGCTATGTATGTTTGATGCTGAATGATTTTGGTTGTAACCGTTTCTGTTTGGTAGTGTGTTAGTTTGGTTATATCTGTATCCGTAAGTACTTGGAATTGTTTCGTCTTGATTTTGTCTGTTTTTGTTTGCTGTTTTGTAATAGTTGTTTGCATTTTTTCTGTGTTCTAAGTGAATAGTCCTAGGATCATCTAATGCTTTTATTTGTGAATATTTCGTCGCGATGTCATTGAGTGTAGTGTTATGGTTAAGATGTATTCTCATGGGAATATCTATTTTTTCTATAAGTATATTGACTAAATCTTTATCAGTCCTATCTGGCCTAAAGATGTCCGGTTTGTTTTCGTCGAACAAATATACTTGGCTTAATTCGTATTTAGCCTTATCAAAATAATTAAATAATTCCCTAAGGTTGCTTACTTTTATATTTCTGCATCTGTTGAATATGTCACTGTAGGTTGTTCTTGGCTTATAATGTTCTGTTAATTTGGCTTTGACCTGATCCCAGGTAGCACCAGTTCCCAGTTGTCTGACGTAGCTTCCAACGGCACCGCTAACTTTCTCGTTTATAACGATCGCCATCGCTAAATTCATGAGTTGGGGATTGTCTGCTGGACACAATGCGAAAATGGCCTCCACGGAATTTATAAAGGCGTTTACATCATGAGTGTTGTCGAGAGCTTTTAATTGCCTGAGTTGAGTCAATATATCCTTCATTTTTAATGGGAATTCTTGTCTGATTGCCTGTTGTTGGTGTTGTGTCAGTGCCTCTATCTGGGCCCTCAGTTGACTTATTAATTCTTCCTGGGCTCCGATGACCTCTGCTATTTGATTTTCATTTATATTTCTATTGATATCGAATCTACTCATTTTGTTATTTTTTATTTTAACTACTTGTTTTTATCCGGGAAAGTTTTTTTTTTTCTCTCTAAATTTTTTTTTTTTTGTTTTGGTTCTTTTAAATTTTCTTAGAAATTTGAAATTTTCAAAATCTTTTATTTGAATTTTTGTTTTGAAACTGAAGTCAATATTTTGTTTTTATCTAATTTTTACGAAATTGTTTCTCTTTTTTTTTTTCTTTTATTATTTAAACACAGTTTCTTAATTTTTGTTTAATTAAATATTAAACAATTTGTTTTTAATTTTTTCTTTTTGTAAAAAAAAACACTTTTTAAAAATGATATGTTTGGTTTTATTTTTTCCAGAATTTTTTTTTTCACTTAATTCACTAGGAACAGGTTTTTGTAAAGGTTCTTTATGTAAAAATTCTTAAGAATTTCTTTTACTCCACGACTGCGCCAATTATGTTTTTATTCTTTTTTTAAAAAAAAGGAATAAAACAACCGAGATTTTATTTTTTAAATCTTTATTGAATGACTTTGGTCTTAAGACTAACTTATTTTAAAATTCTTAACTCTATTGTTGGTACAAAATTCGGTTTTTTGTTTATTAATAATTTTCTGTATGTTTGTTTAATTGTGGCAACTTAATTGATTGGGTCATCGATAAAAAATCAAAAGACTTAACATAAAATATTTATTAATGGTTTAGAATTTCATTCAAATTGTATTCTGCTACATATAGCAGAATAAAATTTGAATGAATGAAAAATGTCATTGGTTTTGTTGAGCAATAACGGAAAGGGAGTCAAATTTCGGAATATGAATCGATTGCTTAAACAGTTCAAAAAAATAAAGTCAAGTGTCTTTGACTTTATTTTTCGGTTTGTTTAATGTATTTGGAAATGATTGAATCCACATCCACGAGGGTTGGTTGAGTATGTGGGATTACATACGTAACTCACGTCACAATTGATTTGTTGAAGGAAACATTCGATGAGCGCATAATTTCGCGGAATGGACCTGTCAATTGGCCACCAAGATCGTGCGATTTGACACCACTGGATTATTTTCTTTGGGGATATGTGAAGTCGCTCGTCTACGCCAACAAACCAGAAACGTTAGGGGACTTGGAAGGCAACATTTGTGGCGTTATTGCCAACATACATCGCCATATGCTCGAAAAAGTAGTTGAAAATATGACCTGTAGAATTGGCTTTATTCGAGCCAGCCGCGGCGGCCACATGCCCGAAATCATATTTAAACATTAATGGCATAAAATTATCCTTCAAATAAAGCCAAATTGATGGACATTAAAACGATTTTCTTGTGTTTTATTTCAATTCGAAGTTCTATACCTCTAAAAAAAAACACCCATTATAAAAAAATTTCATATGAAATATTTTCTATAAAAAAATTTCATATGAAATATTTTCTATAAAAAAATTTCATATGAAATATTTTTTATAAAAAAATTTCATATGAAATATTTTCTATAAAAAAATTTCATATGAAATGTTTTCTATAAAAAAAATTCACACGAACAATTTTCTACAAAAAATTTCTATAAAAAATTTTTGTATGAAAAATTTTCTGTATAAAATTTTTATATGAAAAATTTTCTGTATAAAATTTTTTATGAAAAATTTTCTATCAACATTTTTCTATAAAATTTTTTATATGAAAAATTTTCTATAAAAATTTTTCTATAAAATTTTTTATATGAAAAATTTTCTATAAATTTTTTTATGTAAAATATTTTCTATAAAAACTCTTTATATGAAAAATTTTCCATAAAATTTTTTATATGAAAAATTTTCTGTTAAAAATTTTTATATGAAAAATTTTTTACAAACAAAATTTTATATGAAACATTTTCTATAAAAAATTTTTGAACGAAAAATTTTATATGTAAAATTTTCTTCAATAAATTTATATGTGAAAAATTTTCTATAAATTTTTTTTTTTTCTGAAAAATTATCTATAAAAATTATTTTTCTGAAAAATTATTAACTTAAAATTTTTTCTGAAAATTTTCTAACAAAAAAATTTTTTGTAAACAACTTTTTGTGAAAATTTTTTATAAAAATTTTAATATAAAACATTTTCTATAAAATATTTTTATACGAAAAATTTTCCATAAAAAAAAAAAATTTATGAAAAATTTTTCTATCGAAAAAAAAATGTATGAAAAATTTTCTATAAAAAAATTTTTAGATCGAAAATTTTCTGTAGAAACATTTTTATATCGAAAAATTTTCTATACATCAATTTTAGTATCGAAACATTTTCTCTAGAAAAATTTTTATATCGAAAAATTTTCTATAGATACAAATTTTCTATAGAAAAATTTTTGTATCGGAAAAATTTCTATTGAAAAATTTTAAATTTTTAAAATAAAATTTTTAAAAAGTTTTTACATCAAAAAATTTGTTACAAAAAAATTCTATGGACAAATATTGATATCGAAACATTTTTTTTTATAAAAAAATTTTTATATCGAACAATTTTCTATAGAAAAAGTATTATATGGAAAAATGTTCTATTAAAAAATTTTTAAATCTTAAGATTTTCTATAGAAAAATTTTTATATTGAAAACGCTTCTATCGAAAAAGTTTCTGTGAAAAATTTTTATATAAAAAATTGTTTATAGAAAAATTTTTGTGTCGATAAATTTTCTGAAGGAAAATTTTTAAACCGAAAAATTTTCTATTGAAAAATTTTTATATCGAAAAATTTTCTATAGAAAAATTTTTATATCGAAAAATCTTCTACAGAAAAATGTTTATATCGAAAAATTTTCTATAGAAAAATTTTTATATCGAAAAATTTTCAATAGAAAAATTTTTATATCAAAAAATTTTCTACAGAAAAATTTTTATATCGAAAAATTTTCTACAGAAAAATTTTTATACCTAAAAATTTTGGATAGAACAGTTTTTATATCGAAAAATTTTCTGTAGGGAAATGTTTACATCAAAAAATTTTAAATAAAATTATCTGTAAAAAATTTTTATTTGAAAAAATTTATATAGAAAAATTTGTATATCGAAACATTTTCTATAGAAAATTTCTATATCGAAAAATTTTCATAGAAACATTTTTGTATCGAAAAATTTTCTAAAGAAAAGTTTCTATATCTAAAAATTTTGTATAGAAAAATTTTTATATCGAAAAATTTTCTGTAGGAAAATGTTTATATCGAAAAATTTTCTATAGAAAAATTTTTATATCGAAAAATTTTCTATAGATTAAATTTTATATCGAAAAATCTTCTTAGATCAATTTTTATATCGAAATATTTTCTATAGAAAAATGATTATATCGACAAATTTTCTGTAGATTAATTTTTTTTATCGAAAAATTTGTTAAAGAAAAATTTTTATATCGAAAAATTTTCTATAGAAAAATTTTTACATCGAAAAATTTTCTATAGAAAAATTTTTATATCGAAAAATTTTGTAAGGAAAAATTTTTATATCTAAAAATTTTGTGTAGAAAAATTTTTATATCGAAAAATTTTAAATAAAATTTTCTGTAAAAATTGTTATTTGAAAAAATGTACATATATAGAAAAAATTTTACATAGAAAAATTGTTTTATTAAAAAATTGTTTAGAAAAATTTGTATATCGAAACATTTTTATATCCAAAAATTTTCTACAAAAAAATTTGAAATTCCTATAGAAAAGTTTTTATATCGAAAAATTTTCTATAGAAAAATTTTTGTGAAAAATTTGTTAAAGAAAAATGTTTGTATTGAAAAATTTTTAAATGAAAATTCTTTATGTAGAAAAATTTTTGCATCTATAAGTTACGCTGAAAAATTTTCTATCGACAAATTTTCAATAGAACAATTACAAAAGCTCCTTTATAAGAAAAGCTCTTTTATAGAGGACATTAAGGACTTTGGCATAGACTAAGACATAGACTAAATAAAAAATATATAAAAATATTTTTATTATAAATTTGAAATTAAATTATAATTTTCTGTCCATATCTTCCCTTTACCAACCAACTTCTTTTCTTTTTTTTTTCAATTTGTCCTTCTCATTGTTTGTATACATTTTTGTATAACATGGCAAATAAATGTTTTCAAAAAATCATTTAGTTTCTTATATATAATTTTGTTATCAAACTCATGTTTTTGTTGATAATTTATTTGCCCAAAATCATAATGAAGGCATTGGAAAATGATTTTCTTTTATCTTGCAGGCATTTAAAATACGAACTGTACGATAATAAAATGGGCGAGAGAAGGAAGTCGAGGGATGCAACAAAAAATAGAAAAAAAACTTTAAATAATCGACTATAATGCACAATGACAATAATAATGTTATTTCAAAATTTATGCGAACATTTGCTAAAGAAAAACTTTGTTTTTGTTCCCTGCTCTTCAGCTAATGTCCTGCTAGAGCTTCAGAAAAACACACTCTCGCTGAGTGTAAGCATTTATGGTTTGTACCTAGTTGGAAGTATATGATCCAAAGTTGTCAACTCGGGGAAATAAAAGCATTTTTAAGAGCTTATTCTAAAAGCTCTTTCAGGAAAAAGTTTTTTTTAGAAAAGCTCTTTCATGGAAAAGTTTTAAAAACAACATCTTTTTTAGAAAAGAGTTTTCTTCGGAAAAGCTATTTCTTATAAATCAGTTTAAATAAAAAAAGCTTTCAAAAAAAGCTTTCTTTAGGATTATCTATAGAGAATCTTTTGATCAAAGAGTTTTAAATAGAAAAGCATTTCTTAGTAGTTTTTAATAGAACAGCTACTTTATAAAGGTGACATATTTAAAAAAGCTTTCTTCAAAAATTGTTTTTTTTTATATAATTTTTATAGAAAAACCTTTTCATAAAAGAGCTTTCTAAAGGAAAGTACTTTCATAAAGGAGTTTCCCATAGAAAAGCTTTTTGATGATAGATATTTCTATAGAAAAGCTCTTTCATGGTCCAGAGTTGTCAACTTAAGTAAGTAAAAACATTTTTAAGAGCTTATTCTTAATAGCCCTTTCAGAGAAAGTTTTTTTAGAAACGCTCTTTCATGGCAAAGTTTTTAAAAAAAAATCATTTTTATAAAAGTGTTTTCTTTGGAAAAGCCATTTCTTATAAATCAGTTTAAAATAAAAAAGCTAGCAAAAAAAGCTTTCTTTTAGATTGTCTATAGAGAATCTTTTTATCTAAGAGTTTTAAATAGAAAAGCATTTTTTAGTAGTTTTCAATAGAAAAGCTACTTCATAAAAGTTTTTTTTTTTTACATAAAAAAGTTTTTTTTTTACATAAATTCTATAGAAAAGCTTTTTCATAAAAGAGTTTTCTATAGAAAAACACTTTCATAAAAGAAAGAGAAAAGCTCTTTCATCATCCAGAGTTGTGTGCTCAAGCAAATAAAAGCAATTTTAAGAGCTTATTTTTAAAAGCCCTTTAAGGGAAAGTTTTATTAGAAAAACTCTTTCTTTAAATAAAAAATCTTTCTTATAAATCAGTTTAAAATAAAAAAAAATATCAAAGAAAGCTTTCTTTAGGATTACCTATAGAGAATCTCTTTATCTAAGTTTTTTAAATAGAAAAGCATTTTTTAGAAGTTTTCAACAGAAAAGCTACTTCATAAAAGTGATACATTTAAAAAAGCTTTCTTCATAAAATCTATTTTTTACATAATTTCTATAGAAAACCTTTGCTTAAGAGTTTTCTATTGGAAATATCTTTCTTAAAAGAGTTTTTTTTATAGAAAAGCTTTTTCATAAAAGAGTTTTCTATAGAAAAGCTCTTTTACGATAGAGTTTTCTTTAGAAAATTTCTTTTACAAAAGAGTTTTTTTTTATAAAAAAATGTTATTCATAAAAGAGTTTCGTAGAGAAAAGCTATTTCATAAAGCAGTTTTCAAAAAAAGCTCTTTCAAAAAAAATGTATAGAAAATATCTTTTTAAAGTGTTTTGAACAGAAAAGCTTTTTAATAAAGATTTTTTTATAGCTAATATTTTTATATTGAAAAATTCATTCAAAAAAGAACATTGTTAAGAAAAGCTCTTCCTTATAAATAAATCAATATAAAATCTTTTTATTCTTCATAGTTTTTTGAAGGATATATTGTTTTTTTGAATAGATTAATAGAAAATGTAAAAAGGACTTCTCTAGAAAAGCTTTTTTTTTTGTATAAGCTCTTAAAGCGATTTTAGAGCATTTTAAAATTCTAAAAAATTATCAACACTTTTAAATAATATTTAAAGTAGTCACTTCATGGTCCTCGACAATAAGTTCTCTGAAGCAAGCACTCATACAAGCAAATATTGAAAAAAAAAATATGTTAGTATATGTTCACATACATACATTCTCGTATGTCTATAAAAGCCACCAAAAACTATGGCAATGTTTCTACTTATTGGTTTGTAAAAATAATGCTGAGGACACACAGTAGCAGTTGGAGTATATTGTATGTAGTTTTCCCAAGAAACTTGTGAAAAATAATAATAAAATGGAGAAAAAACAAGAAACTAAAATAATGTGAAAAAAAGCACTGACACAACAAAGGATTTTTGGAAAATTGCCAAATAACTTTTGCTGCCTACTATTTAAAATACTCGAATGAAAGCCACTGCCGCCGCCTTTACCGCCACCACCACCACCACCAACGACAACTATGATCATGTACATATTCAATTAGCAAATGTTATGCATGCATTAATACAAGCTGAACATTGTTAAGGTGTTCTCTTCATTTACACGAACGACACCATTTCCAGGAAGATAAAAATTGCAACGAAAATATCATGAAAATTAAAGGGAAAATTAAAATCCTTTTAACCAGTTGCTATGAAATAAGTGCAAATTAATACTTTCAAAGTTTGACAGTTTTTCCATTAACGGAATTGGTGTCTGGTTCTTCCCAAACGGAAGCTGCGACTGATGATGAGGCATATAATCTTAAATGCAACTAAATACATTTCTGATTGTAGGCAGTAGAAATTGTTATTGTTTTTGTTGTTGTTGTTGTTGTTGTTGTTGCTGTTGCTGTAAAAGGCAACAACAATGCAAAATACATTGTGGTTATTTTCATGGCATTTGGCCAAAATTTAATTTAAATATTTTACTTTTCTTGATGTGTTACTACTATTTTTCCTTGTGTTTTTGCCTCTGAGGTAACTTAAAAACTAAAACCACATTAAATAATATTTAAACGAGTGAGAAATGAATTATTGTTGAGTATATAAAAAGCCATGGAAAATTATACTATTTAAGGTACTCAAAAGCTTTGTTGTAAAAAATTTTACAAAAACATCTTTTTAAAAATTTTATCCAAAAAAATCTTTTCCCAAAAAAGCTTTTTTATGAAAAGACCTTATTAAGAACCATTTAATGTAAAAGAGCTTTTCTACAGAAAACAATTTTAGAGCTTTACTTTAAAAAACAAATATACAATGGAATTATAAAAAATATATAGCGTTTCTATAGAAAACTTTTTCATTGAGGAATTTTCTATAGTAAACTCTTCCATTAAAGAGTTTTTCTATATAAAAGTCTTACATGAAAGACCTTTTCTACAGAAAAGTCTTCCACGAAACTTAATTTTTATCGAAAAATCTTCCATTATCGAGATTTTCTATAGAAAACTCTTGCATTATCGAGATTCTATATAGAAAGCTATTCCAAGAAAAAGCTTTTCTATAGAAAACTCTTCCATGAAACAGTTTTTTTATTAATAACTCTTCATGAAAAAGTTTTTCTGTTCTGTTCTATGAAAGAGCTTTTCTTTAGAAAACTTTTTAATGTGAGAGCTTTTCTATAAAAACTCTTGCAAGAAAGAGATTTTCTATAGAAAACCTCTTTATAAAAGAGTTTTTCTTTAAAAAAATCTTCCATTAAACAGCTTTTCTATGAATTTTCTATAGAAAAATTTTCAAATCGAAATAATTCTTCAAAAGCTTTTCTATAGAAAATTCATCCACGAGTGAGTTTTTCTATACAAAACTCTTAAGAGATTTTATATAGAAAACTCTTCTATGAAAGAGATTTTCTATAAAAAAAAAAAAAATTGTAAAAGCTTTTAAATAGAAAACTCTTCCATAAAAGACCTTTTCTATGAAAGAGCTTTCCTGAAGAAAACACCTCCATAAGAAAGCTTTTCTATAGAAAATTCTTTCATGAAAAAGCTTTTCTATAGAAAACTCTTTCATATAAGAGCTTTCTTATAGAAAATTCTTCCATGAAAGAGCTTTTTCAATAAATAACGCTTTCAGGAAAAAGCTTTTCTAAATAAAACACTTCCATAAAAGAGCTTTTCTATACAAAACTCTTGCAAGAAAGAGCTTTACAGAAGAAAACTCTTCCATAAAAGAGCTTTCGGAAGAAAACACCACCATGAAAGAGCTTTTCCATGAAAGAGCTTTCCTGAAGAAAACACTTCCATAAGAAAGCTTTTCTATAGAAAATTCTTTCATAAAAAAGCTTTTCTATAGAAAACTCTTTCATATAAGAGCTTTCTTATAGAAAATTCTTTCATGAAAGAGCTTTTTCAATAAATAACGCTTTCATGAAAAAGCTTTTCTAAATAAAACACTTTCAAAAAAGAGCTTTTTTATACAAAACTTTTCCAAGAAAGAGCTTTACAGAAGAAAACTCTCCCATAAAAGAGCTTTTCGGAAAAAAACACCTCCTTGAAAGAGCTTTTCCATGAAAGAGCTTTTCAGAAGAAAATTCTTTTACGAAAGAGCTTTTTTATAAAAACTCTTCTATGAAAAAGCTTTTCTATAAAAAAAAACCCTTTCACGAAAAAGCATTTCTATAGATCTTTTAAATAGAAATCTCTTCTATTAATGTGCTTTTCTATAGAAAACTCTTTTATGATAGAAAACTCTTCCATGTAAGATCTTTTCTGTAGAAATACTTCCATTAAAGAGCTTTTCTATAAATAACACTTCCATGAAAAAATTTTTCTAAAGAAAACTCTTCCATGCAAAAAAATTCTTCCATGAAAGACCTTCTCTATGAAGAAGGTTTTTTTAATCAGAAAGTTTTTCCGTGAAAAATGTTTTCTTTAAAAAACTCTTCCACGAAAGAGCTTTACAACACAAAACTCTTCCACGAAATAGCATCTATAGAAAACTTTTCCATGGAAGAGCTTTCCTGAAGAAAGCTTTTAGATAAAAGAGCCTTTCTATAGGAAACATTTCCACGAATGAGCCTTTCTAAAGAAAATTCTTCCATGCAAAAGATTTTCTTTCCACGAAAAAGTTTTTTTATTTAGCTTTTTTTATTAAGGAGCTTTTATATAAAAAAAAAACTTTTCTACAAAACTCTATTGAATAGCATTTTAATATAAAAAGCTTATATATATATCTTATATATTGAAAAACTTTTCTACAGAAAACTCTTAAAAGATTCCGTAAAAAAGGTTTTTTACGAAAGAGAGATCTTCGTATCAACTTTTCCATTGAAGAGGTCTATTTAATATAAAAAGCTTTTTTAATCCAAACTTTTCTTAACAAATACTTTCTTTGAATATTTTTTCAATATTTTTTCAACAATTAATCACAGAAAACAATTTAATTTTCCTATTATTCGAAAATCTAATTGTAATTATAAATAATTGCCAAGTCGTTATTGTTCGAATAATTACAACAAACTACGTTACAAAAGGCTTCCCTAATTCCACACTAATTTCCCAGCTCCAACAAAAGGGAAAAACCAAAGTTTACGCGTTCATGTCGACAAATGTTATTAAGCAAATTCATGTGTTAAGGGTAACTAACCAAAAATGGTTAAGTATGAGGCGCATAATTGGAAGAGACATAAAAAAATTCGTCACACTCACTTGTTTTTATTGAAAACGGCACAAAAGGGTAGGAGTGGAAGCAAATATGAACATATATGCATGTAAGTGCTTTAGAAAAGGTGGGACAATTCAAAAGTTTGTGTCAAAAAAATTAAGTAGTGGAAATGAATCTAAAAAGAATTAGAAACAAATTTCCTAATAGAATTGCAAGTTTAAAATGGAATTTATTCTAATTTAAAAATCATTTCCAAACTACCCTCTCCAATTTACATCCTTTAGTTATGAATGTTAGAATGTGTGTTCACATTTCCATGTTTATGTGTGTTGGTGCTGGTGTTTGTGCTTGTGTTGGAAACCCTCTAATGACTCATGAGTTTTATGATTAAACTCATTAAACGCAACAGACATTTATTCACAGACATCAGATCATCATCCTCATGTTCCCTGTAACTTATTCGAAAGTATTTAGCAATAAATTTACTTTGAATAGAAAACTTTTGATGAGCATCATAAAAATTATGATTATCAAGTTAAACTAAATAAATATAAAAAAAAATATAAGAAAAATATTTACTTGTGATGTAGGAACTTAATCCGCTCGTAGTTTGTAGTCAGTTAATTTTTATGATAATTATTATACTTTTCCTACTGTTGACTTTTTATGTAGATTTTGTCATTTTAAGGAATTTGTCTTAGAAAAGTTACTGGAAAGAAGAGTTGTAATAAATCTGTATAAGTGGAATGAAGCGTTAAGATAAGAATGAAGAGATTTGTTACAGGTAAAGCTTTATGAGAGATGGTTTAGTTTTATTGCAATTTTTTATGGATATTTTTATAGCATTTATAATTTATAGAGCTTCTATGCAGGAAAAGCTCTTGTTAAAGAAAAGTTTTTAATAGAAAAACTTAAAAGAAAAAACTATTATTTCAGCAAAGTTTTCTACTCTTGTAGAAACATTTTCTTAATAACTCATTTTATAAAAAAAAACTCATTTTATAAAAAAAACTCATTTGATAAAAAAAAGCTCACAATTAATGGTTTGGATAAAAAAGCTTTTTATTTAAAGTTATATGTATATGTATATTAACAAATCGCAGAAGTTATATTGGAGAAAAGCACTTGATATACAAAAATGTTCTAGATAAAATCTCGTCTTAAGATACAATCTCTAACTAAATATATTTTTTATAGAAAAGCTATCACCTAAAAACATTGCAAGATTTTTATGTATAGTAAGCCATAAACAGAAGTGATTTTTCTAAAAAAAACTTTAGCATAAAAGAGCTTTTTATAGTTTTTCTTGTATACATTTTTCATTAGAAAATCTTTTACAAAAAAAGTTTTTACTGAAAAAGCGATTTTATGCAAAAAAAGTATCTTTCTTTAACAAAAAACGTAGTTTAAAAGAATTTATAACGCTATGTATGAAAAAGCTTTTCTTATTTTAAGTTTTTTTAGAAAACCTCAATAAAAATGTCTTTCATAGTTTTTCTTGTTTACATTTTTTAATAGAAAAGCTCTTTCAAAAAAAGTTTCTTCTAAAAAAAGACTATTTTGAAATATAAAAGCTTTGGTTAAGGAAAGATTTTAATACAATTTTCGTTTGGTTATAACTTTTAATATACAGTTTTGTATAGCTAACCTTTTCTTAAAATTTATGTTGTGTAGCTTAATTTAGAGGCTTTTGTGTAAAACTTGTGCTCAAGAGCTTTTCAACAGAAGACTTTTCTTTTTTAAAAGGAGATTTTTAGAGTTCCATTATAAAAATATTTCCAATGGAAAGAATTTTTAATATAAATATTTTCAACTTAATAATATTTCATTAAACTAATCTTTTATATAATAGTTTCTAAAACAAAAATATTTCTGACAAAAACTCTGATAAGCCTTCTCCACATAAAAGTTTTTTTCTAATAATGAAAGCTTTTTTCATAGAATTGTCCACACATATTGTAGTTTTCTATTAAAAAGGTTTTCAGTATAACAGCTTTCAATGCAAAAGCTCTTTTGTTTAACAATTTAATGTTTTTTTCTAATAAAGCCCATTTATACAGAATTTTAAATATATAAACATAAATTATCAAAAGCTTTTTTTACAGCAACATGACATAGAAAAGCTTTTAGTACAAAAGCTTTCAATGAAAAAGCTCTTTTTGTACAATTTAAACCTGTTTTTTTCATAAAAGCTCATTCGTTCAGCAGTTTTTTATAAAAAAGCTATCGAAAAGCTCTTTAATATAAAAGTTTTGATGCAAAGGCTTATATGTTTAACAATTATAATTTTTTTCATAAACTTTTGCTGTAGTTTTCTTTTCAAAAGGGTTTTTTATCACAGCATGCTATAGAAAAACTCTTTGGTATGACAGCTTTCCATGCAAAAGCTTTCTTTTAACTATTTGAAACTTTTTCTTTAGAAAAGACCATACATACAGTAGTTTACTATAAAAAGGATTTTCATATAACATCATGCTCTAGAAAAGCTTTTTAGTACTAGCTTATAAGACAAAAGCTTCATCCTTCAGCTGCAGTTTTCCGTAAAAAAGCTATTTCATGACATAATATTTCACATAAAAGTTCTTTTATAAAAATAAACAATCTCCTATAAAAAAAATTCATATAAACAAATTTTTATATAGCAGTTATACAAAAGCTTTTTAATACAAGAGTTTCTATAGAACAGATTTTTTTATATCAAATTCTTCTATAAAAAAGCTTTTTAGAAGCAGTTTTTCGTGACAAATATCTATAGAAAAAGTCTTTAGTTTTATATTTTCTGTAGAAAAAAAGATATTTCATACCAAATATTAAAAGCATTTAAGTATAAAAGTTGTCTAAAGCAAAAGGTTTTTATATAAAAAGTTTAATTATACAAGAGTATTATTTCAAAAAGCTCCTTATAGTTGCTTTTTAGGCAAAAGCTACCTTTATATTGAAATTGTAGCTATAAAGTTAGAGTTGAGTGCTTTTAAAATAAATTAAAAGCTCTTAAATTAAATCTTTTTATAGCATATGCTTTTTAAATAGAAAAAAGATCTTTGTAGTTATTTTTTGTTTAAGCAAAAGCTCTTAAGTTTCTATCTATAAAACTAGGCTTGAGTACCTTTCGGATTAAAATCAAAATTTTGTTTTACATTTTCCATAGAAAAGCTATTTCATACAAAATATTAAAAGCTTTTAAATATAAAAGTTGTCTAAAGCAAAAGTTTTTTATACAAAAAGTTTAATTATACAAAAATATTGATTCAAAAAGCTCTTTATAGTTAGGCAAAAGGTCTCTTTATGTTAAAAATTTATCTATAAAAGTAGTATTGAGTGCTTTTTATAACAAATTAAAAGCTTTAAAATTTTTTATTTTTTTGATAGAAAAAAGTTCTTTGTAGTTGTTTTTTGTTTTAGCAAAAGCAGGTTTAAGTATTTTTCGGATTTCATGAAATTTGTAGAAAATTTTTCTAAGAAAGTTAAGCTTTTCGTATAATAATAAAGTTAAGTTTTTCGTATAACAATTTTTTTATAAAAAAAAATTGCCAAATTTTTACCCGCAAAAAAATAGCTTTATAGAAAAAATTTCTACCAAAAATTTTTTTTGGAAAAAAGTTTTGGAAAGTTTTTTCTGCAAAAAATATATTTATAGTAAAAATTTCTACCCAAAATTTTTTATGAAAAAAAGTTTTAGCAAATTTTTCTCTGCAAAAAATAACTTTATAGTAAAAATTTACACCAGAATTTTTTATCAAAAAATTTTTGGAACCAATAAAAAAAAAACTTTTCTTAAAAATTTTTTATTAAAATTTTCTTTCCATTAAAAAAACTTTTCAAGTATATTTATCAAAAAGCTTTTATGCTAAAAACCTATGTGAAACAAGTTCTTAATTTTATTAAGCTTTTTTTAAGTCTATATTTTTGAGAAAATTTTACTAAAAAAGCTTTTTGTTCTGAACTTAGTAAAGTTTAGTGAAAGTTTTTAAATTTCCTTGAACATTTTACATTTAAAAACAGTTAAGTTTTAAATTTCCATTGTTTGACTAACCTTCCCAAATCATAATCAGAATAATTTGACATTTATTAAAACATTTATTAGAACAAAAAGAATTTTTTAACTTAAAAATATTGAAGGTTAAACACAAAGACTAAGTTTTAGTTTTTTTTCTTTTTTCAAAATAAATGCAATTTTTTTTCTAACAATTTTCTATGCATTTTGTCATTCGAAAATCATAAATAAATAATTCTAACTAGAAAAAAACGTACAGCTTGACTTTGGACTAAACAGAAAAGCTCTCAAATAAAGTTTATTATTATTTTCTCTAACACAGCCTGTATTTGACAAGTTTGAATACTAACGAAACGATGGAGATGAGAAAAAAAAACTATACAAAATTTTAAAATGTTGCACATCATAAGAATTTAGCCAGAGGACAGATGAAGAAAAAAAAATTCTAGAAAAACTATGATGGTTACAAAATAAACAGAGAAAGAAAAAAACCCAAAAAGAAGTGAAAAGAAATACAAAAAGCTAAAAAGGACTAAAAAGGACGTATCAGTTGTGTAGTGTTGAGCATACATTTTAACTGTTGCCGCAAAGACATTCGAAAGAAACACGATTCTGTTGCTGTTGCTGCTGATGATGATGATGATTCCACTTGCCCAGAGGATAAATGAAATATAAAGTTCTGGCATGTTTTTTTAGAGTACCACAAAAAAATGAAATGAAATAAAATAAATTCATAAAAAACCCTGTATTTTACAAGGATAATATGATGACATAAATATGAATATTACGTTTTCAGTTTTTCAAGTTTTTTTTTTGCAATTGTCGTATACTCTTAACAATGAATGTGACAAAACAAAAAAAACGGGGGGATATGCAGAAAAAACCTAAAATAGAAGAATATGGAATATCTTTTGAACAAACACAAAAAGAAATTTAATCAAAATACACAGAAAAAAAAGCACAAACATACTATTGTGACGGATTGTGTTATTTTATTAAATTTATACCCCAAGGAGAGAAATCATATAATAAAATTTATATTTCGCAAATTGCTAAACCATTACAACTATTGAAAAAATTTACATTTCCCTCTAAATGCAACAGCAATCCATCTATTCAAACGTCTATCCCTCCATTCGTCTTTGTTCCTACAAAACCCTGTTATGATTTCAAAATGTCCTTTGGCCATAACTCATACATACATATTTAAGTTCGGGTATGCGTAATTGTCATTGTTGCTCTATTTGTAAAATTTAATATGTTTTCTTTTAATACAACCAAACATTTTGTCCCGTATACAAATTTGGAAAATTTTAATTAATTTTAAAAACCACACCCTTTCCCTTAGCTTTTGCCTAAAAACAGTTGTAGTCACAGAAAGAAACACTTACTGTGCAATCAAGTTTTATTTTAAAAAGCTTTTTCTATCGATATCCGGAGTCACACAAACTGGATTAAACTCAGTCAACCATGCAGATGGCATGAACTGACGTCGACGACACACAAAACACTTTGACGACCACGCGACAACTTTATGGAAATTAATTTTGTGTCCTTATTTAATTACATGATGCTGTCAAAGATTAAAAGGATAACCAAAGGGAACAGCTTGAAAGTAAATTTTAATTCAAATTAGGTGAGAGAAATAATTTACAACGTAAAATGTTTTGTTGTGAATTAATTTTGATGTTAAAGCTTAAAGTGTGAAATTTTCGAGAAATTTAAATTTAACAGAATTAAGTCTTTTTGTGGTTTTAAACACTTTCTGGCAACAGTTCAATTTGGTAATAAATGTTTTATCAGGTGGGGGCGTATAATTGATAGTACCTGGTAGACCGAGCCTTGCTCGGAGCTTTATGATAAGCATTTTGAGGCAAATTTTAAAGTTTTTATATATTTTATATTATAAAGTGCTAAAATAAACTTAGAAGAAAGACATTGTAGAAATATTCAGTTAATTTTTAATTATTTGATTTATTTTGTCCGACCAACACATAGTTTGCATAGTTTACAGTTTAACTCATTTTGAATAATTTTGGAAATTATTCATATCAACAGAAACCTCTGTCGACTCATGCGCAACAACTTTGCTAAAGATTATAGTCTGATCAAATGCACAGTTTACGATTTAATTCATTTCTGTGGCGCCACCTGTCGGACTTTGCTTATTCCAATTCATAAGCCTTCTTCGGCTTATCCGTAACAACTTTGCTGAAGATTATAGCATGATTAAATGTACAGCATACGATTAAATTGACTTTGAGTAAATTTCAGTAGCGCCACCTGTCGAAATTTCTTCATACCAACTAAGAAACCTTCGTCGGCTCATGTGCAACAACTTTGCTAAAGATTGTAGCATGATTAAATGTACAGATTACGATTAAATTGACTTTGAGTAAGTTTCTGTAGCGCCACCTGTCGGAAATTATTCATACCAACTAAAAAGCCTTCGTCGGCTCATGCGCTACAACTTTGCTAAAGATCATAGCATGATCAAATGTACAGTTTACGATTTAATAAATTTTTAGTAATTTTAAGTGGCGCCATCTGTCGGAAATTAGTCCTATCAACTTTAAAACCTTCGCCGGCTTATCCGCAACATCTTCGCTAAAGAGCATAACACAATCAAATTCACAGTTTACTATTCTATAAAGAACATACATACAGACAAACATTCATTTGTTTAAAATAATACTAATTTTTCCCCCTTTTTATTCCCTAATTTCTAAAAGTTCCATATGTATATTTGGTACTGTTTTGGTGCCAATTAAATTCGGCACATTTATTTAAAACGCATTTAACATAATGTATAATGTTCCTATTCATATTACTTTGGAGATGTTAAGTTATCATTTTATCCCTTTTTTACCCATTTTGGCTCCAAAATCAAAAAAGTACCAAATACGTGTTTCATGTTTTTTTTTACATCTATTGATTGCAGTACCAAGTTTTTTTCTATATTCTTTAGTTTAAAATATAAGAGTGGGTTAAAAAGGTGCCAAAAAAACTATTTTCACCCTTTTTTACCCCCGAACATAGTTTCAAAAAAGTACCAAACACCTGTCCGCTTATTTTCAAAGCTGTTTAAAACGTAATTTTAATTTTGTTTGTATACCTATTACTTTAGGAGGCATAGCGTTTTCGATTTTTTCCCCTTTTTACCCGTTTTTACCCTCTTAGAGGTAAAAGTTCCAAAAGTCCCTTCTTCTTCGACCTATACATCAAAAAAGATACCCACTGTCCAAATTTTATGAAAATCGTTAGAGCCGTTTTCGAGATCGGCATTCTATATATATATATATATATATATATATATATATATATATATATATATATATATATATATATATATATATATATACAATTATTGCTCGTTTAAGAATATAAGATAAGATTTGTCTTTATAGATAATAATCATACGCTTCAGTGACTGCAGTAAAATTTGCTCTATATACTCTAAGAGTTTCCTATCTTAAAATCGCTCCTCTGTAAACTAGAAGATTTTTCTACATAAAAGCTCTTCAGTAAAAGAGCTTTCTATAGAAAACGTCTTCAGTGAAAGAGCTTTCAATAGAAACGTTCTTCAAGGAAAGAACTGTTTTGTAGAAAAGCTCCTCAATGAAAGAGTTTTCTATAGAAAAGCTCTTCAATGAAAGAGCATTCTATAGAAAAGCTCTTCAATGAAAGAGCTTTCTACAGAAAAGCCCTTTAACGAAGGAGCTTTATATAGAAAAGCTCTGCAACGAAAGAGCTTTTTTATAGAAAAGCCCTTCAACGAAAGAGCTTTCTATGGAAAATCTCTTCAGAAAAATAGCTTTCTACAGAAAAGCTCTTCAACAGAAGAGTTTTCTATAGGAAAGCTTTTCAATAAACGATAAAAGAGCTTTCTACAGAAAAGCCCTTCAACGTAAGAGCTTTATATAGAAAAGCTCTTCAACGAAAGAGCTTTCTATAGAAAATCTCTTCAGCAAAATAGCTTTCTACAGAAATGCTCTTCAACAGAAGATTTTTCTATAGGAAAGCTTTTTAATAAACGATTTTTCTATAGGAGAGTCTTTAATACAAAAGCTTATCAATAGAAGTGTTTTCTATAGAAAAGCTCTTCAATAGAAGTGTTTTCTATAGAAGAGCTCTTCAATAGAAGAGTTTTCAAAAACAAATAATCACTGATAAATTTTCTTTAAAAATAAGAAAATTTAAAAAAAATTACTTTAAAAATCAGAATGTTTTGAAAAAAATTACTATAAAAGTACGAAATTTTAAAAAAATTCCCTATAAAAATAAGACATTTTTGAAAAATTTTCTATAAAACTAAGAAAATTTTTGAAAAAAATTCTACAAAAACAAAAAATTCCTATAGGAATAAAAAGTTTTTAATAAATTTTCTATTAAAATAAGAAAATTTTCAAAAATTTCCTATTAATATAAGACTCTTCCTATAAAAATAAAACTCTTTAATAGAAGATTTTTCTATAGAAAAGCTCTTCAATAGAAGATTTTTCTGTAGAAAAGCTCTTCAATAGAAGATTTTTTTTTAGAAAAGCTCTTCAATAGAAGAGATTTTAAAGAAAAGCTCTTCAAAAGAAGAGTTTTTTTTAAATAAAAACTCTTCAATAGAAGAGTTTTTTATAGAAACGCTCTTTAATGGAAGAGCTTTCTATACAAAAGCTCTTCAATAGAAATACTTTTCTTGGATCTTTTCTTCCTTGATGAAAACTTAAATATCATTGAATTCTTCCCTAAGCTTTCCAAATCCCCACTTTCTTTATTGCGTTCAATATTTTACATATTTCGTAGAAAGATTAAGAATATTTTTGACAACATTTCCTTATACTTCACTTCACAATTCATTTTAAAAATAAGGCTTTTACTATAATTTTTAGTCACAAATATGCAACGTTCATTTAAAGGATTAAATTTATGGCATTAAAAGTTAGAAAAAGTATCTATTGAAAAATTTCTGATAAATAATCGTATCTATATATTATCAGCTAATACTCAGTAAAAACAATACAGAACATTATTAACATTGTATTTAAGCTATTATCTACTGATATCACTGAAACACTATTTCTATATAATGCACAATATATTCAAGCAGATACAAAGTTACATTTAAATAAAATTTTGTGAAATTAGGGGATTCACCGCTAATTTGATTTTAAAAATTTTCTTTAAAAGATTAAAATTTGCTTCGACAAATACAAAGGCTAAAAATTATATTTATATTCAAACAAAAAGAAGTTATTCAAAAATTTTTAATAAAAAAATTTTTTAAAAATTCCTATAAAAATAAGAAATTTCCAAAAACAAAATTTTAAAAAATTTCCCGTAAAAATAAGATTTTTTTATATATACGAAATTTTTTAAAATTTCCAATAAAAGCGAAAAATTTTAGAAAAATAGGAAATATTTGAAAAATTTAATTTAATTTTTGAAAATTTGCTTCTAAAAATAAAAATTTTCTAAAAATTTTTGACGAAAATTTGAAAAATTTTTAATATAAATAGGAAAATTTTGAGAAATTTCCTATACAAATAAGAAATTTTTGATAATTTTTTTTTTTTTTAAATAAGACCTTTTTTAAAAATTTCCCTAAAAATAAGAAATTTTTGAAAAACTTCCTTTAAAAATAGAAATTCTTTTAAAATTTCCTATAAAAATAAGAAATTTTTGAAAAATTTCCTATAAAAATAAAAATTTTTGAAAAATTTTCCATAAAATAAGAAATTTTTGAAAAATTTTGCATAAAAATAAGAAATTTTTGAAAAATTTCTTTAAAAATAAGACATTTTTAAAAATTTCCTATAAAGATAAGAAATTTTTGAAAAATTTCCTATAAAAGTAAGAAATTTTTGACAAATTTCCTATAAAAATAAGAAATTTTTGAAAAATTTCCTATAAAAATAAGAAATTTTTGAAAAAATTCCTATAAAAATAAGAAATTTTTGAAAAAGTTTCTATAAAAACAAGAAATTTTTGAAAAATTTCCTATAAAAATAAGAAATTTTATATAAATTCTTGTAAAAATAAAAATTGTTTTAAAAATTTTCTGAAAAATCAGAAAATTTTAAAAAGTTTTCTTTATTAATAAGAAATTTTTGAAAAATTTTCTGTAAAAAAAAAAATTTTTTTTAAATTAATATAAAAATAATAAATTTTTTTTTAAATTTGTATAAAAGAAGGATATTTAAAAAAAAAAAACATTGTTATAAAAATAAGAAATTTTTAAAAAAAATTCCTATAAAAATAGAAATGTTTGATAAATTTCTTATAAAAATACAACATTTTTAAAAATTTCCTATAAAAAAATTTTTAAAATTTTATTAAAATAAATTAAAAAAAAAACCTTTAAATAAGGAAATTTTTGAAAATTTCCTATGAAAATAAACAATTTTGAAAAATTTCCTATGAAAATAAGAAAATTTCGAAAAATTTCCATTGTAAATAAGAAATTTTTTTTTAATTTCTTATATAAATAAGAAGTTTTTGAAAAACTTTTTATAAAAATGCGAAATTTTTGAAAAACCTCCTACAAAAATAAAAAAATTTTGAAAATTTTTCTATGAAAATAAAAAATTTTTGAAAAATTTCCTATGAAAATAAGAAATTTTTGAAAAATTTTCTATAAAAATAAAAAAATTTTTAAAAATTTCCTATAAAAATTAGAAATTTTTTAAAAAATTCCTACAAAAATAAAAGATTTTGGAATAATTTTCTAAATCTGAAATTTTTAATAAATTTTCTAAATAAAATAAGAAATTTTTAAAAAATATTCTTTTTGAATTTGAAATTTTTTAAAAATGTCCTTTAAAAATAAGAAATGTTTGAAAGAGTTTTAAAGCAACTCTTTAGGATCTTTGAAATTTTTTTTATAAAAGTAAAAAATTTTTGAACAATTTCCTATAAAAGTAAAATTTTTTTAAAGATTTCCTTTTAAAAAGAAATCTTTGAAAATTGTTCATATAAAAAAAGAAATTTTCAAAAAATAAGAATTTTTTGAATAGTTTCTTCCAAAAAAAAAATGTTTTAAATATTTTTATAAAAACAATAAATTTTTTTATAAAAATAATAAATTTTTTTCAAAATTTCCTTTAAAAATGTGAAATTTTTGAAAAACTTTCTTTAAAAAAAATATATATTTTTGAAACTTTTCTTATAAAAATAAGAAATTTTTAAAAAGTTTCGTATAAAAATATATATTTTTTTTTAATTTCTTTAAAAAATCGGAAATTTTTAAAAATTTAAAATAAAAATATTTTTTTTTTTTAATTTCCTTTTAAATAGGAAAATTTTTTAAAATATTTAAAAAAAATATGAAAATTTAGAAAAATTTTCCTACAAAAATAAGATTTTTTTTGAAAAATTTCCTATAAAAATAAGAAGCTTTTAAAAAATTTCCTTTAAAAATAATAAATTAAAAAAAATCCTATATTAATTAGAAATTTTTTAAAATTTTTAACAAACAAATGAGAAAAAAGTTGCTATGGTAACATAAGTTTTCTCTAAAAAAATAGAAAATTACAAAAAGAAAATACCTATAAAAATTTGAAATTTTTTAAAAATTGTTTAAAATTTCAAATAGAAAAATAAGAAAATCTTAAAAAATTTCCAATAGAAACACAAGCCTCCCTAATTATTAAATACATCCTAGCATGTATTTATTTCAATATATAAAACATTTAAACTTTTGCATAACGACACTTTTAAAACTGCATGAAATTGGATTTTATAAAAACTTTATTTTAACTATGTATTTTATTTTACTCTTTCACCCATACACACACACACACACAAGCACACGCATGCAGTTATTATTGCAGTTTCTCTTTTAATGCATTGGATGTATAAATAAATGTGTCTGGTTGAGTGTGTATGTGCGTGATTTTTCCTTTTTTTGGGTTTTATTAAAAAAGCAATTATCATAAATTTACTGGGTGTAGGGGAGACAATTTTACAGAAACAGTGAAAATATTTCAGACTAACAAGCTGAACACAGTCAGGCGAAGCAGTCTAACAGAGAAAAATATAATTTTTCGATTTTTATGAACAATTAACACATTTTTATGACTGTGTCATTTATTCATTCATTTCATGTTTGCTTTTATTGTTGTCAGTCTGTCTGTATGTCTGTCTGCCTGTCCGTTCATCCGCCTGTCTGTTTGTTTGCTCTTATTATATTTTTGTTGTCCTTAATTGTATTCATTTTCTGCTCAGCTGGAGTTTGACAATGTCATTACAAAATAGAAATTGTAATACGATTGTTCAACAATAAATCAATCAATTATCCTTTTGGTTTTATATTTCTTTACTTCTCTTCTGTATTTATTGTTGATGGGAAATTGATGCAATTTGGTTTAAGTTTTTTTTTTTTTTTCTTTTTGTAAAGTTTTGAACATTCAATCGTCACTGCTTGAAATGGCAAAGTTCTAATCACAAATAATTTTTTGAAAATTTTTTTTATTTTAGGGTTTTTGAAAAAGATTTTTTATATCGAAAATTTTTGCATGTTAAAAATTTTATAAGGAAATTTTTTTTTCTGAAAAACTTTTTGTTAAAAAATGTTTCTTATACAAAATTTTAAAATGAAAATTCTTCTATAATTTTTTACACATTTTTTAATATAATTTTTCTTATCAAAAAAATTTATTACGAAAATTTTTTTTTATGAAAAATTAAACACCAAAATTTTCTATAAGAAAAATTGTATAACCAAAATTTTGCTATAAGAAAAATATTATAACGAAAATTTTTCTATAAGAAAAATTTTATAACGAAAATTTTTCTATGAGAAAAATTTTATAATGAAAACCTTTCTATAAGAATAATTTTATAGCAAAAATTTTTCTATACGAAAAATTTTATAACAAAATTTTTCTATAAGAAAAATTTTATAACAAAATTTTTCTATAAGAAAAATTTTATAACGAAAATTTTTCTATAAGAAAAATTTTATAACTTAAATTTTTCTATAACAAAAATTTTATAACAAAAATTTTTCTATAAGAAAAATTTCATAAAAAAATTTTTCTATAAGAAAAATTTTATAACGAACATTTTTCTATAAGAAAAATTTTATAACGAAAATTTGTCTATAAGAATAATTTTATAAAAAAAAATTTTCTATAAGAAAAATTTTATAACGAAAATTTTTCTATAAGAAAAATTTTATAAAGAAAATTTTTCTATAAGAAAAATTTTATAACGAAAATTTTTCTATAAGAAAAATTTTGTAACGAAAATTTTTCTATAAGAAAAATTTTGTAACGAAAATTTTTCTATAAGAAAAATTTTGTAACGAAAATTTTTCTATAAGAAAATATTTCTATAAGAAAAACTTTATAATAAAAATTTTTCTATAAGAAAAATCTTATAACGAACATTTATCTATAAGAAAAATTTTATAACGAAAATTTTTCTATAAGAAAAATTTTATAAAGAAAATTTTTCTATAAGAAAAATTTTATAACGAAAATCTTCTATAAGAAAAATTTAATAACGAACATTTTTCTGTAATAAAAATTTGATAACGAAAATTTCTTTTATAAGAAAAATTATATAACAAACATTTTTCTATAAGAAAAATGTAATGAATAATATTTTTCTATAAGAAATAACGAAAATTTTTCTACCAAAAAAATTGAATAACGAAAATTTATCTATAAGAAAAATTTAATAATACAAATTTTCTGTAAACAAATTTTGTATTAAAAATGTTTGTATAAAAGTCGAAAAAGTTTTTATAAAAAAAAAATTGTATCTAAAAATTTTTATAGAAAAGAAAAATTTTATAACGAAAATCTTCTATAAGAAAAATTTAATAACGAACATTTTTCTGTAATAAAAATTGGATAACGAAAATTTCTTTTATAAGAAAAATTATATAACAAACATTTTTCTATAAGAAAAATGTAATGAATAATATTTTTCTATAAGAAATAACGAAAATTTTTCTACCAAAAAAATTTAATAACGAAAATTTATCTATAAGAAAAATTTAATAATAAAAATTTTCTGTAAACAAATTTTGTATTAAAAATGTTTGTATAAAAGTCGAAAAAGTTTTTATAAAAAAAAATTGTATCTAAAAATTTTTATAGAAAAGAAAAATTTTATAACGAAAATCTTCTATAAGAAAAATTTAATAACGAACATTTTTCTGTAATTAAAATTTGATAACGAAAATTTCTTTTATAAGAAAAATTATATAACAAACATTTTTCTATAAGAAAAATGTAATGAATAATATTTTTCTATAAGAAATAACGAAAATTTTTCTACCAAAAAAATTTAATAACGAAAATTTATCTATAAGAAAAATTTAATAATAAAAATTTTCTGTAAACAAATTTTGTATTAAAAATGTTTGTATAAAAGTCGAAAAAGTTTTTATAAAAAAAAATTGTATCTAAAAATTTTTATAGAAAATTTGTCTATAAAAAAATTATAGAAAATTTGTCTTAAGACAAATTTTATATCGAAAACTTTTATACAAAAAAATTTATATCGAAAATTTTCTATAAGAAAAAATTTTACAGAAAACTTATCTATAAGAAAACTTTTATATAAAAAATGTTTGTATTAGAAAACTTCATTCCAAAAAAGACAAATTTTGTAACAAAAATTTTCTATAACCAAATTTTCTATTAAAAAATGTTCTATCAGAAAAATTTATTATCAACAATTTTTGTACTAAAATATCGAAAACGTTTTTATAAGAAAAGTTTTATATTGAAAACTTTTCTATAAAAAATTTATATAAAAAATTTTAAATAGAAAATTTGTCCATAAGAAAATTTTCGTATCGAAAATTATTACATAAGAACAATCTTATATATAAATTTTTTTTATAAGAAAATTTGATAACAAATATATTTCTATAAGAAAAATTTTATATTAAAAAAGTTTTGTATTAGAAAAATTTTATAATATTTATTTAGAGAAATTATATATATATATATATATATATATATATATATATATATAATAAGGAATATCTAACAAAAATTTTTATTGATATAATTGATATTGATATTAAAAAAAATTCTTTAAAAACAAGTAATTTTTGGAATAAAAAATATTCTTCATGTTTTTAGTCACAATAAATTTCCACTAAATCTCTAAATAATTGACATTAATTAAAACTTGTTAAATAGTTTTTGTGAAATACTTTTTTTTATCTTTTCGTACAAAAAAAAGTAAAACAAAAATTTAATTAAGCTTGTACCGTTTAATCTATAAAAAGCGAATGAATTTTAACAAATTTTACATGCATTTAAACACAATCACATTCTTAACAGACATATAAATAATTTTTTACATACATACATAGATGCTATTAAAATGTAAAGGGTTTATAATGAAATAAAAATACACATGTTTCTGTGAGATTGTGCAAAAATGCTTTTGTGTCATCAGAATTCATATTAAATATTTCCGCTTTTTTTCTTTAAATCTTATCTTTATTTTCATCTCTTCTACACTTACCAACATAAGTTTACATGTCGACAGTAAATGCAAGTGTAAATGCACTTAGTTCGTGCTAATGTTAATGACAATGTTGCCGCTTCCGCTGCAGCAGCTGCATTTTATACTCATTCCCTTTTATTGACAAGTAAAACTGCGACTACAAAAGGACTTCAGGAAAAAAACTGGAATTTAACCTTTGGCATCATGTAATGTTTCAATTAAAATAATTCAAGGGACATGATAAGATTTTTGCTCTTTTGGAAAGGATAAAAAAAAAGATGAAACAGTGGGATATTGACTTAAATGAAGAGAATTCGTAAATTGAAAGGTAAGAACAGAATTCGACGAATGGAGCTGTATTAAAATATGGGATGACATTTTACTGTATTACACTCAACATTTTTAAGAAAAAATTAGACTGGCCTCTAGTTTTCAGAAAAAAAAAATACTTTATAAAATTTTCAACATTTTTGAAGGGATTTTTTTTATTCCTATTTCTTATTAAATTTGAGAGAATTTTTCATATTTTTAGGATATTTTTCTTATTTTTATAGGAAAATTTTCAAAAATTTTTTATAGAAACATTTTAAAACATTTCTTATTTTCATTGGAATTTTTATAAAAATTTCTTATTTTTATAGAATTTTTTTTTTATAAATTTTTTAAATTTATCTAAAATTTTTGAAAAATTTCTTATTATAGGAAATTTTTCAAAAATTCCTTATTTTCATAGGAAATTTTTCAAAAATTTTCTTAATTTTTTAGGAAATTTTTGAAAAATTTCTTATTTTCATAGGAAAATTTTCAAAAATTTTCTTATTTTTTTAAGAAATTTATCAAAATTTTTTTATTTTTATAGGAAATTTTTCAAAAATTTCTTCTTTTTATAGGAATTTTTTCAAAAATTTCTTATTTTGATAGGAAATTTTGCAAAAATTTCTTATTTTTATAGGAAATTCTTCAAAAATTTCTTATTTTTATAACAAATTTTTCAAACAATAAGAATTTAAATAAGAAATGTTTAAAAAATTTCTTATTTTTGTAACAAATTTTTCAAAAATTTCTTATTTTCATAGCAAATTATTAAAAAATTTCTTAATTTCATAAAAAAATTTTTTTAAAAATTCTTATTTAATAAGAAATTTTATAAAAATTTCATATTTTTATAGGAAACTATTCAAAAATTTCTTATTTTTATAGGGAATTTTTCAAAAATTTCTTATTTTTATATAAAATTTTTCAAAAATTTCTTATTTTTATAGAAAATTTTTCAAAAAATTCTTAATCAGAGGTTTTTCAAAATATTTTTATACGAAATTTTTTAATAATTTGCTATTTTTAAAGAATATTTTTAACAAAATTTTGAATTTTTGCGGGAAAATTTTCCAAAATTTTGAATTATAATAGAAAATATCTTAAAAGTTTCTTACTTTAATAGGAAATTTTTCAAAAATTTCTTACTTATAGAAGAAATTTTTCAATTTCTTTTTTTGAAAATTTTTTGTTTTTATAGGAAATCCTTCAAAAATTTCTCATTTTTTTAGAACATTTTTCATCAACTTATCAATTTTAAACGAATTTTTTAAACAGTATTTTTAGGAAAAATTTTTATAGGAAATATTTAAAAAATATCCATTTTTATAGGAAATTTTTAAAAACTTCCAATTTTTATGCGAAATTTTTCATAAATTTTCTCATTTTTATAGAATTTTTTTTTGATAGGATTTTTTATTAGACTTTTAAAAGATTTTCATTCTTATAGGAAATTTGTTAGTAAATTCTTTATTTTTGTAGACATTTTTTTTCATAATTTATTTTTTTTTTATAAGAAATTTTTAAAAAATTTCCTATTTTTATAGGACAATTTTAAAAAATTTTCTTTTTTTTGATTGGAAATTTTTCAAGGAATTTTTATAGTAATTTTTTTTTAAATTTTCTATTTTAATAGGAAATTTTATTTAAATTTCCTAATTTTTAAGGAAATTGTTTTAATATTTAATATTTTTATAGAAATTTTTTTTAAGTTTCCTATTTTTATAAGAAAAATTTAAAAAATTTCGTATTTTTATAGGAAATTTTACAAAAATTCCTTATTTTTATAGGAAATTTTTCAAAAATTGCCTATTTTTTTAGGAAATTTTTCAAAAATTTCCTATTTTTATAGGAAATTTTTCAAAAATTTCCTATTTTTATAGGAAATTTTTCAAAAATTTCCTATTTTTATAGGAAATTTTTCAAAAATTTCCTATTTTTATAGGAAATTTTTCAAAAATTTCCTATTTTTATAGGAAATTTTTCCTATTTTTTTTAGGAAATTTTTCAAAAATTTCCTATTTTTTTTAGGAAATTTTTCAAAAATTTCCTATTTTTATAGGAAATTTTTCAAAAATTTCCTATTTTTATAGGAAATTTTTCAAAAATTTCCTATTTTTATAGAAATTTTTCAAAAATTACCTATTTTTATAGAAATTTTTCAAAAATTTCCTATTTTTATAGGAAATTTTTCAAAAATTTCCTATTTTTATAGGAAATTTTTCAAAAATTTCCTATTTTTATAGGAAATTTTTCAAAAATTTCCTATTTTTATAGGAAATTTTTCAAAAATTTCCTATTTTTATAGGAAATTTTTCAAAAATTTCCTATTTTTTTAGGAAATTTTTCAAAAATTTCCTATTTTTATAGGAAATTTTTCAAAAATTTCCTATTTTTATAGAAATTTTTCAAAAATTTCGTATTTTTATAGGAAATTTTTGAAAAATTTCCTATTTTTATAGGAAATTTTTCAAAAATTTCCTATTTTTATAGGAAATTTTTCAAAAATTTCCTATTTTTATAGGAAATTTTTCAAAAATTTCCTATTTTTATAGGAAATTTTTCAAAAATTTCCTATTTTTATAGGAAATTTTTCAAAAATTTCCTATTTTTATAGGAAATTTTTCAAAAATTTCCTATTTTTATAGGAAATTTTTCAAAAATTTCCTATTTTTATAGGAAATTTTTCAAAAATTTCCTATTTTTATAGGAAATTTTTTAAAAATTTCCTATTTTTATAGGAAATTTTTCAAAAATTTCCTATTTTTATAGGAAATTTTTCAAAAATTTCCTATTTTTATAGGAAATTTTTCAAAAATTTCCTATTTTTATAGGAAATTTTTCCTATTTTTTTTAGGAAATTTTTCAAAAATTTCCTATTTTTTTAGGAAATTTTTCAAAAATTTCCTATTTTTATAGAAATTTTTCAAAAATTACCTATTTTTATAAAAATTTTTCAAAAATTTCCTATTTTTATAGGAAATTTTTCAAAAATTTGCTTTTTTTATAGGAAATTTTTCAAAAATTTCCTATTTTTATAGGAAATTTTTCAAAAATTTCCTATTTTTATAGGAAATTTTTCAAAAATTTCCTATTTTTATAGGAAATTTTTCAAAAATTTCCTACTTTTATAGGAAATTTTTCAAAAATTTCCTATTTTTATAGGAAATTTTTCAAAAATTTCCTATTTTTATAGGAAATTTTTCAAAAATTTCCTATTTTTATAGGAAATTTTTCAAAAATTTCCTATTTTTATAGGAAATTTTTGAAAAATTTCCTATAAAAATAGGAAATTTTTGATTTTTGAATTTTTTTTCCTATTTTTATAGGAAATTTTTCAAAAATTTCCTATTTTTATAGGAAATTTTTCAAAAATTTCCTATTTTTATAGGAAATTTTTCAAAAATTTCCTATTTTTATAGGAAATTTTTCAAAAATTTCCTATTTTTATAGGAAATTTTTCAAAAATTTCCTATTTTTATAGGAAATTTTTCAAAAATTTCCTGTTTTTATAGGAAATTTTTCAAAAATTTCCTATTTTTATAGGAAATTTTTCAAAAATTTCCTATTTTTATAGGAAATTTTTCAAAAATTTCCTATTTTTATAGGAAATTTTTCAAAAATTTCCTATTTTTATGGGAAATTTTTCAAAAATTTCCTATTTTTATAGGAAATTTTTCAAAAATTTATTATTTTTATAGGAAATATTTCAAAAATTTCCTATTTGTATAGCAAATTTTTCAAAAATATACAATTTTTATAGGAAATTTTTTATAGACTTTTTTTTATAAATTTTCTATTTTTTTTAATTCTTTTTAAAAATTTCATATTTTTTAAGGAAATTTTAAAAAAATTGACTATTTTTATTGAAAATTTTTAAAAAATTTGCTATTTTTATAGGAAATTTTTAAAAAGTTTCTTATTATAGGAAATTTTTTATTTTTATAGAAAATTTTTAAAAAATTTCTTATTATTATAGGAAATTTTTCAAAATTTTCTTAATTTTATAAGAAATTCATCAATTTTTTTTTTATTTGTGTAGGAAATTTTTCAAAATTTTCTTATATTTATGGAAGACTTTTTAAAAATTTTTTATATTTTTTAGAAATTTCATATCATTTTTGTAATATTCTTAATTCTGTAGAAAATTTTTCAAAATTTCTAGATTTTTATAGGATTTTTTAAGGCTTCTTCGACTCTACCCTAACAAAAATTGCATTAATTTTATTATTAAATATTTTAAGTCAATGCACACACTTTTGTAGTGATATATCGTACGCATGTATTTACAAATTGTACATGTTTTGCATATTTACACAAATCTCGTTGTAGAAGGATACATTAAAATGTATAAGTATATGTGTATATAGAATTTTATATAAATATATATATATATATATATATATATATATATATATATATATATATATATATAAATACATGTGTGAAAATCTTTAGCTATTTATTTATGTATGTTTGTATGTTTTTACTGAAATATAAACACATATGTATGTATACTTATACATATGTTTATTTGCTTTTATAGTAAATAAATTTGTTTTGAATCATGTAAACAAGACATAAATCTTAATGTGTTATCGCAATCATATACTCCCAAATGAAATTGTAAATAGAAGTTAACACCTTAACAATGTAATTAATACCATACATTTTCCTATATACATATGTATATATATGTACATATTTACATTGTTTCACAAGAACATTCTGTACGTTTATTCTATTTAAACAAAAAATACATTAAAACAAATATCGAAAAAAAAACAACACTTTAATGTTGTATTACAAAAGATAAAGGGTGTAGGCAATTTAATGAAGACAGAAATACTTAGTATTCAGCTACAACCACTATTACTTAAAAAAGATATGTAGTACAAATAACATTTTTACTTTATACAGTTTACATTGACCACCCCCTGTAGATTAACTATAACCTGCTGCAAAAACAAACAAAAAAAAAAAACAAAAATACTTTATCAAATAGTTGAAATTTTGAAATACTTTTGCATAAAATACAAAACAAAAAACCTGAGATAATTTGAATGCAAAACATGTACAAGAAAAGAAGAATGTACAAGTTTATAATATTTTTTTTTTATGATGAAAATGTTTTAATAAAAAGAGAAAACAGAAGGCGGACATGCAACTTGATTTGGCTTATTTGAAGCAAATTCTTTTTATTTTTTATTTTCTAACGTTTTGCCGAATTAACTTTTACTTATCCGAATAGAATATAGGAATATAAAATATATGAAATTTAAATTTTACGTGTTAATAAATTGAAAATGAGAATGGTAACATAAATTAAAAATAGTCCATGGAAAGGGATTTAACTCATTTGGAAATATCTTATCTTGAGTATGTGCCTAAATTAAGTTGTCATGTAAATAACGAAATGTTAAGGACAAGATGTTAATAAAAATTAATAATAACGACTTAACAATGAAACAAATTCAAGAAATTTAAGAAATAAAATTAATTTTTTAAAATTATCTTATATTTCTTTAAGAATTTAAAAAAAAAATTATTATTTTCCTGAAGAAATTTCTAAATAAAATGTCTTATTTTTTTATAAAATTTTTTTTTTTTAAATTCCATAATTTTTACAGGAAATTTCTCAAAAATTTCTTATTTTTATAGGAAATTTTTTAAAAATTTCCTATTTTTATAGGAAATTTTTAAAAAATTTCCTATTTTTATAGGAAATTTTTAAAAAATTTCCTATTTTTATAGGAAATTTTTAAAAAATTTCCTATTTTTATAGGAAATTTTTAAAAAATTTCCTATTTTTATAGGAAATTTTTAAAAAATTTCAAATTGTTATAGAAAATTTTTTAAAAGTTTCTTATTTTTTTATAGGAATTTTTAAAAATGTCTTATTTTTATAGAAATTTTTCAAAAATTTCTTATTTATATAGGAAATTTTTCAAAAATTTCTTATTTCTAAAGAAAATTTTTCAAAAATTTCCTATTTTTATAGGAAATTTTTAAAAAATTTCTTATTGTTATAGAAAACTTTTGAAAAATTTCCTATTTTTATAAGAAATTTTTGAAATTTTTTTTTTTGTAGAATTTTTTTTAAAAATTTCTTATTTGTATAGGAAAATTTTCAAAAATTTTTTGTTTTTATAGAAAATTTTTCAAAAATTTCTTATTTTTATAATAAATTTTTCAAAAATTTCTTATTTTTATAGCAAATTTTTCAAACATTCCATATTTTTAAAAGAAATTTTTTAAAAATTTCTTATTTTTATAAAAAATTTTTAAAAATTTCTTATTTTTATAGAAAACTTTTTAAACTTTTTATGGGAAATTTTTCAAAAATTTCCTATTTTATAGGAAAATTTTCAAAAATTTCCTGTTTTTATAGGAAATTTTTCACAAATTTCCTATTTTTTTAGGAAATTTTTCCAAAAAATTCATATTTTTAAAAGAATCAGCCAACCAACCAAAAAATTTTTAAAAAATGTCCTATTTTTATGGAAAATTTTTCAAAAATTTCCTATTTTTATAGGAAATTTTTCAAATTTTTTTTTATTTTTATAGGAAATTTTTTCACATTTTTTTAATTTCATAGGATTTTTTTCAAAAATTTCTTAATTTTTTAGGAAACTTTTAAAAAATTTCTTATTTTAAAGGAAACTTTTCAAAAATTTCTTATCTTTATAAGAAATTTTTCAAAAATTTCCTATTTTTAAAGGAAATTTTTCAAAAATTTCCTTTGTTTATAGGAAATTTTTCAAAAAATTCCTATTTTGATAGGAAATTTTTACAAAAATTATTGTTGTTATAGGAAATTTTTCAAAAATTACCGATTCTTATAGAAAAGTTTTAAAAAAATCTCCGTTTTTTATAGGAAATTTTTCAAAAATGTTCTATTTTTATAGGAAATTTTTCAAAACTTTCTTATTTTTAAAGAAAATTTTGTAAAAATTTTTTATTATTTTAGGAAATTTTTTAAAAGTTTCTTATTTTTATAAAAAAAAAGAATTCAAAAATTTATTTTTTTTATAGGAAATTTTTTAAGAATTTTTAATTTGTATATGAAATTTTTTAAAAATTTCTAATTTTTATAGGAAATTTTTGAAAAATTTCTTAATTTTATAGGAAAATTTTCAAAAATTTCTTATTTTTTATAGGAAATTTTTCGAAAATTTCTTATTTTTATAGAATTTTTTTTTTTAATTTCTTATTTTTGTAGGAAATTTTTCCAACATTTTTTAATTTTATAGCAAATTTTTCAAAAATTTCTTATTTTTAAAGAAAATTATTCAAAAGTTTCTTACTTTTATAGGAAATTTTTCAAAAATTTCTTATTTTAATAGGAAATTTTTCAAAAATTTCTTTTTTTTAGAGGAAATTTTTCAAAAATTTCTTATTTTTATAAGAAAATTTTTCAAATTTTTTTATTTTTATAGAAAATTTTTCAAATTTTTTTTATTTTTATAGGAAATTTTTTTAAAATTTCTTATTTTTAGAGGAAATTTTTAAAAATTTTTTATTTTTAGAGGAAATTTTTTAAAAATTTTTAATTTTTGTACTTTTCATTGAAGATTTAAACAGAGATTTGGATGTTCTTGTATAAGGCCAAGTATATGTGCGTATGAGTACCTGGCCTTTAGCCTTTTTAAACTGAAATCCGTAGCTACAAAAAAAAAATTGTAATAAATATATGTTTAACTTGCCCTACAAATATTGGCTGTAATAAATTGGCCTTTCTTTTCATTACTATTTTGTTTGTTCTAGTGGCTTGATTAAGTGGACTTTTGCCAGACATTTGGCCAACACTTCAAAGACGAAGAAAAACACTCCTCTACTACTTATATAAGTATCACCAATACATACGCATACATATGTATGTGTTACATAAATATATACTTATGTGTGTCATTTCCTCACTCTTACACATACATACAACATAAACAGGTACATATGTCCTTGTGTACAAATATATCCTGTATATCTAAAATTAGTTCGCCTCAAGGGGTTACAAGTTCAATGTATTGGAAGAAAGGTTAATTTATAAAGCGTTTATTGGTTTTTTAAATTTTGATTTTTTAACTTTTCACATTAATTCTTGCCTTGTTTTCGTTTCATTATCAAGGACGAGGAAGTATTTTCTGTTTCCTACCAAAAGTATGTCAGTTATAAAACAGAAATTAAATTTATACGCTTAAGATATTTTAAGGTGCTATTAACACAATATTGACTTTTAAGTAGACTTTTCAAATTGGTTGAAGTGAAAGTAATTGACTCAAGTGTTTAAGGCATTTTGGGGTGAAAATGTGAAGAAAAATAAATATTTACTTAACTTTTTAAGGAATTTTTGAATAAAACTGCAAAGAAAGAAGATTTTTATGTTAGTATTGTGTGAGTTTATTCTTCAGCAAAAATTTTTAAAAATATTTTAAAAATTATAGTTTGTTTTTAACTTTTTCTATTTATTCTCAATTATTCATAAACGAAGAAAAAAGTTATGACAACTTTATAAAACAACTTTTCCTACAATAAACATACATTTTAAAAAATTTTTCCTTAATTAATGCATTAATAGCATTAAAATTGTTTCCTTGCACAAACAAAAAATATCCTGTGAACTTTATCTCCTTTTAACCGTATAATATTGACAATTGACTTTTGATTCTTTGCTCATTACCTTAATAGGCTTTTTCTGAGCATTTTCTGATGAGACTGATATTATTATTATTCTTTCATTATTTTGAGATGTAGGCAATCGGAAAAAAGAAGCAAAAAATAAAATAAAAAACTGTTGATGACTATCCTCAGTGATACCACCACTTTGCCAACAACATTTTAAAAGACTATGAATATGAAGTAATGATACTTTTTCCTTAAGTCCTTGTTATAGTCATTGTCCTGTTATTTCGTTAACATTAACACTGATATCATCATTCTGAGACCGGAGCTTTGTTGGCATCGTTTAGTCTTGATTTCAGTTGTCGTTGGTAATGACTTTTTTTATACCTAAAAAGCCAAGATTTTTTTTCTGTCAGCCTAACAACTTGTTGCCCAAAACATAAATATGCTGATCGGGAATATGATATCCTCACGGCATTTGTTTATTTGTGTGAAACGCTTTACGGGCAGGATGTAAACGAATATCTGATGATGCAGTAATTTACGCAAATACAATTTTATCTTTCATATTTTTTTGTGACAAACTCGGAAATGTCTATTAGCAGGAATGAATGGCAAATGATGCTGATTCGGCAGAAAACAAAATTAAAATGTTAAAATGAGGAAAATATATAAAAATAGGAATAAATTAGTTTATCTAAATGACCTCAGGTGGAAAGGTCATTTCGAGTTGATTTAAAAATAAACAATTTTTCATTTAATTCAGAGAAATTTGATTTAGAAATAAACAATTAGAGGATTCTGCTTTATTTCAAGAGAATATCAAAATTATATCAAAAATGTTTATGAAAAACTGTATATACAAAATTTTATGAAAAATTTTCTATAAAAAATTTTATGAAAACTTTTCTATAAAAAATTTTATGAAAAATTTACTATAAAAAAATTCTATATTAAAAATTTTTATAAAAAATTTTTGTATGAAAAATTTTCTACAAAAATTTTTATATGAAAAAATTTTAAATAAAAATTTTTATATGAAAAATTTACTTCTAAAATGTTTATATGAAAAATTTTATATAGAAATCTTTTCATTAAAAATTTTATATAACAAATTTTTGTATGAAAATTTTTTTTATATGAAAAATTTTCTATAAAAATTTTTATATGAAAAATTTTCTAAAAATTTTTATATGCAAAATTTTCTATAAAAATTTTTGTGTGACAAAATTTTCTACAAAATTTTTATATGAAAAATTTTCTATAAAAATTTTTATATGAAAATTTTCTATAAAAATTTTTATATGAAAAATTTTCTATAAAAATTTTTATATGAAAAATTTTCTACAAAAAATTGTTTATAAAAGATTTTCTATACAAATTTGTATATGAAAAATTTTCTATAAAAATTTTTGTATGAAAAATTTTTTATAACAATTTTTGTATAAAAATTTTTCTTTAAGAAATTTTTATATGAAAAATTTTCTTAACAAAAATTGTATATAACAATTTTTTCAAAAAAAAAATTTATATGAAAAATTTTTTACAAATTTTGTATATGAAAAATTTTCTATAAAAATTTTTATATGAAAAAATTTCTATAAAAATTTTTATATGAAAAATTTTCTATAAAAATTTTTGTATGAAAAATTTTCTATAACAATTTTTGTATAAAAAATTTTTTTTAAGAAATTTTTATATGAAAAATTTTCTTAACAAAAATTGTATATAACAATTTTTCCAAACAAAAATTTATATGAAAAATTTTCTACATAAATTTTTATATGAAAAATTTTCTACATAAATTTTTATATGAAAAATTTTCTATAAAAATTTTTATATGAAAAAATTTCTATAAAAATTTGTATATGAAAAATGTTCTATAAAAATTTTTATATGAAAAATTTTCTATAAAAATTTTTATATGAAAAATTTTCTATAAATAAAAAAATTTTGATATGAAAAATTTTCTATAAAAGTTTGTATATGAAAAATTTTCTATAAGAAAATTTTATATGAAAAATTTTCTATAAGAAAATTTTATATGAAAAATTTTCTACTAAAAATCTTCATATGAAAAATTTTCTATTAAAAATTTTTATAAGAAAAATTTTCGATCAAAAATTTTCATATGAAAAATTTTCTTTAAAAACTTTGTATAAAAAAAAATTTCTATAAAAAATTTTTATATGAAAAATTTTCCATACAAATTTTTATATGAAAAATTTTCTACAACAAATTTTATATGAAAAATTTTCTACAACAAATTTAATATGAAAAATTTTCTATAAAAATTTTATATGAAAAATTTTCTATAAAAATTTTATATGAAAAATTTTCTATAAAAATTTTTATATGAAAAATTTGTATATGAAAAATTTTCTATAAAAATTTTTATATGAAAAATTTTCTATAAAAATTTTTCTATAAAAAATTTTATATGAAAAATTTTCTATAAAAATGTTTATTTGAAATCTTTTCTATAAACAATTTTTAAAAGAAAAATTTTCAATAAGAAAATTTTACATGAAAAATTTTCTGTCAAAAATTTTGATATTAAAAATTATCTATAAACAATTTTTTTATGAAAAATTTTTATAAAAAATTTTTACATGAAAAATTTTCTATACAAATTTTTATATAAAAAATTTTCTATAAAAAATTTTGATACGAAAAATTATGTGTTATGAAAAATTTTCTATAAAAAATTTTTCTATAAGAAATTTTAATATGAAAAATTTTTGATAAAAATGTTTGTATGAAAAATTTTTTATCAAAAATATTGATATGAGAAATTATCTATAAACATTTTTTTATGAAAAATTATTATATGAAAAATTTTTACATGAAAAATTTTCTATCAAAATTTTTAGATAAAAAATTTTCTATAAAAAATTTTTATATGAAAAATTTTTTATAAAAAAAATTTCTATTAAAAACTTTCTTAAAGGCTTTTATATCAAACATTTTTAAAACAAAATTTTTCTATGAAATTTTTTCTATAAAATTTGTATATAAAAAATTTTTTATATTTCAATTATTATTTTTTTTTTTTTTTTGATTTAATTTTGCAACTACAATTTTTTTATTACAAAAATTTTCTACAAAAAATTTTTTATTTTTATATGAAAAATTTTCTACAAAAAATTGTTTATAAAAGATTTTCTATACAAATTTGTATATGAAAAATTTTCTATAAAAATTTTTGTATGAAAAATTTTTTATAACAATTTTTGTATAAAAATTTTTCTTTAAGAAATTTTTATATGAAAAATTTTCTTAACAAAAATTGTATATAACAATTTTTTCAAAAAAAAAATTTATATGAAAAATTTTTTACAAATTTTGTATATGAAAAATTTTCTATAAAAATTTTTATATGAAAAAATTTCTATAAAAATTTTTATATGAAAAATTTTCTATAAAAATTTTTGTATGAAAAATTTTCTATAACAATTTTTGTATAAAAAATTTTTTTTAAGAAATTTTTATATGAAAAATTTTCTTAACAAAAATTGTATATAACAATTTTTCCAAACAAAAATTTATATGAAAAATTTTCTACATAAATTTTTATATGAAAAATTTTCTACATAAATTTTTATATGAAAAATTTTCTATAAAAATTTTTATATGAAAAAATTTCTATAAAAATTTGTATATGAAAAATTTTCTATAAAAATTTTTATATGAAAAATTTTCTATAAAAATTTTTATATGAAAAATTTTCTATAAATAAAAAAATTTTGATATGAAAAATTTTCTATAAAAGTTTGTATATGAAAAATTTTCTATAAGAAAATTTTATATGAAAAATTTTCTATAAGAAAATTTTATATGAAAAATTTTCTACTAAAAATCTTCATATGAAAAATTTTCTATTAAAAATTTTTATAAGAAAAATTTTCGATCAAAAATTTTCATATGAAAAATTTTCTTTAAAAACTTTGTATAAAAAAAAATTTCTATAAAAAATTTTTATATGAAAAATTTTCCATACAAATTTTTATATGAAAAATTTTCTACAACAAATTTTATATGAAAAATTTTCTACAACAAATTTAATATGAAAAATTTTCTATAAAAATTTTATATGAAAAATTTTCTATAAAAATTTTATATGAAAAATTTTCTATAAAAATTTTTATATGAAAAATTTGTATATGAAAAATTTTCTATAAAAATTTTTATATGAAAAATTTTCTATAAAAATTTTTCTATAAAAAATTTTATATGAAAAATTTTCTATAAAAATGTTTATTTGAAATCTTTTCTATAAACAATTTTTAAAAGAAAAATTTTCAATAAGAAAATTTTACATGAAAAATTTTCTGTCAAAAATTTTGATATTAAAAATTATCTATAAACAATTTTTTTATGAAAAATTTTTATAAAAAATTTTTACATGAAAAATTTTCTATACAAATTTTTATATAAAAAATTTTCTATAAAAAATTTTGATACGAAAAATTATGTGTTATGAAAAATTTTCTATAAAAAATTTTTCTATAAGAAATTTTAATATGAAAAATTTTTGATAAAAATGTTTGTATGAAAAATTTTTTATCAAAAATATTGATATGAGAAATTATCTATAAACATTTTTTTATGAAAAATTATTATATGAAAAATTTTTACATGAAAAATTTTCTATCAAAATTTTTAGATAAAAAATTTTCTATAAAAAATTTTTATATGAAAAATTTTTTATAAAAAAAATTTCTATTAAAAACTTTCTTAAAGGCTTTTATATCAAACATTTTTAAAACAAAATTTTTCTATGAAATTTTTTCTATAAAATTTGTATATAAAAAATTTTTTATATTTCAATTATTATTTTTTTTTTTTTTTTTTGATTTAATTTTGCAACTACAATTTTTTTATTACAAAAATTTTCTACAAAAAATTTTTACATGAAAAATTTTCTGTACAAAAATTCTATTTGCAAAATTTTAGATAAAAAACCAATTATACTAAAATTTATTTATGAAAAATTTTATTAAAAAAATTTAATGTAAAAATTGTCTATATACAAAATGTTTATATAAAAATTTTTGTGTAAAAATTTTTCTATAAAGAATTTGTTTATATGAAAAATTTTCCAACAAAAATTAAAAATTTTCTATAAAATATTTCATATCAAAAATTTTCTATACAAATTTTTCAATAAAAATTTGTGTATCAAATAATTAATATAAAGAATTTTCTTAAGAAATTTTATATAAAAAAAAACTTTCTATGAAAAAATTTTTACATAAAAAATTTTCTAAAAAAAAATTTTATATGAAAAATTTTCTATTTAAAATTTTTATATGAAAAATTTTCTATATAAAAAATATTTTTGTGAAAATTTTCTATAAACAAATTGGAAATGAAAAATTGTCTATCAAAAATCTATAAAGATTTTTTTTCTATCAAAATTTTTATATTTAAAATTAGCTACACAAATTTTTATATGAAAAATTTTTTATAAAAAATTAATGAAAAATTTTCTGTTAAAAAATTGTATATGAAAAATTTTCTATAAAAAATTTTTTGTGAAAAATTTTTGTATGAAAATAATAATTTTTTACAAATTTTTTATATGAAAAATGTTCTATAAAAAGTTTTTATATAAAAAATTTTTTATAAACACTTTTAAATAAAAAATTTTCTTAACAACTTTTTGTATGAAAAAGTTCCTATAAAAAATTTGTATATGAAAAATTTTTTATAAAAAATTTTTATATGAAAAATTTTCTATTAAAAATTTTCATATGAAAATTTTTCTATGAAAAATTTTTACATGAAAAATAAAAATTTAAAACAATGATTTAAAAGTACTAATTTTATATTTATTCCCTTTAAAATTTCCAAATTTGATTTTTTATCCCTTAAAAAGTACCAAACTTGAATCATGGACCTAATTACATTAAATTTTTTAATTACTTTTGTTTTCTGCGTTTTCTAATGAAAAACTCTCCTAAACTAAATCTAAACTTTAACTTGTTTAAATTATCCTAAACAAAGTCCTTATGCAATACAAAAAAAAAAAAACAACAAAAAATAAACTTCATTGTTTCGCTGTCACTTTGTAGATGTAGATGTCTCTACATTTAGACTTACAACTCAATTTAGAGACTAGCAAAAGCTTTATAACCTCCAAGGGATAAAAGATAAAAAACACTTTCAACAAAAGCAACTCCTAAAACTAAACGACAAATGGTGAAAAGAAAAAGCCTCAAGAACAATTTAAAGTGATTTTTTATTTCGAGGGTTATTTTTTTTTTGTCAGTTTTTACGCTTTAAAGTGAACAAAAAACTCAGGTGTTGCTGTTTTAAGTAATTCTTGGTTTAGGGGAGGGCTATTTAACTAGAGGCAATAGAGCGACTTTTACACATATACTAAAGTAAGTAAGTATTTTAGTCTAAAAATGTTATAAATATGAAGTTTAAAGAGATTTTTAGAGATGAAGTAGTTGTTTAGAGTAGATTTAAGGTATTAAAGACCAGATAAGCGTTTGAGTTTTTCTAAGAATTCATAATCAAATTGTCTTTTATTACAACTAGTAGAAGTTTATATGTAAGTCTTATAGATATAAATTTATCAACTAAACCAGATTTATAAGTATGTGAACTTTGCTCAAGGTTGGGCTAGGTTAAGCTTATCAATATGATTTCCCAGAATTCCTTAGAACAATTTATTGCATGCATGTCGCTGCATGTTTACTAATCTAATCATAAAAGTTGCTTGAACTTATCTAACCACCCACAGACGAAAATTTAACTCAATTTTAGCCACATTAAAGACAGCGTTTAACATTATTTGCATGTTTATTCCTGTCGTTTTATATCACACCAGCTCTGACAATGTAACGCCGAGTGATTTTGGGAATATTCTTACATCGAACTCGGTATGAGAGTAAGTAAAAGTGTCTGTCTGTCAGTCTATCTATCTGTCTTGTTGACGACTGAGTTTATGACTAAAAGGAAAATTAAGTAATTAAAGTTTTTTTTGTGTTTAATGTTTTATCTGTCTTAGCAAACGTCGAAGAGAATTGAAAAGAAATTTTATGGAAAAATTCTTCATAAAAATGCCTGAAATTTTATCACTCGTGAAATTAAATGTTTTTAGAGCTTTGAAAGCATAACGACAGGTAATCATTGGTAATTTTAAAGAAATTCTTTTTTTGTTTTCTTTTCTTTTTTTTTTCTTTTTTTAAGGTATAATTAATGCGGGAATAATATAGGACTAGAAAAGTCATTATTATGACCCTGGCAGTTTAGAATTAAAAATGGGAATAAAAATAACTTAACTATTAATAGGCAAAAAATTATAAAGACTAAGAATGGAAATCTACATAGTTCAAATTTAATGACTGGGAAATATTTCAGAATATTTATGTGTGCTTAATATTCCTAAGGCATTATACACAGTAAAAATCTGGCCAATATTAATTCAAATCAAATTGTTACATTTTTGTTTTTAAAGAAAATTTTTCATTTAAAATTTTCTTAGAGAATTTTTTTTCCTAAAGAAAATTTTTTATATAAAAAAAAATACAAATACAAAATATTTCATATGAAAATTTGTTATATAAAATTTTGCTCAAAAAATGTTCTATTAGAAAAGATTGTATATAAAAATTTTCAATTACAAAATTTTACATGAAAGCTTTCATTTAAAAAACTTTGTAAAAAAATTTCAATAAGAAAATTGTATATAAAAAATTTTTATATTAAAAATTTTTTTATAAAAAAAATTTTAATTACAAAATTTTATTATAAAGGGTTTTTTTTAAATTTCGGGACGTTAAACATCTAAATAAAAAGTTTTACTGTAGAGTATTACTCTAACATCCCAATTTATAACAATTATTTATTGTTGTAATAAATAGTTTTTTTTTAAACCAAAAAATGCCGGTGGGAAAACCTTTCCTCGACCTATTTCAATGGTTGGTTAGGCCATCTATTCGGGAAGATTATCCCTAATTCTAGACAGAGTGAAAAAAAAAACACATTATATCTTATATGAGGGACAGAATAAATACGAATTATTGTTGAAGCGAAGATTCAGTTTTATCTTTTCTTTATTTCACACAATTTTATTGTTGCTTTGTTGGTAAAATTTTCTATTTAAAATTTTATTAAAAAAAATTTCTATTAAAATTCTTATATGAAAAATTTTCTATTAAAAAATTATAGAATATTTCTATAAAAGAACTTCATTTTGAAAGCTATTTATTAGAAAATTTTATATAAAAATTTTTTAAAAGAAAATTTCTTTTACAGATTTTCTAAGAAAAAAATATTATATCATTATTTTGATAAGAAATTTTCAAATAAAAGATTTTTGTATGAAAAACTTTCTTAAGAAATTTTTTTATATAAAGTTTCTAATAGAAAGCTTTCAACAGAAAATTTTCCAATAGAAAACTTTTAATAGAAGATTTTTTATATAAAATTTTCTATAAAAAAATTTTAAAAGAAAATTTTTTATACAAAAATTTAATATGAAAAATTTTCTATTAAATAATTTATTTAAAAATTTTCTATTAGAAAATTTTCTATAAAAAATTTTCTATTAGAAAATTTTCTATAAAAAATTTTCTATTAGAAAATTTTCTATAAAAAATTTTCTATTAGAAAATTTTCTATGAAAAATTTTCTATTAGAAAATTTTCTATTAGAAAATTTTCTATGAAAAATTTTCTATTGAAAGCTTTCTTTTTGGAAAATTTCTATTCAAAATTTTTCAAAGAAAATTTTTCATACAAAAACTATTTGAAATTTTTTTTATCAAAATAATCATATAAATTTTTTTCATACAAAATCTTTAATATAAATATATGTCTTAGTCTGTGTCTTAGTCTATGTCTTAGTCTATGTCTTAGTCTATGTCTAAGTCTATGTCTTAGTCTATGTCTTAGTCTATGTCTTAGTCTATGTCTTAGTCTATGTCTTAGTCTATGTCTTAGTCAATTTTTTAGTCTATATCTTAGTCGAGGTCTAGGTCTATGTCTTAATCTATATCTTAGTCTATATCTTAGTCTATTTCTTAGTCCATGTCTTTGTCTATGTCCTAGTCTATGTTTTAGTCTATGTCTTAGTCTTTATCTTAGTCTATGTCTTATTCTATGTCTTAGTCTATATCTTAGTCTACGCCTTAGTCTATGTCTTAGTCTATGTCTTAGTCTATGCCTTAGTCTATGTCTTTGTCTTTGTCTTAGTCTATGTCCAAGTCTTTGTCTTAGTCTATGTCTTAGTCTATGTCTTAGTCTATGTGTTAGTCTATGTCTTAGTCTATGTCTTAGTCTATGTCTTAGTCTATGTCTTAGTCTATGTCTTAGTGTATGTCTTAGCCTATGTCTTAGTCTATGTCTTAGTCTATGTCTTAGTCTATGTTTGAGTCTATGTCTTAGTCTATGTCTTAGTCTATGTCTTAGTCTATGTCTTAGTCTATGTCTTAGTCTATGTCTTAGTCTATGTCTTAGTCTATGTCTTAGTCTATGTCTTAGTCTATGTCTTAGTCTATGTCTTAGTCTATGTCTTAGTCTATGTCTAACTCTATGTCTTAGTCTATGTCTTGGTCCATGTCTTAGTCTATGTCTTAGTCTATGTCTTATTCTAAGTCTTTGCCTATGTCTTAGTCTATGTCTTAGTATATGTCTTAGTATATGTCTTAGTCTATGTCTTAGTCTATGTCTTAGTCTATGTCTTAGTCTATGTCTTAGTCTATGTCTTAGTCTATGTCTTAGTCTATGTCTTAGTCTATGTCTTAGTCTATGTCTTAGTCTATGTCTTAGTCTATGTCTTAGTCTATGTCTTAGTCTATGTCTTAGTCTATGTCTTAGTCTATGTCTTAGTCTATGTCTTAGTCTATGTCTTAGTCTATGTCTTAGTCTATGTCTTAGTCTATGTCTTAGTCTATGTCTTAGTCTATGTCTTAGTCTATGTCTTAGTCTATGTCTTAGTCTATGTCTTAGTCTATGTCTTAGTCTATGTCTTAGTCTATGTCTTAGTCTATGTCTTAGTCTATGTCTTAGTCTATGTCTTAGTCTATGTCTTTGTCTATGTCTTAGTCTATGTCTTAGTCTATGTCTTAGTCTATGTCTTAGTCTATGTCTTAGTCTATGTCTTAGTCTATGTCTTAGTCTATGTCTTAGTCTATGTCTTAGTCTATGTCTATGTCTTAGTCTATGTCTTAGTCTATGTCTTAGTCTATGTCTTAGTCTATGTCATAGTCTATGTCTAAGTCTATGTCTTAGTCTATGTCTTGGTCCATGTCTTAGTCTATGTCTTAGTCTATGTCTTAGTCTATGTCTTAGTCTATGTCTTAGTCTATGTCTTAGTCTATGTCTTAGTCTATGTCTTAGTCTATGTCTTAGTCTATGTCTTAGTCTATGTCTTAGTCTATATCATAGACTATGTCTAAGTCTATGTAATTTTCTTTGTTTTAGATAAAATTTTCACATAAAAATTTCTTACAAAAATTTTCGTATATAAAAATTTATATGAGAAAATTTTTTATAAAAAAATTTCTATCGAAAATTTTTTGAGAAATTTCTATCGAAATTTTTTTTAGAAATTTCTTAGAGAAAATTTTTCGAAAACAAAAATATTATATGAAAATATCTTTTGCATATTAAAACTATTAAAAGAAAAATTTTCGTCTAAAAACTTTTTATCAAAAATTTCATTTCAAATTTCTTTAAAAAAAATGTAGAAATTTGTTGAAGAAAATTTTTAATATGAAAATTTGGATAGAAAATTTAAAAAAAAAAACATTTTTTTGTCTTAAAATTTTTCAGGAAGAATTTTCATATAAAATTTTATAGAAAATAGTGAAGGTAGATGAAAACTGAAAAATGTTTGTTTTTGTTCAGTCGATAATCTACACTTTTACTTTGTGGTTTGTGAACATAATTCTTAAAAGTTATGTTTGTAAATTTAGTAATAATGCGAGGTTTTCGATCTGTCTAAATTGGGGATAATCCTCCTGAAGAGATGGCTTAACCAACCATCGAAACGCGTCGAGGAATTTGGTTTCTCCGGAAACATTTTTGGCTTTTTATCAATAAATTGGTCTGTTGCATTAATAAATAAATGTAAAAGATTTGGGATCGAATGCAAATACACTTCTTTTTGAATAATATTTACATCCCGACTATTTTGTTATTTTTTGATAAAACTGCATGCATTCAGCTTATTTTTAAAATAAACTTGTTTATATTTAAAACATCTTTATATTAATTTTTAATATACAAATTTTTCAGATAAAAAAAGTTTTTTTTTTTAATTTAATATTCAAATTTAATCCAAATATAAAACTAATTTGGATTTTTGAAGCCATGTCTCAAAAATAAAAATTGTACAAAATTAAGTTTCTTTAAAATTGCCTGAAATCCTCTTATTAAATCAATATTAAAGTAGCTGTTTATGGTCTTAATAACTCTAGATATTCCTGAAGTTATTATATGAACAACTGTGAGTGGTCATTGTCGACAAACCGTTTTCTTAGTTGCCTTTTATAAATCATAATCAGGACTCCAGAGAGAATTGCTTCAAGTTTATTTTCCAGCTAAAGTAAAGCAACAAAGAAATGAAAGTAAAAATTTTTTAGCTTACAAAAGAGAAAACTTTCAACAACATGAAAATCTTCTTTAAATCCACTAGAGATAAAGCGTAAGTAATAATAAAAAACAGAACCAGAACCAGAACAGCAGAATGAAAGTATTCAAACTGACAGTGAAATGCTACAATTAGATTGTTAAAACCAAAGACCAAAGTTTTATTTTTTTTAAGCCAAAAACCAAAAGACTGTTAGCAAACCCATGTAATATAATGGAGTTTCCTGCTTAAAGTGCGAAACCTAAATGTACAACAACCAAGTCCATAATGCAGAAAATTCACTTACGTATTCTTAGATTTTACTGACATTGTCCATTTATGCAACAAAAGACTCAAGGAGAGACAATGAAATGTCGCCACAAATCCATAATGTTTGTTTGTATCTTGTAAATGTATCTGTACGTGCATCCGATTATTTGAAATATTTGAATCTTATTTATAGAATTTTTTCTTGTCTGTAGATTTTTTTCGCTCGTATTTAAAAAAATTTGTTTTATTTTTTACTTCTTTGTTCATCATCTTTATGGATTTTAGTTTTTCCTGTTTGCGTTGTGTTTTTACAAGAAAAATTTTATTATTACAACAACGAAAATGGCCACAATCATTGTAGAGATTTTTTTATCCAAACAAATTGTAACAATAATGTACAATGGCACAGTGGGGCAAAAATATTAAATTTAAAGGGAAATTTATTTAATATATAAGTAATATAAAATAATAACTCAGTGCCCATAAAGAACCCCATTATTACTACCCATTTCTGTTTGAATTGTCTAAATATTACTGTTTTCTCTATTTTCAATATAATTCTCATTTAGTTTATGCAAAATTGATTATAAATTCTGGCATAGATATATCGTTATACGCATCAAAAATACTCAATTAAATTTAGAAAATCATCTTAATGCCACTTTAAAGTAAGATTTTTTATAGAAAATTTGACGATAGGAAGATTTTTATGGAGAAATTATGGCGATAAGAAGATTTCTCTATACAAAATATGACGATAGAAAGATTTTTCTATAGAAAATATGACGATAGGAAGATTTTTCTATGGAAAATATGACGAAAGGAAGATTTTTCTATGGGAAATATGACGATAGGAAGATTTTTTTTAGAATATATGACGAGAGGAAGACTTTTCTATAGAAAATATGATGAGAGGAAGATTTTTTCTACTTTAAAGTATGATTTTTTATAGAAAATATGACGATAGGAAAATTTTTCTGGAGAAATTATGGCGATAAGAAGATTTCTCTATAAAAAATATGACGATAGGAAGATTTTTCTATAGAAAATATGACGATAGGAAGATTTTTCTATGGAAAATATGACGAAAGGAAGATTTTTCTATAGGAAATATGACGATAGAAAGATTTTTCTTTAGAAAATATGACGATAGGAAGATTTTTCTATAGAAAATATGACGATAGGAAGATTTTTCTATATAAAATATGACGATAGTAAGATTTTTCTATATAAAATATGACGATAGGAAGATTTTTCTATAGAAAATATGACGATAGGAAGATTTTTCTATATAAAATATGACGATAGGAAGATTTTTCTATAGAAAATATGACGATAGGAAGATTTTTTTATAGAAAATATGACGATAGGAAGATTTTTCTATAAAAAATATGACGATAGGAAGATTTTTTTATAGAAAATATGACCATAGGAAGATTTTTCTATAGAAAACATGACGATAGAAAGATTTTTCTATAGAATATATGACGATAGGATGTTTTTTTATAGAAAATATAAAAAAGGAAGATTTCTCTATAGAAAATATGACGATAAGAAGATTTTTCTATAGAAAATATGACGAGATTAAAATTTTTTTTATAGAAAATATGATAATATTAAGTTTTTTTAATAGAAGATATGAAGATTTTTCTATAGAAAATATGACGAGATTAAAATTTTTTTTATAGAAAATATGATAATATTAAGTTTTTTTAATAGAAGATATGACGATAAAAATATTTTTTTATAGAAAATATGAAAATAGGAAAATTTTTCTACAGAAAACATGACGATAGAAAGATTTTTCTATAGAATATATGACGATAGGATGTTTTTTTTTTTATAGAAAATATAAAAAAGGAAGATTTTTCTATAGAAAATATGACGATAGGAAGATTTTTCCATATAAAATATGTCGATAGGAAGATTTTTCTATAGAAAATATGACGATAGGAAGATTTTTCTATGGAAAATATGACGAAAGGAAGATTTTTCTATAGAAAATATGACGATAGGAAGATTTTTCTATAGAAAATATGACGATAGGAAGATTTTTCTATAGAAAATATGACGATAGGAAGATTTTTCTATAGAAAATATGACGATAGGAAGATTTTTCTATAGAAAATATGACGATAGGAAGATTTTTCTATAGAAAATATGACGATAGGAAGATTTTTCTATAGAAAATATGACGATAGGAAGATTTTTCTATAGAAAATATGACGATAGGAAGATTTAATTTTCCTTATTCTTTCCACACCTAAACCCAAAGTGCATTGACTGGGTCCTTACAAACCCTTGATAATTTTTGACCATCACTGAATCTGACTTCACACAAATGAGAAAAAAGCAACAACATCAAGTTGAGCTGAAAGATGATGATACTGCTGTTGTTGTTTTTGCTGAAGTTGAAGCTAATGCCAAAGATGATAATTATGATGAATACAAACGTGCAGCAGATGTTGCAACTCAAGCAATCAACTAGACGGAAATGTTTTCTTGTTGTAATTTTTTTTTTTTGTTCCCCCCAGAAACACAATAAGTGCAACTCACACAAAAAGAAAATACTTATATAAGTATGTGTAGACGTAGATGTAAAGTAACAGGATGAGTAAGAAAACAATAGTTATATTCATGGTTTTTCATTTTTAAATGATTTTCCTTTTTTGTTGTTCTCTTTTGGTAGATTTATTTAAAAATATACGTATATTACTAAGAAGTATTTAGGTATTAAAATGGCTCACGAAATTTTGATGGAATATCTGTTTTATCCTGTTAGAAGTATTACAATTTTATATTAGTACTTACTTTTTCATCACCTGGTAATGCTGAAAGTAAGCATAGTTCGGCTCCAAAAGTTTCCAGTTTAATACAGAATTTTATATAAAATTCATGCTTATTCATGTTTTTTAACCTGAGCACATGTAATGTTATATGAGTAATTTTAATAAATAAACCTCTACGTTTTTATTGAGGTAATTCTGACTAGTTGTGGTAAAATTATGACCATTTTCTAACTTGAACCGAAATTTAAATAATAAATTCATAAATTAGATTTTCTTCTTCAAAACCACTAGACTATATCTGGCTTATTATTCCAAGTATGAAATTTAAGTACATTGAAAAAAAGAAAAATGTATTCAAAATTTTAAACAAGTTTCATTTGAATGGTAAATTTGTATATTAAGACGAATTTTAGGTGGAAATAAATTAAGGTTATGGTATTTTTAACTCTACATCTGCAGTTACCAATAAAAGTGCATTTTTTCTTATTTTTAATTTCATTTTTAATTTTTTGACAAATGAAAAATTTCGTAAAAAAAAGAAATAATTTAAAATTTCATACGAAAATTTTAATATGAAAAATTCTTTATAGAAATTTCGTATATGAAAACTTTTCTTCAAAATTTTTAAGCTTGAAAAATGTTCTAAAGAAATTTTTTATACAAAAAATTTTAATAGAATTTTTTTACACAAAAAAATGTTCTATAAAAGTTTTTTATAATAACAACTTTCTATAGAAATTTTGAAAAAAAAAACGCTTAAATAAAAAATTTTCTTTATAAATTGTTAAATAAATTTTTTTTTTTTTGTGAAAAAATCTCTAAAGAAATTGTATATATGAAAAATTTTGTATAAGAAATTTTTTTATGAAAAACTTTTATATGGAAAATTTCGCATAAAAAATTTTTATATAAAAAATTTGGTATAAAAAATTTTCATATAAAAAATTTCGTATAAGAAATTTTTATATAAAAAATTTCGTATAAGAAATTTTTACATAAAAAATTTCGTATAAGAAATTTAAATTTAAAAAATTTAAATGAAATTTTCTATAAATAATTTTTATATAAAAGTACTTTTATATAGAAATTTTTTATAAAAATTTTTTATATGAATATTTTTGTATTAAAACTTTTAATACAAAAATCTTCTATACAAAATTTCAATATGAAAAATTTTCTATAAAAAATGTTCTTTTAAAATATTTTATATAAAAACTTTTCTTTAAAAACTTTTTATATGAAAAATTTTCTTTAAAAACTTTTTATATGAAAAATTTTCTTTAAAAACCTTTCATATGAAAAATTTTCTATGAAAAATTTTTCTATAAAAAAATTTTATATGAAACATTTTCTATAAAAAATTTTATATGAAAAAATTTTTTTTAAGAAAATTTGTATATGAAAATTTTTCTACAAAAAAAAATTTCTAGAAAAAAATGATTCTATTAAAACTTAAGTTTGAAAAATTTACTATAAAAATTTTAATAAGAAAGATTTTTATTAAATTTTTTTTTTGGAAAAAAAATTTAAAGATGAAATTCGGAAGATTTTTCTATAGAAAATATGACGATAGGAAGATTTTTCTATAGAAAATATGACGATAGGAAGATTTTTCTATAGAAAATATGACGATAGGAAGATTTTTCTATAGAAAATATGACGATAGGAAGATTTTTCTATAGAAAATATGACGATAGGAAGATTTTTCCATAGAAAATATGACGATAGGAAGATTTTTCTATAGAAAATATGACGACATGAAGGTTTTTCTATAAAAATATGATGATAAGAAGAATTTTCTATAGAAGATATAATATAAGGAAGATTTTTCTATAGAAAATATGACGATAGGAAGATTTTTCTATAAAAAATAAGACGATCGGAATATTTTTTTTATAGAAAATATGACGATAGGAATATTTTTCTATAGAAAATTTAAAAAATTTAAATGAAAAATTTTCTTTCAAAAAATTTTAATATGAAAAATTTTCTATAAATAATTTTTATATAAAAGTATTTTTATATAGACATTTTTTATAAAAAATTTTTATATGAATATTTTTGTATTAAAACTTTTAATACAAAAATCTTCTATACAAAATTTTAATATGAAAAATTTTCTATAACAAATGTTCTTTTAAAATATTTTATATAAAACTTTTCTTTAAAAACTTTTTATATAAAAAATTTTCTTTAAAAACTTTTTATATGAAAAATTTTCTTTAGAAACGTTTCATATGAAAAATTTTCTATGAAAAATTTTTCTATAAAAAAATTTTATATGAAAAAATTTTTTTAAGAAAATTCGTATATGAAAACTTTTCTACAAAAAAAATTTTCTAGAAAAAAATGATTCTATTAAAACTTAAGTTTGAAAAATTTACTATAAAAATTTTAATAAGAAAGATTTTTAATAAATTTTGTTTGGAAAAAAAATTTTAAGATGACATTAGGAAGATTTTTCTATAGAAAATATGACGATAGGAAGATTTTTCTATAGAAAATATGACTATAGGAAGATTATTCTATAGCAAATATGACGATAGGAAGATTTTTCTATAGAAAATATGACGATAGGAAGATTTTTTTATAGAAAATATGACGATAGGAAGATTTTTCTATAAAAAATATGACTATAGGAAGATTTTTTTATAGAAAATTAGACGATAGGAAGATTTTTCTATAGAAAATATGACGATAAGAATACTTTTTTATAAAAGATATAATATAAGGAAGATTTATCTATAGAAAATATGACCATAGGAAGATTTTTCTATAGAAAATATGACGATAGGAGGATTTTGCTATAAAAAATATGACGATAGGAAGATTTTTCTATAGAAAATATGACGATAGGAAGATTTTTCTACAAAAGATATAATATAAGGAAGATTTTTCTATGGAAAATATGACGATAGGAAGATTTGTCTATTAAAATAGGAAGATTTATCTATAGAAAATATGACGATAGGAATATTTTTCTATAGAAAATATGACAATAGGAAGATTTTTCTATAGAAAATATGACGATAGGAAGATTTTTCTATAGAAAGTATGACTGTAGGAAGATTTGTCTATAGAAAATTAGACGATAGGAAGATTTTTCTTTAGAAAATATGATGATAAGAATACTTTTCTATAAAAGAAATAATATAAGGAAAATTTTTCTATAGAAAATATGACCATAGGAAGATTTTTCTATAGAAAATATGACGATAGGAAAATTTTTCTATAAAAAATATAACGATAGGAAGATTTTTCTATAGAAAATATGACGATAGGAAGATTTTTCTATAGAAAATATAACGATGAGAAGACTTTTCTATAGAAGATATAATATAATTAAGATTTTTCTATAGAAAATATGACGATAGGAAGATTTTTCTATAGAAAATATGACGATAGGAAGATTTTTCTATAGAAAATATGACGATAGGAAGATTTTTCTATAGAAAATATGATGATAGGAAGATTTTTCTATAGAAAATATGACGATAGGAAGATTTTTCTATAGAAAATATGACGATAGGAAGATTTTTCTATAGAAAATATGACGATAGGAAGATTTTTCTATAGAAAATATGACGATAGGAAGATTTTTCTATAGAAAATATGACGATAGGAAGATTTTTCTATAGAAAATATGACGATAGGAAGATTTTTCTATAGAAAATATGACGATAGGAAGATTTTTCTATAGAAAATATGACGATAGGAAGATTTTTCTATAGAAAATATGACGATAGGAAGATTTTTCTATAGAAAATATGACGATAGGAAGATTTTTCTATAGAAAATATGACGATAGGAAGATTTTTCTATAGAAAATATGACGATAGGAAGATTTTTCTATAGAAAATATGACGATAGGAAGATTTTTCTATAGAAAATATGACGATAGGAAGATTTTTCTATAGAAAATATGACGATAGGATGATTTTTCTATAGAAAATATGACGATAGGAAGATTTTTCTATAGAAAATATGACGATAGGAAGATTTTTCTATAGAAAATATGACGATAGGAAGATTTTTCTATAGAAAATATGACGATAGGAAGATTTTTCTATAGAAAATATGACTATAGGAAGATTTTTCTATAGAAAATATGACGATAGGAAGATTTTTCTATAGAAAATATGACGATAGGAAGATTTTTCTATAGAAAATATGACGATAGGAAGATTTTTCTATAGAAAATATGACGACAGGAAGGTTTTTCTATAAAAAATATGACGATAGGAAGATTTTTCTATAGAAAATATGACGATATTAAGATTGGAAAAATATTTCTGTTTTCTTCAATTTCGTTCCTTTCTTTATTTGCGAAAAAATATTCAACATTTTTGAATGATTTATCATTTCTGCTAAATATTTTGCCAAACAATTTCTTATTGAATTTTAATACAATTACAAAATTTTCTACTCGAACTGAAATAAAATGCATGACTTTAACTCTCTTTCCTGCTCTCTTTTGTGTGTCAAACGTTTTGAACTCAAAGAGTTTTTAAACATCATCATTCCCTAAGCAACGGCTAAACGTTATAGAAAATCCTTTAAACGGTGTTTGTGTGTGTGTATATGAATGTTTTAGTGTATAAGATTGCACTATGGTCAATTCGTGCATGAGAAAACTTAACAACTGAACAAAGTTTTAAAGTTTTATAATTTTTTTTTTTATTTTTCCTTCTTCATATTTGGCTTGTTTCTAATGCTCGGGATACAAAGATTTGTGTATAGGAGCTACATAAATTCCTTTAAATATTTTTTAGTTGAAGCTACCAGTACATTCAATATCGTTTGTGTTCGATACTTTTGCATCCAATACTCTAAAGGGAATAGTTAAGTTTGTACACGTAGTTGCAGATTAGGGTGCAGTTAATTTGAATTTAAGGTTTTAAAAATTTGTAAACCTCAAATTTGAAATTGAAAACTAAAGTCCAATCAAAAATTTAAATATAGACCCTTGAAAAGAAAGGGTTAAACTTTAAAAAAAACATTACAATATTTTTAATATTTGTTTAACAAAATTTTCAAAAAACAAAAAATGACTTTTGAAAATGACCTGAGAAAAAAGTATAATTTTCTTATTAGAAAAGAAATTTTATTTGCATTTGATCCCAATCTTAAACATATATATCTAAACATACATTCAAAAAATGTTTGTGGGGACAACCAATTCCTCAAAGCGTTTTAATGGTGGGTTAGGCCATCACATCCAGAAGAAATATCCCTATTTTTAGACAGATAAAAAACATCGCTTTATTACTTGTTTTATAGACACAATCACTACGAATTATGTTTGCAGATCAAAGGCAAAAGGTCGGATTATCGACTGAACAAAAGTAAACACAAACATTTTTCAGTTTCGTCTTCCTTTACTTAACACATTTTCTACAAAAAAAAAAATAAAAAGAAAAAATAATAATCTTTTTATAAAACAAAATTATATGAACATTTTTTTAGAAAAAACTTATCTATGAAAATATTCTATAAAGATTTTCTATAAAAAAATGTATATAAAAAATTTTCAAAAAAAAGTTTATATGAAAAATTTTGTATAAAAAAATATTCTAGAAACATTTTCTATAAAAAAAATTTATATGCAAAATTTTATATTAACAAATTTTCTGTGAAAACTTTTTTTAAAAAAATTTTCTATAAAAAATTTGGATATGAAAAATTTTTGTATAAAAAACTTTCTATAAAAATTTTTCTATTAAAATTTTTTATAAACAAAAATCTATGAAAAATTTATTAGAAAAAAATTTTTATGAAAAATTTTTATAAAAAAAATTGAATGAAAAATTTTTTATAAAAAAAAATTTTCTATAAAAAATTTCATATCAAAAGATTTTCTATAAAAAAAATTTATATGAAAAATTTTCTATAAAAAATTTGTATATGAAAAACTTTTTAAACATTTTATATGGAAAATTTTCTTATACAAAAATTTTCTTATACAAAAATTTTCTATAAAAAAATTTTATATGCAAAAATTTTTAATATAAAAATTTTCTATAAAAAAATTTTATATGAAAAATTTTTTAAAAAAGAATTGTATGCAAAATTTTATTTGAAAAAATTTAATATGAAAAATTTTCTATAAAAAAATTTATATCAAAAAATTTTCTATACAAAAAATTTTATATAAAAAATTTTCTAACAAAATTTTTCTTTAAAAAATTTTGTATAAAAAAATTTTAAATGAAAAATTTTCTATAAAAAAAATTTACACGAAAAATTCTATATAAAAAATTTTCATGGAAAATTTTCTATAAAAAAAATTTTTATAAAAAATTTTCTAAAAAAATTTTATATGAAAAGTTTTCTATAAAAAAATTTTATATGAAAAATTTTCTAAAAAAAATTTTATATGGAAAATTTTTTATAAAAAAATTGTATATGAAAAATTTTCTAAAAAAAAATTTATATGGAAAATTTTCTATAAAAAATTTTATATGGAAAATTTTCTATAAAAAATTTTATATGGAAAATTTTCTATAAAAAATTGTATATGGAAAATTTTCTATAAAAATTTTATATGAAAAATTTTCTATAAAAAAATTTATATGAAAAATTTTCTATGGAAAATTTTGTATAAAAAAAATTTTTATGAAAAATTTTCTATATGAAAAATTTTCTAAAAAAAATTTATATGGAAAATTTTATATAAAATTTTTTTTTTTGAAAAATTTTCTTTAAAAAATTTTATATGAAAAATTTTATATGAAAAATTTTGTATAAAAAAATTTTAAATGAAAAATTGTCTATAAAAAAAATTTATATGAAAAAAATTTTTATAAAAAATTTTCTAAAAAAATTTTATATGAAAAGTTTTTTATAAAAAAATTTTATATGGAAAATTTTTTATAAAAAAATTTTATATGAAAATTTTTCAAAAAGAAGTGTATTTGCATTTGATCCCAAACCTGTTACATTTATTTATTAATGTAACAGATCAATTTATTGATAAAAAGCCAAAAAATGTTTGCGGAGAAACCAAATTTTTCTATCAAATTTTTATATGAAAAATTTTCTAAAAAAAAATTTATATGAAAAATTTTCTAAAAAAATTTTATATGGAAAATTTTCTATAAAAAATTTTATATGAAAAATTTTCTATAAAAAAATTTATATGAAAAATTTTCTATGGAAAATTTTGTATAAAAAAAATGAAAAATTTTCTAAAAAAATTTTTATGAAAAATATTCTAAAAAAAATTTATATGGAAAATTTTCTATAAAAAATTTTATATGCAAAATTTTTTATAGAAAATTTTATATGAAAAATTTTCTAAAAAAAATTTTATTTGAAATTTCTCTAAAAAATATTATATGAAAAATTTTCTAAAAAAAATTTTATATGGAAAATTTTATATGAAAAATTTTCTATAAAATTTTTATAAAAAATTTTCTAAAAAATTTGTATATGGAAAATTTTCTATAAAAAATTTTATATGCAGAATTTTCTATAAAAAATTTTGTATGAACAATTTTAAATTAAAAATTTTCTAAAAAAAATTTGTATGAAGAAAATTTTCTTTGAAAAAATTTAATATGAAAAATTTTCATATGAATAATTTTTTATAGAAATTTTTATATGAAAAATTTTCTATTAAAAAAATTTAATAAGAAAAATTTCCTATAAAAAAAAATTATAAAAAATTTTCTATAAAAAAATTTTCTATAAAACAATTTACATGAAAAATTTTCTATAAAAAAATTTTATATGAAAAATTTTCTAAAAAAAATTCTATATGAAAAATTTTCATTAAAAAATTTTATATGAAAAATTTTCTTTAAAAAAATTTGTGTATAAAAATGTTCTATAAAAAAATTGTATATGAGAAATTTTCTATAAAAAAAATGTATATGAAAAAATTTTCGAAAGAAAATTTATATAAAAAATTTTTTATAAAAAAGTTTTATATGAAAAATTTTCTATAAAAATTTTTATATGAAAAATATAAAAAAAATGAATATGAAAAATTTTCTCTAACTAATTTTTATATGAAAATCTTTTTATATGAACATTTTGTCATAAAAAATTTTAATATGAAAAATTTTCTCTTATTACTTGTTTAGAGCGATGAGTGAAACAACAGGCTACCCTAATACCCAACGGCAATAGTTCTGTTAATGTTCTGAAGCGTTTAGTGTATTTACATAAAGATACTTCCTCTTAAGATTGCCTAGAACGCTTGTTGTCTTTGATCCTAAAATCATCTCTATCAAAAATTAGCAAATCAAATCTATCTTGCTACTATACGTATAAGTATTATCCATAAATTGTTGAAATTCAATATTACTTATACGTACCCCCGTCTTACTGCTCTTGAATTCTTAAGATTTCCGTTTCCTTATTTCCATACAAACCTGACTCAGTCTAATATTACATATTTGTTGTATCTTTACTCGTTTAAATATGTTGATATTCTACAAGTTTCTACACGAAACTTTCATATATTGAGTAAATGCATGAGTCTGTATGTAAAAATTTCCAAAGAGATACATCCACACCAACAGAGTCATCGATTTGCCTATAAACCAGCGCCAGTACAAAACTAACACACACTTATACTCACTCACAGATACAGTACATTCACATATACCTGCATATGAATGTATATGTATATGTATAGTACATTGGGAAATGCACACAGTAATGTTTCCAAGTGTATCCAGCTGATGTGTATATTCATTCATTCCTACCATCCATATGCTGGTTCAATTTATTTACATGCAACCCATATGCCACTCGTCAGCACATGTAAATTTCCACCTGAACGCCTCTATACAAAAAAGGATACAATCATACAAAAACAACAGCAACAACACAAAAACAAAACATATCCGTTTACAAATACTGGCACAGGGATAACACACACCAATACTTACATACATACACATGCATCTGTGTTCGTATAAATGTAAATTTTCAATACTTTTGTTTGTAACTCTATAAACAAACAATTGCTAAGGGTTTCATGCATCGAAGCAGCAAACGACTCACAAGAATACAGGAAACTAGAAAAAGCTGGAGCTGCAAGAAGAAGAAAAACTATGACAAAAAGACCAAAAAAGTAAATTCCTTCATTCTTAGGAATGAAAATAAAGTCTGTCAAAGCTATTAAAATCTTCTTAAAGGTTTAGTTTTGTAGTTTTAAAGAATCAATTAATATTCCTTCAAATTAATTTCTCATTTATGACATGTAAGTTTTGCTAGAGACATATTCATTTTGTAATGATAATTTCTGACATTTCAGGGATTATTTAATTTATTGGCATTTATAAGGATTTCACATTAAAAATTGATTTCTATTGACATTTATTTGAGTGATTTCTCATAGGCATAAGATCTCTATTAATATATACCTAATGCAGGGTGCACTTACCAACTTAAATGCAAATAGTTGAAATGTGTATAATCCCAGAAAATATCTACAGAGTTACTTTTATAGTTAAACTTTGGTATATCGACTAACCCAGCAAACATATATATATATATATATATATAAATAATTAATTTAATCAAACTTTCAACTCTAAACAAAATAAGAAAAAACAAGTCCGACTTATAATACCCTTCACTACTAATGTCAAATATAGATCAACAATTAAAGTTTTCCTTAAGTTTTATAGAAATACATACATAAATTATGTGCATTTTTTTCAAAATTTCGAGATTTATATCATTTCCGGCTAAGGGCCTGATATGGGAGCTAGGGTCAATTGTGGACCGATTGTTACCAAATTTTGATTATTGGTTTATATTAACAAAATATTTATCTGTGCAAAGTTTAAGTAATCAAATGCATTTATCTTTAGAGCCATTAACGTTTTTCTGATTTTATGTCTATATAAACGTCTATTGAGAATGTGTCTTGTATGGGAGGTATGATCAAATATGGGCCGATTTCTATAAAATTAGGAACACTGGTTAAGATTATGATAAGCAATATTTGTGCTGAATATTAATAAAATACAACTAAATTTGTGGTTGTAAAAGACCAAAAACTCTATTCCGGGAAGGCATCCCTATGGGAGGTACCCGAAATAGTAATCCGATTTCGCCCAAAAAGCGTAGGGATCGTCCTTGGACCAACATATGAACCTGTGCAAAATTTCATCAAATTATCATTAAAGTTACGACCTGTGGAGTGATAACAAGCTTACATAGATAACCCGCCAGCCAGCCAGCCGGACGGACATCGTTAAAACAACTCAGGGAGTGATTCTAAGTCGATTGGTATACTAAAAGGTAGGTCTCAGACCAATATTTCTATGCGTTCCAAACATCAGAACAAACCCAATATACCCTTTCCACCTATGGTGGTGAAGGGTATAAAAACCCAAGTTCCCTAATAAAAGGAACGGATATCTTCTTCACTCCCAGTAAAGCATAGGGCCTCAACCATTTTTTTATATCGGACTCTATAGCATGATATTAGACATACGTCATTCCACCTTCTCCACGTTCTGGCAGGTGCACCAACATGACGCACTATCGTATTTCTTCTGCAAAAAATCTATTTTTTGACCACCGCTTTTGAAAAATCTAATGATGCAGTTTTATAGAGAAGAGTCTAGATATTAGGGATCAATATATTTTTTTAAGGAAATGTAATATTATGTGTTATAAAAAAGGTATTGAAATTTGCTTAATGTTCTAAAACGCAATGTTATGAAATTTTTCATCACATCATACTCAGTAGCTCATGCATCGAATATAATTTCACAGCTTTAATCTTGTTGTCGATTTACTAAAGATACAGAACCTTGCTTTTATTATGCAGAAGAAAATAACTTAATTTCGTATATAGCTTGTGAGATATCGGGATATCAAAAAAGCTCTACAAAATTCAGTGTTTTCGTTGTTTTTTGAACAAAAACTAAGTTCACATGGTTATTGTGGAAGCACCGAGCAAAACCGAGGTGCTTCTACTGTAACCATAAGAAAGGCGAAAGTCTTTTCGTTAGATTAAGAAAAAAAAAATTCACCGAAATTTACCGATCGTAGAACAAAGTTAAAAATTTTCTAAAAATAAAAGTCACATAAAATGTTATGCATAATTTAAGCAAAAAGTGTTGCAGTCGTTTAGGCGTAACTTTTAAATCAAATTGAATTAAAGTGTTAGTCCCGTAGGAGTCTGCGGATTTCAACCAAAATTAGTAGAGCTCTATTTTGGGTCAACCAATAGATGTGTGCCGAATTTCATTAAATTCTGTTAAGAATTGCGGCTTACATTGATAAGAAAAATAACTGAAAAATGGGGGCGAATTCTTGAAAACTATTACTGATAATGGGCTGCGATTTTTGTTTTGTAATGTTGGATGGACTATTGTTGTTAACAAATAGTGTTTGTGCATCCTGTATAATTTGTATTTATGGTGTTATGTACTAAATTTGAAACCTCATATATTCGTAAAAATTTAAGTTTAATAGTGTATAACTTTTAAAAGACAAAAAAAAAACAAAAATCGAAAGCATCCAAAGATAGCCGCAAGTATTATATTTTAGCCTATATATACTTTTGTAACTGGCTGGACCCGCCCGTGGAACGCTTTTTTTATTTTAATTAAAATACTTAAAATTTGTATGTACACAATTTTATTAGAATTGCCAGTAAATTGTAACAAATACATTGTAACAAATGTAAAGATACCAAAACGTAGGATGGTGGAAAAATATAATGGAAATAAGTCCACCACTCCCAAACCGTTGGGCGGATTTTAACATAAATGATCATGCATATAGCAAAAGTTTTGAACCTGGAATGCCTAGATTTTATTGAGGGGGGGGTGTACAATCAGGCCCCAGACTCATTAAGGCACCTCAGACTGACAAATCACTTAAAACTATATGTAATATTATAATTGTTTAATAGTTTTTATTCAATTGTGTTTAATTCAAAATGATTTAAATATAATAATTAATATAAAGTAATATTTAGTGAAAATTAATGATAGAAATAAATGACAGCTTTCGACCGGCTTGACAACTTTAACGAACAACGGCTGACTGACTTCTTCATTATTTCTCAAAACGACTCAGATGACAACTGGAAACTTCTCATCTTTACAACTGGAAACTGGACTGCTGATTGAATGACAACTGAACTGCTTATTGGATGACAACTGGACTACTGATTTGATAACAATAAGACTACTTGGCAACACAGGCTACGCCCAACCCTACATATATATATTGTCATTTTCAACCCGATTTGAAGAAACATACTATATAACAAAAACGTAGGTCTAGATCTACAAAAAAAACGTCGTGATATGCATATCTTATCTCTTACAGTTTTGAAGATATTCCAATTCAAAAATTTAAATTTACATTTTTTTCCATTTGGGCCGTCCTAATGAAAAAAAAAACGGAAAATACCTCAATGAAAATAGGGGCCAACCTAAGGATAACAAAATGTTATATTGTCATCCAAGATTGGCACATTTTAAACGAAATTGCAAACCAAAAATTTAACTTTAAGCCTAAAAACTCGTTAAAAGCTTAAGGTGTTATCTATTGACTAAAAAAAGAACCACTACAAAATCTGTATTAGCAAAAAAGTTACAGAGTTTTGTCCAATAAAAACGAATCTGAGCCACTGTGCGACGGTAGCTTCCCTGTGAGTGTGGCTACCTATCTACCGTCATTTCCGTTGACAAAGGTAAATTTGAAATTTATAACCCTAGACACAAACCAATGTTTTTAACATAGCTCTGTTATGTGGTTAACATAGCTCTGTTAAGAACCGAAAATAAGTGGAATACACAAGCAATACGAATTTCTAGTGAACCAGGCAACATGGGCAGACAAGTGGGGTATCAAATTGAAGCTGAGGATGTTATCTATGGGTACTCATAGTCAGAATCTATAACAGAGTTTGGTAGAGATTTCTTAGGAGCTATTATAAGTTTTCCAAAATATCAAATGTGAAATTATGCTAAGGGAGGATCGCAGATTCCCAGAAAACAAGGCAACTTGAGCGGACAAGTGCATCACCGGGTTGTAGCTAAGGATATTCCCTACGATCATCCATAGTCAGAACCTCTAAAAAACCGATTTAGTAGGAGTTACTAATAGTTTTTCAAAAAATTTCATATGTGAGATTATGTTAAGGGATGATTCCAGATTCCCAGGAAACAAAGCAATATGGGCGGACAAATGAGGTATCATGGAGCAGCTAAGGATATTTTCTATGAGGATCTATAGTCAGAATATCTAACAGAGTAAGTTCGTAGGAGTTATTGAGATTTTTCAAAAATTTCATATGTAGAATTATATTAAGGGAGGATTCCAGATTCCCAAGAAATGCGACAACGGTGGCAGACCAATGGGATATCGGAGAGTAGCCGAGGATATTTTCAATGAGGATCCATAGTCAGATTATCTAACAGAGTGAGTTCCGAGGAGTTATTGAGATTTTTGAGAAATTTCATATGTGGAATTAAGTTAAGGGAGGATTCTAGATTCCTGGTAAACTAGGCAACGTGAGCAGACAAGGTATCGGAGTGTAATTGAGAATATTTTTTATAAGAATTCAAAGTCAGAACCTCTAACAGAGCGAGTTGCTAGGAGTTTTTAAGATTTTTCAAAAATATTGTATGCGGGACTATGTTAAGGGAGGACAAGTGAGGTATCGGGAAGTAGCTGAGGATGTTTTCTTTAGGTTTCTATAGTCAGAATATTTACCAGAGCGAATTGGTAAGAGTAATTGGGATTTTTCAACAATTTCATATATGGGATTATATTAAGGGAGGATTCCAGATTCCCAGGAAGCAAGGCAACATGGGCGGACAAATAAGGTATCGAGGAGTAATTAAGGATGTTTTCTATGAGGATCCATAGTCATAATATCTGACAGAAAGAATTAGTAGGAGTTTTGCGATTTATCAGAAATTTCATATGTGGGACAATGTTAAGGGACAATGCCAGATTCCCAGGAAACAAGGCAACGTTGCCGGGCAAATGAGATAATGGAGAGTACCTGGGAATGTTTTCTATGGGGATCCGTAGTCAGAATTAAAGTAAAGTTGTTTTTCGAATTTTGAAACTCACTGGGTTTTCATTTTCCAGCAAAACCTTCATACTAATATGTAGAAAGATACAAATGCCCAAGAGAATTTCTTAAAGAAAATTGAACTTTAAACATACAATATGTTGATGTTGATTTTGTTATTCATTCTACATATGTTGCATACAAAAAAGTAAATTCGAATTGAAACTACTATATAGTTGAACATGCATATTAGGGTGGCTCAGCACTAAACAAAAAATAATTATTAATTTTTAAAATAAACCGAAAGGGAATCTAAATGAAATTAAAATATGATATGACACAAACAATAATATATACGAGTTTTGCAATTTCCTACCAACAATTTTTTTTTATAACACCCCTAATGCATATGAAGAAATTCCTATTTTCGTAATTTGTATGAATGCATGTATTTATTTAAATACAATACAAATACAAGACATATTTAAAGTGTATTTGTTTGTTAGCAGAGGTTTTTAGGAGAAAAGGGCTTCCAAATGCAGCAGCATCGTCAATAGTTCAAAAGAGGGTACGGGTTAAATGTAAGTAAAATGTTTTTGGATCTGTTGCTAAGATGTTTTCTTTAAATACACAAAACTATTGTTAACACTTTATGCTGACAAATAATCGAACAAATAAATACAACTAAGCGTTTTAGAATAAGTTCATATATAAAGTAAAATAATATCAAGGAAGATTGGAAACTGATAGGGGAAAATAGACGTATACGTAATATTAATTACACACATATGGCAAATATTATGTATACGTATGTATTTATATAAAAATGAGAAGTAATTTAACACTTTCGGGATTTTGTTGCCATATGACAACAAAGAATATAGTGTCTTCATTCTTAATATTCTACTCGTTCTATTTCTGATCCCAAAATATATTTCCAACAATTCTTTTCTAAAACTTTTAAAATTTTTACAAAAATATTTTACTATCCCTAAAAGTAGACAATACTAATGCAACATAAACAATAAATTCGATTGTTTTGTCTGATAGCAAACAAAAATATTCGTTCTTTACGAAACTAAAAAAATGAATAAAAAATAAAATATTTCAAAGTATAAATAAAAAATAACATATTTTGAAGAGTTTTCCTAAAATGATAAAATAGACATGCCTTAAGTTGCATGTTTCACAAACCAAAATACATATAGACAGACAAGAGTTAAAATAATGCAACCAAATATATATAAAATTTACTTAAAACAAAAGAAATCCACTGCCACTTTGGCCTTTATAAAATATTACAAATGTTCAAAAAAAGAGACTAAAAATAACGACGGCTCCAGAGTTTAATCTTAGCAGACGATACACTTTTAACCTTTATTCCAAAAACGAAAAAATAAAGGAAGAAAATAAAAAAACTTTGGGGAACTATAGTCGGTTGTAATGGCTGTTAATATTTCATAAAATTTTTGAATTTCTAATCAGCAGCTGCCAATTATATCTGGCTCGAAGGACCATACTCTATCTTTGTTAATAAAAAAAATGTTCACGATATAAATTTATGAGAATTTTTCCACAAAAACATAATTAATTGCTGGTGAAGAACACAAAATGATTCCATTTTTTCTTTTTTATTAAAAAAATTTACTATAGAGCTTATCAAATTCGACTCTTTTTTTTAAAAAAATGAACAAACTGTTCACGTTCTTATCCATTTATTTCCTTTTTTACTTTTAGGTTCCCAAAAACGAAACGAATGCAATTTCTTTTTCTAGAACAAAACTAAGTGTTGAGAATAAAATAAGGATGAACTCCATAAAACTAGGAGAAAATTGTTAGCACTTTAGAAACCAGGGGACTGATTCTCACTCTTGATTTAAATTATAGCGAATAATACTTAGCACTAAATAGTATTGCATACTTTTAGGGAAATTTAAATAAATAAAAATAAGTAATAAATTTATTTTTCTAAATGAAAAATCTGCATTATAAGTTTTTTATATATAAAACTTTACCTTAAAATTTAGACCTACTTAAAGTATGCCACAATTTTTGTTTCAAAAATTTTTCTATAGAAAATTTTTTTATCAACCATTTTTCTATAGAAAATTTTTTTTTTATCGAAAAATTTTTCTATAGAAAATTTTTTTATCAAAAATTTTTTAAAACCCTTTTGAAATTTTTTTTATTAAAAATATAAAAAATTTTTTTATTGAACATTTTTCTGTAGAAAATTTTTTCATAGTTTTTTTCATGTTTCTGTAGTATATTCTTTTATCAAAAACTCTTCTATAGAAAAATATTTTTTCCAAAATTTTTCTATAGAAAAATATTTTTATTGAAAAATTTTCTAAAGAAAATTATTTTTATCGAAAATGTTTTTATTTTTATAAAAAAAATTTATATTGAAAACATTTTTCTATGAAAAAATTTTCTATAGAAATTTTTTTTATCGAAAATTTTTATAGAAAAATATTTTTATCGTAAATTTTTCTATAGAACAATATTTTTATCGAAAATTTTTCTATAGAAAAATAATTTTATCTATAAATTTTCTATAGAAAAATATTTTTATAGAAAATTTTTCTATAGAAAAATATTTTTATCGAAAATTGTTCTATAGAAAAATATTTTTATCGAAAATTTTTCCATAGAAAAATAATTTTATCGAAAAATTTTCTATAGAAAAATATTTTAATCGACAATTTTTCTATAGAAAAATAATTTCATCGAAAATTTTTCTATAGAAAAATATTTTTATCAAAAATTTTTCTATAGAAAAATATTTTTATCAAAAATTTTCTATAGAAAAATATTTTTATCAAAAATTTTTCTATAGAAAAATATTTTTATCAAAAATTTTTCTATAGAAAAATATTTTTATCAAAAATTTTTCTATAGAAAGATATTTTTATCAAACATTTTTCTATAGAAAAATATTTTTATCAAAAATTTTTCTATAGAAAAATATTTTTATCAAAAATTTTTCAATAGAAAAATATTTTTATCAAACATTTTTCTATAGAAAAATATTATTATCAAAAATTTTTCTATAGAAAAATATTTTTATCAAACATTTTTCTATAGAAAAATATTTTTATCAAACATTTTTCTATAGAAAAATATTTTTATCAAACATTTTTCTATAGAAAAATATTTTTGTCAAACATTTTTCTATAGAAAAATATTTTTATCAAAAATTTTTCTATAGAAAAATATTTTTATCAAAAATTTTTCTATAGAAAAATATTTTTATCAAACATTTTTCTATAGAAAAATATTTTTATCAAACATTTTTCTATAGAAAAATATTTTTATCAAACATTTTTCTATAGAAAAATATTTTTATCAAAAATTTTTCTATAGAAAAATATTTTTATCAAAAATTTTTCTATAGAAAAATATTTTTATCAAAAATTTTTCTATAGAAAAATATTTTTATCGAAAATTTTTCTATAGAAAATATTTGATGTCACAAAATTTTTTAAAACCCCTTTGAAATTTTTTTTTATTAAAAATGTTTCTATAGAAAATTTTTTTATTGAAAATTTTTCATAGAAGATTTTTTTATTAAAAATGTTTCTGTAGAAAATTCTTTTATCAAAAACTCTTCTATAGAAAATTTTTTCTATAGAAAAATATTTTTATCAAAAATTTTTCTATTTAAAAATATTTTTATGAAAAATTTTTCTATAGAAAAATATTTTATCCAAAATTTTGTAGAAAAATATTTTGTCCAAAATTTTTCTATAGAAAAATAATTTTATTGAAAATTTTTCCATAGAAAAATATTTTTATTAAAAATGTTTTTATTTTTATAGAAAAATTTTATATTGAAAAAATTTTTTTACCAAAAAATTTTCAATAGAAAATTTTTCTGTAGAAAAATATTTTTATAGTAAACTTTTCTATAGAAATATATTTTTATAGAAAATTTTTCTATAGAAAAATAATTTTATCCATAAATTTTCTATAGAAAAATATTTTTATAGAAAATTTTTCTATAGCAAAATATTTTTATCGAAAAATTCTTTATAGAAAATATTTTTATCGAAAATTTTTCTATAGAAAAATAGAAAAATAATTTTATCGAAAATTTTTCTATACAAAAATATTTTTATCGAAAATTTTTCTATAGAAATATATTTTTATCGAAAGTTTTTCTGTAGAAAAATAATTTTATCAAAAATTTTTCTATAGAAAATATTTTTGTCGATAATTTTTCAATAAACATTTTTAACGGGAACTTTTCAATAGAAAAATATTTTTATTAAAAATGTTTCAATAGAAAATTTTTTTATTAAACATTTTTCTATAGAAAATTTTTTTATCGAAAATTTTTCTATAGAAACAGTTGTGTAGCATACTTTCAGGACAATCGAAGTAATGTATAACTTTTAAAGTGTTTTAGTAAATACATTTTATATAAACTATGTATATATTTTAACAAATAGAAGGACAAATGTATTGAGACATGAATTTTTAATAAAGTTTATTAACAGAAATGATTTATAATATCCCTAAAGTATGCTACAAAATATTTGCTGATTAATATGTACTTTCGAACTTTATATGAAGAATGCTATGATTTATCATCCTCTAATTCTCGCAATTAGTTTCTATATATTTAATGAAATTTACGATGTATTTTTTACATCAAAGTTTTTTTTTTTTTGATTTTATAGAAAATCATGTCCTAGCCACTTTCCCCTGGCAAATAAGCAACAGTGATACAAAATGTAAATGGATGATAGTGGAATATTCAATTTTTTTTTTTTCATTTCATAGTAAAAACTAAAATAATGCATCCACTACATGGTCTTACACAAATTTATAGACTCTCGACTTAAATTATCGACTAAAATTTAGACAGGATAATTTGGTACACTGAAAATAGTTACTATAGAAATACTAAGAAACGAACTGTATTCAAATATTTGATCATTATTAGCAAAATTCAATAAAAAATATATTTTGTTTAATCTGCTTTGATTAAGTTAAAATTATGGAAATTTAGAATTCTTAAAATCTTAAAAAGGGA